>NW_010729306.1:564350-629007 GCF_000365185.1 Nelumbo nucifera
TTTAAGGATCTCACTGATTGGCATATCAAAGACAACCCAATCCGACACCTAGTGTAGTATCATAATCGAGTCTAGGGGTCAGGTGTAATATTCCAGTTTTGCCCATCTATCTCCAAGGTTCAGGGCAATACTGAAATTCTGGTCCGGTTCAGGGTTTCAAGAAAACTCACACTGCATGTACATCAGGTCTCACCCTGGCAGCTGAGATAAGCTACCCCAACCAATTTGGCGGCACATCAGTGTTAGCCTTGGCAGGATAAATCTCCTAAGATCTATCCAACGACTGTAAAGATTCTAAACTAACACGAGTCTCATCTGTGTCCAGTTTAAGGGTATTACACAGAAACACACCATAATAACTTGAATCAAATATGTTACTTTATTCATTTACAATAAATGTCATAATGTACATATTCTTATTGGAGCTAACTGTCTAACACCGAAATCATGAGGGCAATTCCTTGTGCTTGAATTTCTTGCGACTCCTCTTCTTTTGATTGTTGTGGTCCTTCATTCGGAGTGTCTCCTCAGTGTTCATATACTTTTCTACTTGGAGGAGGAGCTCTTTCATGCTATGCGGGGACTTCTTTTCTAAGGAGAACCAAAAGCGTGGGTCTTTGACGGCGTGCATTGCTATTGCAATGGCCACGACGGGGTCAAGATTTCTAACTTGAGTGCCTCCGAGTTAAATCTCTAGAATACTCTGAGGGTCTCACTCGGTTTCTGTTTGATATGCATCAAAGTGGCCATTATCTTCCGGTACCTACGACTTGTGGCGAATGAGTAATGAAGAGGTCAATAAATTGGGCTCAACTCATAATGGAGTGAGGTGGGAGCCTATAATACCTTAATCTTGTTGCTTTCCTGAAAGTAGTGGGGAATGCTAAACACTTGTAAACTTTCGAGGTGCCGTAAAATAGTATTGGTACCTGGAAGCTCTCCACGTGATCCATTGGTTTTGGGGTGGGGGGCTAGGTTCTGTTAGAATCTCTGGAGAAAGAGGTGATGCATTAGTTATGTTAGGCGCACCCAAGGTGCACTTATTTACTGCACCATCACAGGCTGTAGTGTTCAGCTAGTCGTTGTGGAAATTTTGGTGGTCGGTTTGTCTTCTCCATTGGCACGTACCAAGATCACTTCCTTTGCTCTTTGGCTGAAACGACTATCGCTCAGGAGTGATCTATCCTAGGGGATGTGTTAGTTTTGCTCACTTCCTCTGGGATGTACGTACTCCCTTTCCTTTCGTCATGTCAGCTCCTCCTGTCTCTGGATCGACGTCCATGTTGTTCAGTCTACTGCCTAATGGGCTGTGATGGGATTCGATATTCTGGGAGAATTGGTTGGGTCCTATGTGCTTGTGGGGCGAACTACTGGTTCTGCTAAACAAGCTGATGCTACACCACCTACTCGGCAGGTTGTTGCTTCTACTGGATGGGTTGTAGGTTTTATTTCTGAACTAGTTGCTGGATCTTTTGGACAAGCTATTGGGCCACGACCTCAAGTGCAGCGTCCTGAGCCGCTTCTCTCACCATGTGAACTTGTTCGTCGTGTGCATGAATTCTCACCTTCATGTCTTTTACTAATTGCCCCAAATCATTGAAATCTTCTTGAGACACCCCGCGTAGGTTGTCTGGAGAAGCCGATGAGTGCTGGGAATATCTCTTAGAGGAGTTCTCCCTGTGGGAATGATGGGAGACATGCTATGAGTGCCAAGAATGACTCCCATGAGATATGATGATTGGGTAGGAAAGATAGGGGATTGCCTTTTCTTAAGTTTCCCATAAATGACACTAATTGATGAAAGATCAAAAGTTGTTGTGTTGACTTGTAGGCAATTCAGAGTTCAATAGGGTACTTGCAAAGAAAATGAGGTTAGAGGGCCTGGGGTTAGGGATGGTGATTTCCCCCATAAAACCGGGGTCTGCCCCACCTCGAATGGTGCGGGTTTTCTCCGATTCGAAACAGGGATGGGGCGGGAACGAGGAAAATATTTTTTCCCTGAATCAGAGATGGTTTTTGTCTATTTTCCCGAACCCACCCCAAATCTGAAGGTAAATTGGTAAAATATCTTTAGGTTTAACATTGATATTTAAAATATCTCTAAGTTTTCTCTAAATTCTTAAAATCCTAAGATCCAATAATTCTATTTTTGAATTACCCCTAATGTATTATAATTAAACTTCTAAAATACCCCCAAATTCCTATATCCTATTGTGTAAATTATCCATAAAATATATAATTTTTAAGTAGTTTCTTTGGAACAGGAAAAATTCGGGGATTCCCATCCTCAATGAGGAATGGATGCCCCACCTCGCCACCGGGAATGGGGCGGGGATGGGGCAAAGTCTCTTGACTGTGGGGCGAGGAGGGGGAAGGGATGCCCCGCGGCCCTGCCCCGTTGCTATTCCTACCCGGAGTGATATCTCAAGCTTAGAACTCTGATGAGCAAGTTAGTATGGGCCGAGCTGTTAAAACCAGTAATTGATGAGGCTAAAAAGTGTATAATGAATGCATAACTAACCTTTAAATAGGCGTTGAATGCTTGTGCCAAAAGGATATGCGTCAAAGAGGTGTTGGACACCTGGATGCTAAGCAAGACACCTAGAAATCAGTTAGGACACTTGGAGCTCGAGTAGAACACCTGTAGATGAAGTGGGACACATACAGGTGACTCACGCGCCATGTTATTGATGCTTGGAGGAAGCTTGGGCTCCACTAATTGATGGAACGTCTATGCATAATGGTGGTGTTGTTAGGTGGGGCTGCCAAGTGGTCACTCCATATACATGTGGTGGAAGTTGGATGTGCTTCTTCTGGTGCAGCTTGCCTTGGTGAAGTGTGCTTTCTTATGCGTCCAGCTCAGGTCAAGTTACCACTTGACAGCTCAGCAGTTCAATCAGGATAAAAACCAGGTCACTCGAGATAAGGCCAGCTCAGCGAGATGGACCTTGGGCATCCAAGGTAAGTTCTATTGGTCCGAGGTGAAGGCGTGGACGTCCTTAGAATTGCTGTGTGTCTAAATTTTACTAGAGCATACTTCCACCCCATCAATTATGTATGTACGTGTGTAAAGGCTGTAGGTCGTACCAGCAGCCCATTTCATCATGCCATGCCATACTGGATTATGGGCCTCAAAACCCAAGCCTGGCACGACCCACTTTACAGCCTAACAGTTCCTCTTTAAGACATTTTGGCCACAGTTGTTTTGTTCCAAACCCAACTGTGTTTGTTATATAAATTGTGTCCTAAACCAAAACCAAGCAGAAAGACCCGGTAGAAGGAAAAAGTTCAATTAATTAAAAATAAAGGAGAAAAAAGTCTGAATTGATCAGTTCATTATCCACACTTCTACATAACTAAGAATTATATATACCAACCCCTAGAGATAATATTAAATTTTAGACCCAACAATGGTTGAGCTACATTCAATTTGCTTGGGTGGGCTCTTACCAAAATTTGAATTGTCCCGGCCCAAAGGTCCGGACCTGAAGCTGTGTAAAATACTAACTCCGGTCAACCCGAGTTTCACCCTTAAAATCCACCTCCAATTCGAATTCCATCCCATACATCAGAAAGCTTTTACAAAAGACAGAAAAAAAGAGAGGAATCTCTCTCATGTGGACAAATTTGAAAAAAAAAGATTAATAAATATATGAAAAATTTAATAAAAAAGTTAAGAGAGAGAGAGAGAGTAGGATGTCTCTCATTTGAAATTTGTTTTGCATAAAAAATGTAGATTTTCAAGTATTTAAGCCAAAACTCTGTTGGAAACCTACTATAAATATGTAACTAGTTATTCCAAAACCGACTAACAAAATGACTATTAAAACTCATTTTTATGAGTTTCAAATATGGTCCTATCTATTTGATATATATATGGAACATAGATTCTTCTTTGACCCATTTATAGATTTTGATATCTGCATTTGATCAAATTTAATAAAAAACCCAATTTGGCCAAAGCTCTTCCAATACCATATCTTATAACTGTAATATAAGTGCTAACTGGCAAGTGACCCAAATGACACACTAACCACAACACCCGCTATATATATAAATATATATAATTGGCAATCCTGATTCCTGACCCAGCTGACTTTATAGCTCGAGTCCAGATCTAATAGGCACAACTGTTAAAAGTTGTTTTTGATCTTAGGCTAAGAGATATTTTAAGAGACAAGTGTCAAAAAAATTTTCTAAGTACTCAATGTATCTGCTTACAATACTAATATGCTATGCTTATCTGATCCGGACTGGGCTTTATATGTGTGATAGCCATGGTTGCATCTCACGGTCTCACCACTAATACAAGACAAATATTATCTCCTATCTTGACATATTGGGTTAAGGACTTAATGTAAGTTTTCTCCTAAGGCTGCTTTTGGAAACGATGCAAATGGAGTGTAAATCTCGGTTCAAGGTAAATTTGTACTCAAGTTCACTTTTGCCTGTATTTGACAATATTACATTTATACATTGAAGAATGATTTTCCAATGCATATTTACATTGATAATAAGATGTAAAAGCACATCAATAAAAGTCAGTTTGGCAAGAAGGTAAATTTATCGGTGCAAGACTAACCCAACTTTGCAATTCATATGAACCATTTTACACTCTACATATATATTTGCATTCACACTTAATTTGTATCGTTTAAGAAATGTGTGAAGATGTATCCAGGGTTGCTATTTTACATAGACAAGAGACACAAAAGTGAGGGCAAAGGTGTAATTTCATAAGAATCCACAAAAAGACAAAGCACGTACAACAAAGGAGGAAAGTTTCCCATGTGGGAAAATTCCAAAAATATTTGTATCAAAAAAATTCCAAAAATATCAAAAGGCAACTAATAAAATAGTGTTACTTTATACAAAATAAAGAAAAAAAATACCCTGGCCAATTTACTAAAACACCCCTATAGTTTCATTTTATGGATTTACTAAATCCTACCCTATAGTTTGTGCTTTACTAAAACACTCCATAATGTGGAATCGATGATAGTGGAAATTGACAATTTTAACCCTTATGCCCATTTGGATAAATTTAATTAAAAATATATCATTTTTGTCCGTAGTAAGACACAGACAACCACTCTACTTCGTTCTATTTGGTCATTTTTTTTTTATACAAAGAAGTGTTAGGGATACTTTTGGAATAAACAATCACGGGCCAATGCCCTTGAACACTTTTCACTCATTTTAGGTGATCATGTTACTATTTTCAGATGGCAAAACAAATACTTTTTAGTAAAAGGTCGATTAAGTAAATAGGTTACAAATTATAGGGGTGTTTTAATAAAATGAAAACTATAAGGTAGGTTTAAATAAATGCAAAAAACTATATAAATGTTCTAATAAATGACCCAAAAAATACAAGAGAAAGGCCACCTCTCATTTGAATCTGTTTTTGTATGAGAAAAAAAAAAGAGTTTTAAACATGGTCTTGTCTACTTGATAATTTGAAACATAGATTCAGATAGATCATGGTCTTGTCTAAATCCATTCCAATTTAATAAAAATAGATTATGCGTTACATATATAACGTGTGAGTACTGCCAGTGGACAGGCTAGAGGCCAAGATGACACACTAAACACAACACTGTCATTAACTTGTAACTGCAAAAAAAATCCATCCGTTACATAATTGGGCATGAAAAAGGCAAAAAGATATGTGAAGGCACTTGTGAACAAAACGCAGCATGCCTAGGCTTCCTTCCAACCTCTCACAACTAATTTAACCTCCGGAAATATTATCACATCTAAAAATGACAAATCACAGAAAAGAAAGGAATGAGTATCATGTGTACAGATTCCAAAAATAGTTACAAACAAAGAAGGAAAGGTCATTTAATAAAGCATCCTTTAAATTACAACTAATTTAACCTATTCTATAGTTTTCATTTTATTAAAACGTCTTTTATATTTTGCAATCGATTTACTTAATTGACTTTTCATTAGATGACATGAAAAATGAATGTCTATTTGGATAAATTTGATCAAAGAAATAAAGATGAAAATACCAATTTTGCCCTTAATAAAATATCGGACAACTATTCTATTTGGCTCTATTTGGTTAATTTTGTTTTTTATATGAAGTATTAGTGATAGTTTTAGAATAAACATGGGCTCATATACCCTTGAACATTTTTCACTCAGTTTATGTGACCATATTACTATTTTCAAATGGCAAAGCAAATACTTCTTAGTGAAAGGTCAATTAAGTAAATAGGTTGTAAATTATAGGAGGTATTTTAGTAAATGAAAGCTATATGGTAGGTTTAAATAAATTCATTGAAACTCTAGGGGTGTTCTAGTAGATGACCCAAGAAGAAAACTAATAGATTATTAACAAAAGAATGTTACCTTATCTTAAGTACTAAAAGGGCAAAACAAATATGTTTAATAAATATTTGAAATTAATGAAATTTATTAAACAAATATGTTTAATAAATATGGTTGGATGAAGGACTTTTGTTTCTGTTGATAGATAAAGGGCAAAATTGAATTTTAAAGAGAAGTTATGACAGTCACATGCAATCACATGTTGACGTAATGTAGTTGGTCAATTATATAAAAAAAAAATTAGGAATACTTTTAAAGGATTTTATAAACAGTATAGGTGTATAAATCCATTTCTTAGAAAATTTGACCCATATAAAAATTTTCATATGAATCTATTTTAATAAAAGAAGATAGTAAAATGGATCATCCGTTATAAGGGGTGGCAACAAGCTGAGCTTCTCACGAGATATTTGAGTTCGGCTCGTTAAAAGTTCGGTTCACCTTGGTTTAAACCGAGCTTTGAGCCGAACTCGAGCTTGATATATAGGTTTATTTGCTAATCAAGCCGAGCTTGAGCCTAGTGAAGCTCGGCTCGTGAGGCTCATGAACCTAGTATAATAAATAAATAATTTTTTATTATATACATACATACTTGTACATATACATATAAATATATAAAAACAATATATATATATATATATATATATATAATATTTTTATTTTTTATGTATAATAGTAAGTAATTTTTATAATTCTTATTTTTTGTATGTAAAATAAAAATATTTTTTATATGTATATTTTTTATTTTTTATATGTATAAAAATAAATAATTTTTATAATTCTTAATTTTTGTATGTAAAATAAATATAAATATATAAATAATTTTTATTTTTTAGAAAAAAACTTAACATGCAATCGAACTCGAACTGAACCAAGATCAAACTTACGAACTTTGAACCGAGCTAAATTCAAACTCAAATCTCTAAATCGAATCAAGCTCAAACCTAACACAGTTTCAACCAACCACACTTGAATAGGCAAATATTTTGGACGTCTCGCCTCGAATACACCCCTATCCGTTACATATATATATAACTTGTAACCGCCAAACAAATCATCCGTTACACATTAGTTGCATGCATGACAAAGGCAAAAAGATAATAAAGATAGCTTGGGAGGAAGAGCCTTCTGCATGCGTAGTAGCAGCACGGCAGCCTCTCACCACAAACCAAATTAAATACCATCTCCATATCTTGATATATTGGCTCTAAGAGTGTAAGCTTCCTAACCAATGTGGGATCTAAAGCTTATTAAGCAGGGGCGAAGAAGTAAATACATAAGGAAGCTTTCCTAATGACAAACACAGAAAAAAAAAGAAAGGAATCTTTTTCATGTTTACAAATTAAGTGCAAAAAGAAATATAAACAAAGAAAATACTAAAATAAATAAATTTATAAATATTTGAATTTAATGAAATTTAATAAAATAGTTAGATTTCTTAAGGTTTAGTTTGGATAGAGTGCAAATACAAATATGTATAGTACAAAGCCTTGTATTTTATATTGTTAAACCTGTATTTGCATGTATTGTAAATATTTGTATTTGTAATCCTTCCAAACTGAGCTTAAGGCTGCGGTTGGTTGTAATACAAATGAATTTGCATTGATGCAAAATTATAGCAATGCAAATGATTAGGTACAAAATCTGATTTATTTCTGTTTCAAATTTTACCTTATTTTATTTGATTGCAATATAAACAAAGTAAAATAATTCTTGAAATATAATGAAGTAAAACCTAAAACAAAATTAAACCAGAATTTATATATTTTTTTTCATTTGCACTCCTATGCATTTGTGCTAGTACAAATAAGATTGCATTATAACCAAATGCAGCCTAACATAGAAAAGAGAGAGCAAATTTGGATGCTCCTCATTCGTAATTGGTTTTTTTATAAATATAAACTAGCAAGTAAATCTATGTATTGCATGTGTTAGAATGGAAATTTGGTTGGATTTGGATTTTAACATCATTTTGGGTCCGGGCTAGGATGGTCTTGGAGTGGTCCTTTTAATTTATACCCCAAGTAAGGGTGTCCATGAAAAACTGAAAAATCAAACTGCAAAATGTGGTTAATCGAATCGATCGGTCCGGTTTCGATTTGGAACTTTAGAAAAATCGAAGGATCAGTTCGGTTTTTGGTTAACCTACAAAAAACCAGCGGTTAACCAAACCGATCGGTATATATATATATATTCATTATATATAAATACATACTTATATTATATTTATAATAATTTATTTATAAATATATTATATATCATTTATTATTTATAATATAATATAATACATATATTTATATAATATATATTATAAATATAAAAAATTGAAAAACCGAAGAACCGAACTAGTCAAAAAATGAAACCGGTGAATCGGTTAACCGGTTGTACTGATTCGGTTTGCAAAATATGCCTATGATTCGATTAACCGAACCATAGACACCCCTAACCCCAACTGCTTTATTAAAGAGGTTCAAAGGGGTCCAAAGAGATTTAAGATGAGAAAATGAAGGATTTAAATTGGAGAGAGAAGATATTACAAAAATTGACTATTAGAGAGAGAGGGGAAAACATTTAATCAAACATAATTGTTGAAAACCTAGTATGAAGCCAGTAGTAGCAAACCTACTAAGAAAATGACTATTAAAAACCCATAAATGTGTTTTAAATATGGTTTTGTACTCTTGTCTACTTTCCTCCCTTGAATATGAATAATCAAAGGCTTTTGGTGTTATAAGGTAGGCCCCACACTATAAGCAATGAAGCTATGTATGGGGAAAAACTCAAGAAAGTTTAAAAACACTTACATTAATATTGAACTGAGAAATAAACTTTTCCGTGAAACTTAGTCAAAACACAGAATTATCAATGGTGAAGCACTTGCAAACAGACCCGTAGTGCTTGAGACATAATTCTTGGCTGTATCACACCAAGAATCTTGAAAAGTCCATTAAAGAATTCAAGTATGAAAATACGTTACTGATTGTTTAGTGGGTGTTTGGAATTCAATTTAAGGAGGCAAATTCCAGAAATGGTCCTTTGAGTTGTATAAATACCACCGTCCTTGGGCCATAAACCATTGCAAGAAATTGAAAAGGTGTGTCCAAGTCTACAAGATGACTACTGGAGCTGGCTATCTTACGTGTGCCAAGAAAGTAATACTGGCGATTACTGTCACAATGTTCTTATTGTTTCTGACTGCTCATGGTAAAAGGAAGTTTGCCTCTTCGCTCTAATCTTGTTTCTCTTCTTCACCTTATCTATTGTACTTTCATGGTTTACAGAGAAAAAATATTCTTTTAATTAGTTTGCTTCCTGTAATTACTACTCACTGATCAACTAGGTCATAATGGTCCCACTTGTATTTAATTAGAAAATTAATTCTGGTCTCCTAAGTTACTTAAACCTGTGACAAGGAAGGGTCAAAGTGGGTTTAGCCATTGCACGGTTGCACCATATCCATCTCTATGAGTGTTTCAAACATAGTTACTTAGTTTACCTAAGCGAGTACTATATTGTTATCCTATTTGTGGCAGTACTATTTTTGTCGTAGGGATTTGCTAATGGAGGAATTATTGATTCATGGTGTAGGACAAAATGGGTTCGTTTGCCAGGGAAAATGTGAAGACATTCCTGATTGCAACAGCTTCTGTGCTAGAAGTGGTTATAGCGGAGGGCAATGCGTGCCACCTCTTTATCAGTATTGTTGCTGTCGAAATGTGTAATTAGCTTCATAAGACACCATGCTTTGTGATCACCAACTCTTATATATCTTATTACCGACTTGATGAACATGGTTTCGTGCTCCTGCAAATGAATAAAATAAATAAGAAGATGGTTAATTTTATATATTGTGCTTCTGATGACTTTGTTTTCCTTTTCATTTACATGAAATTAAACACAGAGGGAATTAAAATGTTTAAGATAAATGTTTTTATTTTATTCATTTTATGGAGAAACAAACACAACCTGAAAACATTTTTCTTAGCTATTGTTAATTTCTGCCCTTTTCCAGGAAAAAGAAACGAAACTTTGTTTCTGCCCTTTTTCTAATTTGTTTTAATGTAATTGGCTAAGAAATAAAAAAAAAAAGATTAATTAATGCACTACTAATCTCTCATCCAAAGTACGTATTTTCTAATTCTACAAAGTTCGGGACTGAACTGGCTTAAGGTCCACTAATTTGCGTTGTTCCACTGAATGGAGGTGGACCCAGATGGCTGAAACTGAAAATTTTTAAAAATAGCACCTATTCCATCTTCGTCATCCAGAAGGATTCAAACGCATGGATTAATTATATGTTTGGCCTCGATGCTGTAGATACAACACCATTTTCTGTTGCTGATGTGTGGATTGGAAGCATCGTTTTTTGAGAAAATAGTGTCTTTTTTTTTTATTGTTTAGAAATGTTGTTGTCATGTAGGATGTTTCATGAAGCGACAACAACGTATTCTGTTTGGTACCCATGCTGCAGGAAACGTTTTCTGCACTGGTACCTATTATCCACTGCCACCTCATGTCCCTCTTGGCATCTACAAGCTGCAGCTCCAGGAAACGTTTTCAGCACTGGTACCTCTTATCCAATGCCATGTCATGTCCCTGTCACTGCCACCTCATGTCCCTCTTGGCATCTACAAGTTGCAGCTCCGGGAAACATCAAATTCAGCGTTACTCCAAACCATGCCTTCTCGATTTACAGGGCATGGCTTAAAGCACAATTTTTATAGAAAAATAGTTCCAAACAAACAGGTGTTTTCTGGAGCACCATTTTTTCCGACGTGGCGCTGATGTGTCAATGTTTTCTGGAGAAATGGCAACGACGACAAACAGACGCTAAAGGAATGTATACTAAGACTATAACCTTACCAAAGATGATAACCTTTAAGATTGAAGGGTCGAGTAGATGCTGAGGTGGACTGAGATCTTGGCGTACCAAACCTGTATATAAGGAGAAAAAGAGTAGCCGCACAATATAGAATCCGAGACACCTATCTCTCAAACAAAATGCAAGAGAGAACTGTCAAATCTGGATGGGGCTGAAAATTGAAGGTTGCTTGACCTTCCAAGTTATCTTGATTTGCACACTTTTTGCTATTTTGT
Source organism: Nelumbo nucifera (assembly GCF_000365185.1). Next base: position 575,790 of record NW_010729306.1, read on the forward strand.
GATAGTCATATATTTAGGTCTTTCCCCCAACGTTTCCTTCCTTGTTTTGAGGAGGGAACTTAACCAACTTGAACGTTTGGAGGGAAGACCAAGTTAAGGCCTCTCCAAATTGAGACAAATGTCTCATACTGACCAAGGATCTAGCCACATGGTCATCCGGTCTAGATTGGGTCAAATGGATATCCATTGACCCAATAAGAACTAGAATTTGGATCCAAAATAATCCAACAATATTGGTATCTCCATGCATAAAAACATTTTCAAATAAACAATCAAATAAATTTATTTTTATAGAAAATAAATAAATAGGTAATAATTTAAAATGAATGATTGTGTGTGAGAGTTTAATGGAGATAACCATAAAATAATCATCTTCCATCAACATGTGGCTTGTCACATGGCCATTGAATAACCAACATGTTGAGGATTAAACGAGGGCCTATGGCCACTCTACCAACATAAGATGAGCTTGGATATGTCATGACCAGGAATCTTATATTCCAATTTATAGGGTTAGGGTTGTCAATTGAGTTTGTTAGTCTGATACTTGATTCAACTTCTGATTGGACTAGCTAATAGGAAAAATGCATATTGTTTGGGCTTAGAACCCTCACGAGAGGTTCATCACATCTTCGGGGAGGAAACTCATTAGAGCTTTATATAGCTCCATCCGGCCCAGAAATAGGGGTGTTTATGGACTGGATTCAGATTGGATCCGTCCAAATCAAAATCAATTTAAATGGATTGGACAGACCAATAAGGCTATGTTTGATTTGAAGGAAAAGGTATGGAAAGGAAGCGAAAGACATGAAAACCCATACATGGTTTGCAAAAGTTTCCCTACCTTTAAAAGTATGAGCCCGATCATTAAAATGTTCTAACTATCTTATGCTGACTTAACTTGGTCAAAAAACAAAATTATTAGAAGAATACAAAATTGTATTTAAAAAATAGCTACAATAATGCTCTCTCCTCATAGTACAAAAGTGTCATAAAATACATTTTTAATCTCTTAATCATTACATTTTTACAGTCATTGTGCTTTGGGAATATCTCCCCTGAAAAATAATTTACAAGTACAGGAGATGTTCTCAATGCATGGTAGGATGTGCAAGTGAGACGCATCTGAGAAACAAATCTGGTCTCATTTTTACATGTCAAACAAATGCTCACAAATAAGAAATAGGGTACATAAATACCTCAGATGTTTGTATCACAAACAAATAGAGCCTAATGAATTCATATTACACCAGATTGGATTGGACCAAATCTGGTCCAATTGAAATCCCTACCTAGGAGTATGTCCTTCCCTTTTTTTTTTTCATGATGGATGAAACTCATCCCTCTTTCAATCAAATTGTTTATTTGGAAGTGTGTTTTCAACATCTTACCTACAAATGAGAGACTGCATAGGCAATGCTTATATTGTGTAGCACAGCTGATGAAACTATACTTCATATTCTTTTCCTCTGCCCAGGAGTATTACCGATCTGGTTTGGATCTTGTATGCAGCTCAGCTCAGGGCCCTAAAATTTTCTTTAAATGATGTGGCTGATTTTATTTACCTACGGCATTGGTGGAAAATGATATATTACCGAAAACAGGGGGGAGGATGGATGGCTTTTGAAAGGAGGTGTTATAATGAGGCAGATATGACTGGCCCCAGGGGCCGAGCCATACTCCATGCCTTGAAAATCCGTACAATATCCATTTAGGTCTCACATATATTGTTGTCTTCTTTATTCATGTTTGTTAATTTTTCTTTTACGGCTTCTTCCTTTTTTTGATTTTGTCAATGGGATGTTGGTTTTCATTGATCAAGATATTCATATTATTTTATTAGATTTAGATGGGGTTTATGGAAAGCATATTGTCCTAGTGTCCCATCTCCCGGGTGGAAAAGTAACTTTCTCACTTGGGGAGAAAATTGTCAACATTTGGATGAGACAAGATTGTCACTTTTAATCATGATTTTTTATGAATAAAATTTATTATCTTATTTACCTGGGAAATGAAAGAACATGGGTTAATGTATTTATCTGGATAAGTATTTCCTAAAAAACACACTTACCTAGGTAACTGTATTTACCCGGATAATTTTCTGACAAACTTATGGAGCCTTAAGAAAAAGTCCTAGAAAGCCCGGGCCCAGGCCCAGGTCCAGACCCAAATTGATCAAATATTGAGCTGTGCTGCTTGTTCATATATTATTGGTGTTAATCTCAACTCTGATCGCCCAATGATACGGGACTGGATCTAGTTGTTATAATATAGTAAGTACGTTAAATGAGCATTTTATAAGTATTTTGACAACTCGCAAAAGTGGGTTTTAATTTTTTTCAAGGGTGGAGTGAGGATATTTTAAGGGATATGTGTCAAAAAAAATTTTAAAGTGCTTATTGAATGTGATTACAATGTTGTGCCTACTAGATCTGAACTGCAATGACATTACACTGACAAAAATCAACGATGGGTGTAATCAAAATTAACATGGATACTACAGTGGGAGGATGCTACCTCAGACGTTGGGAGAGTCCGGATCTCCTGCCTACAATAATTCTGCCCACGTCTACCCACATATCATTACAGCCACACATGCTGAACATTTCATTGTGAATTGGAAATATTCCCAATGCACGGGGATAGTGTGTTATGGGTAGACATAGGCAGAGTTTTTGTAGGCCGGAGATCTCGAGTCTTGTCGGGGATTATACCGGCTCTTTCTTATTTGCACGAGCCCTTAATAAGATCCCACATTGTGAACCGGAATTAGGAAAGAAGCTAAAGCTTTCTTAGAAGGCCTTTTCTTTGTGAGACAAATGCAGGTTCTGTCATGTCAATACTGAAGGTGATGCTCTTGCAAAAGTTAAACTTGTTGATCACAGACTCTACAGATCCACACAGTGGAGGCTCCACATCGTGGTAGATGATTGCAGAAGTATTATTGCTCACCAACCATCATACTTGGTTAATCTTGTTCAACGTTGAAGCGCGTACTAAATCACACCAAATACAGCCTTAAATGCTTGTTTTAAGTGGATATGTCGGTATTAAATAAAGTGAAGACATTAGAGATGATAGAACTGTACGTGGATATGTGGAGGAATTAATATTGATCTGACATAAGTTAAACAAATAAGGATAAATTACATATTAGCACATTGTACTTTGGGGGTAGTGCTAGGGGTGAGGGAAAAAACCGAAAAATGGAACCGATCAAAAAAATTGACTGAAATTGAATCGAAAAATTGGTTAATCGAATTAATCAGTTTAGTGTTTTTAAAAAATCCATGGTATTGGTTTAGTTTTGGTTAATTAATATAAAAAACCGACGGTTAATCGAACTAACTAATATATATATATATATATTTCTATATATTTATGTATATTATATATTATATATATATTTTTATATGTTATAAACTAATAAATATGCATTATATATATTTATAATTTTTATTATATATTTATATATTTTTATAACCTATATTATAAAAATTTAAAAACCAAAAAGTTGATGAACCGAACCGACGGTTAACCAAACCGGTCATTATTTAAAATATAATATTATATATATTTATAGTATTTATTATATATATATTTATAATATATAATATAAAAATTTAAAAACAAAAAAACTGATGAACCAAACCGACGATTAACCAAACTGACCAACCGGTTAACTGATTGGCTTCAGTTTGTTTTTACTTACTGGTTTTCCAAAAACCGATAGTAACGATTTGGTTACAAAAAAGGCCCACAGTTTGATTAACCAAACTGTGAGCATCCCTGGGTAGTGCAATTAGCACCCGAACTTTCATTCAGAACAAAGACCCCTAAACTTTGAGATTCAAACACTTTGGCCCTTTTGTTAACCATATTGATGAAAAAGGTTAATTTACTAAAATTTTGTTTTGAGATTCATATGGGTGAAAGCTTTCAAGTGACAAAAATAGATAGGGCAAGACCTAAACTTTTACTCGAGGTGGAGGGGGGGCACCTTGAATTTTATTAAAATCAATGGGATAAAGATAAAGAGATATACAGGGGAAGACATAGCCAACCTAGCTTACAAAAATAGATAGGGCAACAAACATTTTTTACCCTAAACTTTACTCGAGGTGGAGGGGGGCACCTTGAATTTTATTAAAATCAACATTAGAGTTTATCAGGGTCATACCTCTTGATTTTGAAGAAGATTTTTTTTTTTTACCAAAATAAACATCTGCTTTAACGTAGTTGTCTGGCTGCTGAATTACAGTTGAGCTATTAAATTATTTCACTTAAGTACTTCCCAAAGCTGAATGAAATTACTTATATATATATAGTTGTAAAATTGGTTGAACTCAAGCAAGGAATTGAAGCAGGTCTTAGTGGTCCCATTTCCATAGGAGTCATGGCGATTATGTTCAACCCTTTCCATGATTCTGGATTAGCATTCCAGGTTTTATTATTAGCCTTTTTTTCCCTGTTCTCAATCAAAGCCGGCGGTCCCTAAAGACCGCCGTAGATGTTATTAGCCTTTCTTTCTCTCTTCTTCTTGACATGGTACTTGAAACACAAAAACCGTGTCATATTGAATTTGCCACACTTGGGCTCCTTTCCTATCCTCACGGGAAACATCCACAGGCTACATTACTGGTTAACCGATGTTTTTATCTCCCAAGAGAGTGGATCCTTCTTGCTCAAGGTCCCCTTCTTCTCGAAGCTTGACTATCTGGTAACTTGCCATCCCCTAAACATGGAGCATGTTCTGAAATCAAATGCTTCCAACTATCCCAAAGGCGACAATTTCAGGGAGATATTCGACATCCTAGGTGATGGCATTTTCAGTGCAGATTCTGATTCATGGCTTGAGCAGGAGGAAGACTGCACTACTGTGTTTAAAATCAAGGGATTTCCGCAACTGGGTCAATGAAACAAGCAGCAAGAGAGTTGAGGACCAGCTTCTTCCTCTGTTGACGCATGTGGCCAGGCAGGGATCCACCGTAGATTTGCAAGATGTGTTTTTCAAGTTTGCCTTGGACAGTATAATGAGTTTAATGTTTGGAAGAGATCTGAAGTATCTCTGTTCTGAGCTTTCAACTAACCAGTTGCCCAAGCATTTGACGATGCACAGGAGGCTCTACTATACAGACTTGGGATGCCCACGTTGATTTGGAAGCTGCTACGATGGTTGAACGTCGGGAGAGAAAAGAAGCTAGCCAAAGCAAGGGAGATTGCAGATCTCAACATTGCAAACTGCATTTCAGTTGTGAGACAAGAGTTGCTTAGAGGAGTAGAAACACATGGTCTGTTATCTAGCTACATCAGATTATCCAAAACTGATGACGAGTTTCTCAGAGATACAACCTTGAACTTTTTGGTTGCTGGACGAGATACAATAGCTTCAGTCCTATCCTGGTTCATCTGGTTGACTTCAAGAACCCCTCGTGTGGAAGCGAAGATCTTAGAAAAATTGAGGCTCGTAGTCTCTGAGAAGAAAAGTTTTTGCAGAAAGAGAGGGTAGTGTTGATGATGACAAGAAATATTGGGTATTCGATCCAAATGATTTAAGAGGGCTCGTGTATTTGCACGCAGCATGTTGTGAATCACTAAGGCTGTATCCTCCACTTCCTATGAATAGAAAAGTTGTTATAAAGAATGATGTCCTTCCAGATGGTAACTGTGTGAGACCAGGGATGCAGATCCTGGTCTCAACCTGTGCTCTGGGGAGGATGCCATGGATGTAGGGAGAGGATTGCCTGGAATTCAAGCCAGAGAGGTGGATCCGTGAGGATGGAGCTCTAGATCAAGAAAAGCTGTCCAAATTGCCCACTTTTAGCATTGGGCCAAGAGCTTGCTCGGGTAAGGACATATCTATCTCACAAATGAAGTTGGTTGTTTCCACTCTCCTCTTCAACTTCCATATTCAGGTGGTTGAGGGCCAATCCTTTTCCATCAGAACAACCATAAATCTTGGGATGAAGAACGGATTAATGGTTAATATAAAAGAAAGGTTAATTACGTTGGTACTGAGAAATTTGAGTTTAATCTTTTCATGTAATGTATTCTCTAAATAAACCCTCATTTAATTAGTTGGAGTTGCAAATGTTAAGGGCTGGTAATGAAGCTGTCAATGGCTGGAGCTAGCGTAGCTAACTGACAGAACCAGAACGGATATGGTTAAATTCTATGGATTTGTCCCAAAAAATAATTGGGTCAGGACTGGTTCTTGCTTATTGTTCCCGATTCACCCAAATTAATATATAAAGATATGATGCTTCCTTTTGTATTTTTTGTCACATTTTAAGTAAGGTTAAATCTATTTCTATATTAAAAGTATGAATGTGGGTGTGGATTTTTTTTTTAATTAAAGTACCCATTTTTGAAATTTGAGGGCTAAAAAAATATATTTGTTTGATTCATGGGGCTATACAACACAACAGGGATGCACCTCTTTAAACCCCTCTCTTTAAGACTTATATTTAAGAAATTAATTCCTTTTTTTTTGCATTAAATCCTATAAGGTATTTCTCTTGTTGATATATTCTGTTAATTGGATTTATGTCTAAGATTTTTGACAATATAAAACCAACGTTTTGTAAAATTGACTTAAACATGAAACTATTCTTCCATCCAAGTGGGGATTAAGCAATTCAATCTTTTAGGTGAATCCATGATGTCATAGTTTAAGGATTCTTTGTGAGATGAATTAGATTTTTCATGGTTTTCAAAACCGGATTGGACCAGACGAGTAGATCGGAGAAATTGGGAACCGGTCAGGTAACCAGTTCTGTTTTACCCCAGAACCATTATTTCGCCAAAAACCGTTGATTTGGTCAGCAAACTGCTGACCTGGGTAGTCGAACCGTTTGAACCATCCAATGATTTGGCTGTTTTTTATATCTTTTGTCAAAATGGATTGTCCATTCAGTTTGAATGGTCAGACCATTTGACCTGGGAATTGGATCCTGACCGATTCAGTTTTAAAAACCTTAAGATGTTTCTAAAAAGAGTCACGACCTAGACTTGTTTTTTTCTTCTATTTTGATCAAAACTTGGAGTCCCAAACAAACTCTAAAAGATTCCTAATTAAATAAATTAATAAAGAGTGAGAAATAAGAGCTTTCCTAATTCCATCCAACTAAGGTTAGTCAAACTAGATAATTTTTTAATCTAACTAAAACACTAATAAAGTGCAAACCAACTTTTATTTATAGGGATTTGTCCTAAATTCACCATGACTTTTTAAAATATCCAGAGAATCCCCTATCAAATATTGCAATGTTTAAAAGAAGGATGGGTATGCTGTTTGTATAGGGGATTTTTATCTAACCTATAGATAGGGGTATTAAAGTACATTTAATTAACATCTCAATAATTCCTTTCCTTTTCTCTAGCTAATTCTCTCTCTCTTTAAGTTCACCTTTGTTTCAACCGAGTCCAGCTTCGGTGAGGGCAAAGCCCATTCCAACAGTCTTTACAGCCTTGCATTGGAAATATCTCGGTAATTATGTGATTTATTTCATGGGAGATATTCCCAATGCAAGGTTGCAAGGAGATGATAATGGAAATAAATTAAACACATTTATATGAACTGTTTCATTGTTTCCATTTCGGGTTGTTTTTGTTTCATTAAAACATGGGTCTCAAGGGAACATTTTTTTTCTTCTTACTCTTAGGTGGTATTTTATAAAGGGAGAATGACGGTTCAGCCCAGGGTCAGAATTTGTAGGCTCAAAGTACATTTGGGGTAGGTGCTAGCTCGGAATTTCTGTCAATTCACAGGCGGGTATGAGTGCATAGAGTGTGGGTTTTGGACATTTTGAATGTTTATAGCTCTGCAGTGGAAACCAGAAATCTGCATTGGGCCTGTCTATACTTCTCCGTTTTATAAATATGAAGTCTTTTGAAATCTAAAAAGAAGTAGAAATGATTTTTTTTTTTCTTTTTAGAGGCTCTAAAAAGGTAGGATTGTTTGATTTTGAACAATTCTTCGATATTTGAAATTGTAAAATAAAATTATAAATCATAAAAATAAAATTACAAAGAATTTTGAGAAAAAATATTATATTAATAAACAAATATTATGATTTGTTGAAATAAATAGTTTTTATTATTTAATTAATGATATTTATTATTATTATTATTACTATATAACATTTTTTAAATGTTTAAATATTGTGAAATAATATTATTTAAATAAATATTGTTATTATTTTTTATTAATATTAAATAAATGATAGTAATGAGGGTATTAATGTCGTTTCATCACGTTTGAAATGCATATGATTCTAATAAGATATGAGATCAGGTATTACCATTCGAAATGTATTTTCTCGTTTTAGATGTTAGAAATAAACCTAACCTCAAACACATTATATGCATGTTATTTTTACACAAGCGGCGAAACCGTTTGACTATATTCGGATTTCAGGTTTGATCGAACCACTTAGGTTCAAACCGGTCAGACCAACTTGAACTATCTAATTAGATTATCTTCAAGCTAATCACATCAAGGGTGGTTGAACCGTTTAGATCTTGATAAGTCCGATCGGACTGGATTGAACCGGTTCAATCAATGGTGGATTGACTTGGACTAAACCATATCAGGTTTGTGCATGGGTTTGTGACCGAACCGACTGACCTAAAGCGGGTCAACGTAAGTAAATTGGGTTGGTCCGGATTCGGGTTGGGTTGTGTGGCTATTGGTCGGCCAAACAGTCCAGACTGGGCAAAGCACACAAACACTGAACCATCCTGCTCGAAAACCGTTTCAGATTTGGGTCGACCCAGATCAACTTGTACTAGGCCGGGCCGGGCTATGTGAATTATGGTTGGACCAAACAACCCAAACCGGGTAGAGCAAGTGGTACTGAACCATCTCGCCCGTGGAACTATTTCGGATTCAGGTCGACTTGGATCAATATATGCTGGGTCGGGTAAGACCGCGTTGAACTGGTCTGAACTCAGGTCAAATTGATTTGGATTTATGTTGGGTGAAGCGTGTTGATTCAAAACAAAACTAAATTTAGTCAAATGAAGAAAATTGAAAAAAAAGGCTAAGGAATTAATACTTATGTTTATAATGGTTAACCCGATGGTTATCAACAACCCAGTCCATTTAAATGGGTGGATTAGGTGATGGGTTGATCACACAACCCGCCAAGTAAATGGGCGGGTTAGATGGGTTAGATACCAGGTGGATTGGGCGAATTCAACAAATTGGGTTAAAACATTTACTTTTGATTTTGTTCTTTGAAGTATTGACTTAATGCATTACTCTTCCCCATTTCCCACATAATGAGAAAGCAGATTAGAATAGAAAGTGAAGGTTTCATTTAATACCAACGTTTTAAAAAAATGACCTGGAAACGGAACCGTTTTGGTCACCGGTTTTCGGGTTGACAATTCGATCGTCCAATTCAAACGAACGGCCCATTCTGACAACGAAATTTAAAAAAAAAATAAAAAATGGTCAAAAACCATTGAACGGATCGACGATTCAACCGCCCAAGTCAACTGGCTATTGACTTTTTCAACGGTTTTTGACAAAAAATCGGGTTTTAAGTAAAATGGAACCGATTACGTGAACAGTTCCCGAACTGAACGATCCGACCGTTTGAGTAAACAACGGTTCGAAAACCTTGTTTAATGCAACCAATTAACCATAATAGTAGAGTACATAGTGGGATTGGGATTGCAAACTATCATTTAGTTGGTCTTAGGTTTGTTTAGCTCTCTGATCTCTCTCATCTTGCATTGTTTGAAAGGGAAAAGAAATTTAATAGTCAATCCTGATTAAATGTGATAGTTAGACGGGGATTATTAAGTTAAGCTATTCTTGGCATATGGATATCTCCCAAGTGGGGCGTATTCCATCTCATCATATGTTCTTTGTAGGTTGTATTTTTTGTAGAGTGGTATTATACGATCTTGGATTATAGACCTTATAATCCCCATCATAAGGCTTTGGATTCCAATGTCAAAAGTGAATTGAAATAACGTTTAAATGTATTATGGGTGATGGTAACCACAAGGATTTATGGAATATAATTACATTTGATGTTTGTTTGGGTATTTGGAGGGAGAGAAATATATATATAGTTTTTAAATTATTTTAATGTATAATTTGATGTACATAATGCGTTATCTAATTTTTATGTTTTTTTTTTTTCATTTTGTTTTTAGGTTGAACAAAAACAAACACAGCATTAAGGAGAACCGTAAAATCTGGACGGGTTTAGGATTTGGTGCTAGGTTGACACTAGCTCTTTTGGTTCTGTGGCTTAGAGGGGAATTACCCCGATACAATCCAAATCCAAACCCGAATCCGATAATGAAAAAAATTCAAATCCAATCGAATTCGACAGCCGAATTATGCAGATACCATTTTGGTTAATCAGAATATGCATCGGTCAGTTGAGCTTCCACCATATAAAAATGTTTTCTTATCAGACTGGATCATATTGATTCCAATACCCATTTATTAAGTTGGGTTAGGTTTTTAGTCCAATCCGAATAAGCCCACTGAGTATCCCCTACGTTGGCCCATCATCTTGGGTTAAGTTGAAGCTTAACAGCCATATATCTAAGGAAGATGAAGGGTACTGTATACATTTATGTCATATACCCAGCCTTACTATGTGAGGACTCAGATCCAGATCCTATGTCTAATGGTATCCGGTTTGGTATAATTAGGCCCGACCCGTTAACATCTTAGCCTCAAAGTCGCAGGCTCTGAGGCTCAGTTGGCAATGCTTGTCCTAAGCTTGACAAGTATGCGACAGTTTCTCGATCGGGTACGGGGTACCCACCGAAACCGATAAATTAATAGTTTTAAGGTAAACCGGATTCTGGCAAGAAAGGAGAACAGACCGGGTCGTACCGAACGTTAAGACTTCAGACAGTTATCTAACCACATAAAGGAGCAATATATGCCACGTCCAACGCACGTCAAACAGTTTTCCACGTGGCAAAACGTAGGCACTCTCAACCATCCTCTGCATTTCTATATACACCAAGGAGGAACCGAGAGTTTTCATAATCATATTCTTGTTTTCTGCACTTCTCCTCACAAAGGAAAAAGAAAAAAAGACACCAGGAACAGCAAAAGATGACGAGCATGACCCTAACAACCTCAGTTGCCAAATTCCGTCAGGTTGGATCCTCGGTAACGAGAAGAAGTCGCAGAAGTTTTGTCACCGCTGCCCCAAGACCTCTGCAAGTAAGTTCGATTTCCTAGTTTGATGTAGTGTGCGTCAGATTCTCGGCGGCTATATCGACCGGAACCCGACGACAATCACATCTGAGCAACTTTGATGAATTGGGTATTTGTAGTTTGCAGTATGAGAATTACAGTTTAATTGAATCGGGTGTTCATCATACTGGCAATGGTGATTTTCAGTAAACCCAGTTGACAAAGTTTGAATTTCTATCACAGGCAAGCGCCAAAGAAGAGGCTTCCAATGCTGGCGACAAGGCCAGCAATGCAGCGAAGCAAGTGGGGAGAGATATGAAGAGGACTGGCGAAGAAATGAAAGATAAGACCTGCTCTACAACGGAACAGGTAAGAAAACTGAGAGAATATTTTCGATTGTTTACTGAAAACTTTCGGCCTTGGTTGGATGTCAAGACGACCCAGAAAGCCAAAAAGGTTGCAGATAATTGAAAGAATATATTCGATTGATTACTGAAATTTTTTGTTTTTGGTTGGATGTGTAGATGACCCAGAAGGCCAAAGAGGTCGCGGGCAAGGTATCAGAAACAGCACAAGACCTTACAGAGAAAGCGAAACAGACAGCCCAAGAGGCATGGGAAACGGCCAAGGAGACCTCCCAGAAGATCAAGGACACAGTGATCGGCAAGAGCGAGGAAGCAAAGGAATCCATCAAAGGAAATGCCCAGAACGTCAAACGTTGCATGAACAAAAAGGATTAATCTGTTCTTCTTTCTCGTCTGTCTTTCTCGATTGTTTGGTTGATCGGAAGAGAGAATAGTTTTCTTACTCTTCTCTGGATTTATTTGTAGACGGGTGAATTCTTGATTGTTTGTTGTGGCAATAAGGCATGTCTGTCTACCAAATTTCTTTTCAGACGAATTTTTCTTCAATTTTGTTTTGAAAACATTCTACCGACCCATGACTGACTTGTGACAAATCCTTTTCAAATTTACGCAAAACAAATATTTGCACCACTTTACAGTTAGGATGCAACTGGGGAGGGTTGGATCAGATTGATGATCAAACCATCCTAACTCTAAAACTCAAATCTGGGACTCTGGCATGCACTAACCCATGGTCAAGCATGAGAGGGGTGCAAATGGATCGGATTTTGATTTTATTCGAATTTGATCCGATTATGTCGGATTCGTATATTCTTAATCGGATTATTGAATCAGATCAGATCGGTAAATTCGATCCAATTGCTTATAGAATTAAATTCGAATATACCCTTGATTTGATCCGAGAAAATAATCCGATTTGATTATACCCTTGATTTGATCAAACCATCCTTACTGTTTGAAAATTGTCTAATGCCTTGACAATTGATTAGGTCTTACTAGTATCGTTAAACATGGATGGAATGGAAGAAATGTCCATTTTACCCTTTAACTTATGACCAAAAGTTAAATTTACCTTTTTGTCTCCCATTTTTACGCATATGTGTAGGTTCACCCATCTGAATAGAACACCCGAAAGCAGAGACGATGGTCGCTGCAACTTCCGAATGGTGGAGCATTGGTGAGAGCACTAAGGAAACACTTCTTGTGTTGACCGTCCTCACGCCTTGGTGGGCGGTGGTGTTCTTCCTCCACGTGTAGGCTCAGCCGTTGTTAGCTGAGTTGGGTAGCTTGGTCGGCGATACCCTGCCGAGCTGGGCGTGATGGGCTCAGCCATTTGGGGATCGGCGGAGTCAACTCGATTGGTAGTGCGGCATAGCATGTGCATGCGTAGTGTGTGCGATGGGCGTGTGTGTGCCTCGGGGTCGGAGATGTAGCTTAAAAGAAAGGAAACTTTTATTGCTTGTAGGTCTATTGGTAGTACATTTTGAGATTTCTCGAGTTCCAATTCCTTAGTTCCGGCCTACCTTCAAGGTCTTCAAGTCTATAAGTACTCGAAGTTGGCCACTTCGGCTGTGATGACATGACCCAAGTGTCATCGTACGATGTCTGGACTCCTCGGTGGTCGTCATTAGTGAAGGTGATAGATGTGTCGTGCCTCCTCCCGTGACCTCGGTCGTCGATCTCGCATCGTCGAGCATATCTTTTCTGACCCGAGCTGCTTTCCCCTCTGCCGGTGGCTCCTCCTGATATAATGTGGATGACGCCGGCTGGGGGACCTCAGGGCAGTGGTTGTCGAGCTTCATCCACTCTTCGTTCTTCTTGGGCTGGCTTCTCCCTTCTGTCTATGAAGTCGCTGGTATAACTGCACCTAACCAGATCTTCAATATGGTTGCCCAGGTTGAAACAATTCTCTGTGTCGTGGCCATGGTCCTTGTGGAACTCGCAATATTTTTCTTGGTTCCTCTTGTTATTTTGCGTCTTCATCTTCTCGGGCCACTTGGCATAGTTGCGGTCATGGATTTGCATCAGGATTTCAGACCGTGGAATATTAAGTGGTGTGAAATTCTGATAGGTCAGCAGTGGGGTTCGAGGTCTATGGTCAGTCCAGCGATCCTGTCTCTTGTGATCTTTGTCTGACCTCTCGGGCTTTCGCTCGTTGATCTCTCTCCTCTTTCTGTCGGGCTTCCCATCCTCGTCTCTGAGTTGCGCCTGGGCCTCTTCAACGTTGATATACTTCTACGCTTGGGCCTCTTCAGCCAACATCTAAGGAGGATTTTTGGACATGGAAAAATTGAATGGGGAAGGGCGGAGTCCGTATTGTTTGGCTGTCACCGCAATTGATTGGTTTAAGTCCCTGACTTGGAGTGCTTCTTTGTTGAAACTCGCCAGGTAATCTCTAAGGGACTCCGCCTTCTTTTAAAGAACTTGCATAAGGCTAGCCAAAGTTTTCCAATGCTTCTGACTAGCGGTGAACTGTGCCAGGAACAGGGTCTCCAGCTGGGCCCATGATGTTACGGACCTCGGCGGCAGAGAGGAGTACCACACCAAGGTTGGGCCCTGCATCGTGGTCACAATGGCTTTGCACATTAGTCCCTCCGATGCACCGTGTAGCATCATCTTGGCCTTGAGCACCGCAACATAGTCGAAAGGATCGGAGTTCCCGTCGTACTTGTTGAATTGCGGGGCTCGCCATCCAGCAAGGGGTATCTCGTCTATGATGTCCTAGACGAAGGGCGGCTCCTTGGTGATATGCACGGTGACCAGCACAGGTTGGTCTACGGCGAGAGTTACGCTCTTGTGGGTCGGAGTGCATTCTAACTCTTCCAAACATTGTCAGAGCTCTTTGATCTCAGCATCTCTATTGTCCGGGGCCGTAGTGCGTATGGCCTCTCTCTTGGGTCATGTGGGGTGATCCTTGACCGAACTTGACTTAGCGACAGAGACCACAAAGGGCGGCATCCTTTTGCCGAGCCTTTCTTTGTCGAGGATGCGCACTGACTGGCGTGTCTGGCTATAGTGGTCCTGTCCACAGGAGCGGGCAGTAGAGGCGGGCCTTTGGGTCGTGTCCTACCTCATACGCTTAGACCGCTCTCTCCTTACATTTGATCGACGCGCTTTGGGGTTCTCGGTCTGGGGATCATCTTTCGTGTGTGTCGGGGCATGAGGGGGGACGACCCAGTTGGGTGGCGCAGTAGATCCCAATGTCTGCATGAACTCGAAAATCTTCTCGACCTTCTCTTGCATGGCTCAGAATTGTGCTGGATCTACTGCGACCGAAGGTTGCATGGCTTCTTGGTGCGAGGAGTCACGGTGTCGGTTCTCCCGAGATGGGGAACGACCTACTGATCATTCAGACTAGTTCTTAGGCATCTTAAATGGCTTTGAAGCTTCACAACGAGAAATTTTTTGGGAGAGCTTTTTGTATGTTCCCACAGACGACGCCAATCTGATGTTGCTCAATCTGAGGTTGCATGAACTGAGGAGGGCAACCAGATAATCCTTGCTGGTAGGGTGGGGCTGAGCTTCAAGGACGAGGCTGTGCTTCAAGACCTATGATCAAGGAAGAAATCACAGGCCCAAGGAGTTACCCCCAGGTAAGTACTCCGACGCTTAAGTCAGTAAGAGGTGGTGGATGGTCGGGCCGAGCTATAAGGGTGCTGGTCCAAGCTAAGTAGCAATATGGGTGTCAGAAATTGAGAGTCCCTTACCTCAAGCATGAATGATCTTTTTATAGCTGGAGGGTCCGTATCCTGGTCAGAGTAGGGTTCCAAGGAAATCGGGATAGAGTTCCCCGTCGAGGTTACAAGGGTAGAGTCCTAATCCTTGGCAGAGTTGTCTTCCCATCCTTATTCGCTAGGCAAGCTTATCCGTGTGGGGCATAGCTGACGTAGTCACGGGATTATGGTAATAGCGAAGCTCAGCTGGACTACGCTGACGTGGCCGAGTTGTGATAGGTGGCCGTGGGCCTCTGGGCTAGCTCAGCCATGTCCCCAACAACTTCAAGTGCCTTTCTTCACTTGCATCAATTTCTGATTTAGGAAATATTTCAAGTGCCTTGAATCCATTAGAACTATCCTTTATCACTGTCAGCCCCAATTCATACAGAAAATCCAATCGCTCTTGCTACGGGATGAGACCAACTAGTTCTTGGAGGAGGCAAAACTCAGAGCACTCTCTCTCTTCCAGATCTTCTTGTGGAGCTCTTCTAACTTCTTTTGCTCAACTCTGTGCTTTTGCTCCACCTTCCAAACGTTCTCTATGTTCCAGAGTCTCTTTGTGTGCCATCCCTTCTTGTTCGAAAACTTCAAAGCCATCACTAAAGAGAGTTTGAAAGAACTAAAAGAAATCTAACCGACTCATTGTCATCATCCTCTCAAGGCGATAGAGCGAAACTTCCCTAATCGACTCCTCGTCATTACCCTGGCTCGCCCTCTTGATGGAAAGTGTTCTCGTTGCCACCTCCTAGTCATTACTGAGTTACTCCTCCTGGGAACCATCACCACAGGAACTCGCAAGATTGGCCTCTTCCTGTTGATTTCCTGCTTCTCATCATTGGTTGGTTTCTTCGTTTCCGCCCGAATACCAACCGAGACTAGAAGTTGATTATCGTTGGAGATAATGGAAGTAGAGGAGCTCGAAATCAAGGTGTTCAATGGCAAGAAAATGGGGAATGATAGTGGAAGTTGCCTGAGGAGGACAAGGTTCTGCCGAAGATTATCTTTCTAAAGGAAACAACTGAGGAGATGGCAGAGCTGAACCCGACCCCAATGATTCTTCTTGTTAATCAAAAAACTCTTTCGAGGGGTTTACAGACCCTTGCTCTGGCCGGCGCCTCCACCTTTCCTTCGACCCTTTTTTTCTATAGGGTTTTACTGACCCTTGCTCCAATTGGTGCCTCCACCCTTGCTCCAACCCTTTATCTCTGTTGGGGTTTACAGACCCTTGCTCTGACCAATGATGGTGAGTACCTACATCAAGGTGGCAAACAACGGACCAAATGTGTTCTTTGTAGATGTGAGAGACACTTAGTAGATCTGGGCACTTATACGAAAGTTGTGAAATCTCTAACCTATTATTAGGGGTGAGCAAAAAAAAACCAAAAAACTAAACCGACTGAAACCGAACCGAAAACTTGGTTAACTGAATTGGTCAATTCGGTTTCGGTTTGATGTTCTTAAAAAGCCGACAATTCCGGTTCATTTTCGGTTAATCTTTAAAGAAAACCCGCAGTTAACTGAACTGACCGGTATATGTATACTAATAGTCTATATTTTTTAAAATCGAATAGGCTTCTCCCAGATTTCTAATATATAATAAAATATAATATATAATATAATATATTTTATTTTTAAGTACAATCCTCTGTCGTATAATATATTATATACTATATTTTCTCTTTTAACTTTGAAGTACACTGTTTTGTCATTTTCTCTTTTTGGTGACTCAACTTTTCATGATTTCCTATTGCAAACTTGCAAATCTAGAGCAACACGTCTGCGATGCACATCCCCGTGCAATCCGACAATCCGAAAGCTTTTCATGATTTCCTCTCTTTGAATCAAAATTGCCTAGGCGGCTAAACGCCTTTCCCTTTCTCTCTCACTCTCAGTCTCTCATCTCTCTAGTCTTCTTTTTCCCCAAACTGATCGACGGCCTCCGAGTCTCCGACCAACGACCTTTGAGTTCTCAGCCTCTCATCTCTCAATTCTCTCTCTCAGAGCAAATGCCTTTCCCTTTCTCTCACTCTCAGTTCTCAGTCTCTCATGTATCTAGTCTTATTCTTCCCAGACTGATTGACGACCTCTAAGTCTCCGACTGACGCCGAGCTCTAACCAACAACCTCCAAATTCTCAGTTTCTCATCTCTCGGTTCTCTCTATCATCTCTCTTCTTCTTCCCCAATGGAAAAAAATCCCAAATTGACTGATGGCCTTTATCTCTTTTTTTTTTTGAGTGTATAAAAAACCGAAAAAACCAAACCCTAGTTAACCGATCCACTGGTTAACCGGTTTCATCGTTTCGGTTTTGGTTCAATTATTCAAAAAATTGATCACTTCGGTTTGGTTCAAAAAATAACCCCACACCGAACTGTGAGCACCCCTACCTATTGCCAATCTTGCCACGAAGTTGCTGATGTCGGAGGGGGACGATGCAAATGATGGTGCCAGTGCTGCTACCGGAGATAACCAACTTCGAGCCAGTTCCCTCTCCCTCTCCCTCTTGAGCTAATACCAATGACTGGCTCAACCGAAACAAAAAGGGCATTTTCGATCATAAAAGGGTATGTTTAGTATTTTTGAAAGTTATAACAGTCACGTGAAGGCACATATGAACGATTTATGACAGAACGTTAACTTTAAGGGAAGTATTAGTCAATTGTCAGAAACAATAGAGGTAGTGTTAAACAATTTTCAAGTAGTAGGAATACGTAACCATAAGACACGTGTAACACTTCAATTGTTATTGTTCGGTGATAAGACAAAAGAAAACTAGCCTACACAATACATGCTACTCACAACAGCTCCCTTGAGCCTGTATTCTCAGTCCCGACTTTGAGCCTGTATTCTCGGTCCCTTTCATAATTCACTCTCATTATCCCGTTTTCACCTAGTTTCACTCCGTTCTCCATTATCGAAACACAAAACTCCACACCTCTTCCAACTTAACTCCCTGAACGCTTAGACCACCCTCTGCCCTAGGATTCCCTACGACTTGTTTGCATCCCCACTTTTCTGACTACCATTTTATATTCTAGGGTCCCCACAAGAAGAAACCAGCTTTTTGTGCTTTGCATGTGAGATCATCAAGATGGCATCAAAGGAAAACAAAGGGAAGGAGATTATCGTAGCGGATAACACCCAGATGAACAGTGGCGACATAGCACAACTTTTTGCACATGCAGTCACAGTGATAGCAGATCAAGAATACCCATCCTTTGACCCAGTAAAAGATGCAGGTAATGTCACAAATCTCACCCTAAAGAGACGTATCTTCCCTAGACAACAGATAAACCTAGAGAATCTGGTAACTCATGTGACAAACCTATGGGGAATAACGCATGCTTTAATAGAAAATTTTATAGAGGGAGGTAGCATTGAATTTGTCTTTGAAGAAGAAAACGACAAAAATATTGCTTTAAATGGAGGTCCATGGTTTTATAGACAAAGTTGGATATTGCTTAAAGAATGGAATGACTCGGCAACTGGTGTGGTAGACCAGATATGAACAACAAATGTGGCTCCAAATTCGCATGGTTCCGAAAGGTATGGTGCAAGAAGCACATATCGGTTTCTTAGCAACATATGTAGGCAAAGTAATAACAAATCAAGAGAAAATCTGCACTAGTTATCTCATTAGAGTCTTGTGCACCATCTAAAACCAACTGCCCATCATTTCCTCGGATCATGCTCCTATAAAACCAACCATAGAACCAATCACAATTAACTGAAAATCTCACTTCCATTTTTTACCATTTTGGACGAATCACCAAGATTGTAGAGACATCATCAATTCAGCTTGGCAATCTCACATACCAGGATCCCCACATTTCCAAATAACCACAAAGCTCAAAGAGTGCAAAAAAACCCTCCAAGCTTGGAATCATCATGCTTTTGGGAATATACAAGACCATCTCAATAAATTGTAAGGGGAAATCTCTGACCTCCAAATGGAAAATGAAAATCCCCAAAAACTCAAAGACCTCCAAACTCAATACTTGTATTGGTTAAGAAAAGAAGAGGAAATTTGGAAGCTAAAATGCAAAGAACTATGGCTCAAAGGAGACAAGAACACAAAATAGCAAACCAGAGAGCAATTCAAAACAATTTTTAGTGGTTGAGAAAACCAACTGGAGAATGGACATGCAATAGAGAACAAATTGCTTAACTCTTCATCAAATCTATGCAAGATGTGGGAGCACTCAATGAACACTTGAATATTAGTCTCCTCTCCCCGATCTCAACTCCAACCCTCACTACCCAACATAAAGAGGATCTTTTACAACCCCTGACCTTTGAATAAGTAACATGGGTAGTGAAACAGATGCACCCACATAAAGCACCAGGCCCAGATGGGTACACAACTTTCTTTTATCAACATTTCTGGGATATTGTGGGTCATGGCATACATCAACTAGTATTGCATTTCTTTCACTCTGAATATCTTCCCAAGGAAGCCAACAACACAAATCTTGTGTTTATACCAAAGATTCATGACCTTATACTCACCTCACATTTTAGACCCATCAGCCTTTATAATGTTTTGTACAAAGTCATCTCCTAGTGGCTAGTGTTCAAAATGCAGCTAGTAGTAGAAGACGTGATCTCTCCCTTTCAATTTGGCTTCTTAAAGAACAGGAAAATAATAGACAACATCATACTAATCAAGGAGATACTACACTTCATGAGAAAACAAAAAAAGGGCATGTGTCTCATTGCACTCAAATTGGACATGTCAAAAGATTTTGATAGGATGGGCTGGAATTTCCTCGAGGAAACACTATATAAAATGGGCTTTCCAACAAAATGGACCCAAACCTTTTTTGTCAAACTAGGTGGCAATTGCTATGGTTACTTCAAACTGAAATGTGGCCTTAGACAAGGTGACCCCCTCTCCCCAAATTTATTTATCATTGGAATGGAGATACTAACACAATTAATAGTGTGTGTTGAAAATGAAGGCCTCATCGAGGGTGCTAAGATTTGCAGGGATGGCATGTCTACCACTCATATGCTATTCGTAGATGATTGTATCGTTTTCTACAAGGCAGATTTGTCACAAGTAAAAGTCTTAAGCCAAATCCTATCCATATTTGAGTAACTCTTTGGACAAAAGGCAAACTACGACGAGTCCTCCATCATGTTTAGTACTAATGTTCCAAGACATCACAAAAAGTTCATTTCTTACATATTAAAGGTCAGAAAACCTCTGCAAGTCACAAAATATCTGGGTACCCGAATAGGTGTATAAGACAATAGGATATCAACACATCCCTTAGTGGACCGGGTGTTATCCAAAATCACATCTTGGAATTCCAGATTTCTATCCCAAGAGGGTCGTACAACTTTGATCCAATCAATTCTCCAAGCCATTCCAATCTACTCCATGCAGACTACAATTCTCCCCCAAGGAACACTCTCCAAACTGAATGAGATGATGAGAGATTTCTGGTGGCATGCGGGTGAAAACAAGTCAAAATACACAATTCAATGGAGTAAAGCCAATCAAGCAAAACAAATAGGAGGCCTAGGATTCCGAAAAAGTCAAGACATGAACAAGGCAGTCTTTGAGAAATAGGTATGGAGACTAATATCCTCCCCCAATACATTGTGGAGCCAATTTTTCAAACAAAGGTATTTCCCAAGTTAAAGCCCATTTTAGGTCAAAACCACCCGCAACTCTTCACTATGGTGGCGTTCCACACTCAAATTTCTAAAAGAATTGAAATCGAATATATTATGGCAAGTTAACTCAGGTAGGAACATCTCAGTTTTTTCATATCCGTGGGTTCCAACTATCATAGGAGGAATCCCACATCCAAAAGATCCAATCCTTAAGATTCATCAAAACCAACATGTCTCATCTTTAATGAATCCATACCGGAGTTGGAACCACCATATTTTGGCCCAAATTTTTGATGAACCAACCTGCTCTCATATCCTTCAAATCACCCCTAACACAAAGTCTAGTCATGATAACATTTTGTGGAAACGTAATACCTTGGGAATATACACAGTGAAGTCTGCATACAAGGTTTTTGTAAACCAACAACCATCAGCCTCCCAAGCACACTTCCCTTGGAAAGAATTGTAGAAATTAAACATCCCCTACAGGTGCATAGTATTTATTTGGAAAAGGCTCCCCCCCTCTGAAGTATAATGTCCATTTTGTAAAGACAAAAATGAAACGGCCCCACATATTCTCTTTACATGCTATTTCACAAGAGCGGTTTGGTGTGAGGCACAGGTGGAACTGAACCCAGATGACATTAATGAGGAAGAGGAAGTCTTTGTTTCCATAAAAATGTGGTGGGAAAGAATAAAAAAGAATTTATCATTACATGAGGCTATTCATCTCATGGGGAAAGGCTGCATCATACTATACCTTCTCCGGAGATCCAGGAATGATCTAATTTTTTATCACAAAAACATCACCCCAAGGGACATCATCTTTCGTATTTGGAAGTATCAATCCACTCAAGAACAGAGCATTAAAACTGTAAGGCATACCACCCCAATGAACGCAACAAGGAGCACTCTCACCACACTTCATATTGATGGTTCGTATGACTTACTCTCAGGTATTGCAGGACGAGCTTTCATCATCAAATGCCCCAGTGGAGGCATAACTCTTGCTAAAGGAAAACCATGTTGTGCCATTGACAATTATGATGTGGAACTCCGAGCCCTAATCCTAGGGTTAAAAGCAACCATCCAACTCAAGATATCCAACGACTCATTACAGCTAATCGAATTTTTGTAGGATAAAAGTGTACCAAAGAAGTGGATAGAACAACTACACTCTGCACAACTGACAAGACTTTTATCTACTTTTGAACAATTAGATTTTGTACATATAAATAGAAACTACAACAAGGCTGCTCATACGCTAGCCTATCTAATATGCAAAGGCCAGGTCAAGATAACATACAACCCACTGTTATCTTCATCTGCAGAGCTATCTTTACCTTATTGAAATGTTGGCTGCTTCTCTTTTGTTAAAAAAGAAAAGAAAAGAAAAGAAAACTAGCTTAATAATTACCTATTCCTTAAGCGGCTAAGCAATAGACCCTAGGGAGAATGATTGTTCAGCCCAAGGTTGGAATTTTTAGGCTCAAAGTACAATTGGGGTGGATGCCAGGTCGGAATTGATGCCAATTCATGGGCAGGCATTGGTGTATAGAGTGGGGGTTTTTGACATTTTGAATGTTTATAGCTCTGTAGTGAAAATCAGAAATCTGCATTGGCCCTGTCTGTGCTTCTCCATAGACCCTAACCTAATAATCCCTATTCTCTAGGCTATGTTTCCCTAACGGAAGCTTATGAAATAAAATAGAGTGGTTCATCTACTTTTTGTTTAGTTTTTTCTATTTTTCTTCCTATCCCTGATGAAAAGGAAGAAGACAAAGTAAGAAATTGAAATCCAGATATGGATCTAATAGCAGAAGAGGAACTTCGAAGTGCCGTTGAAGCGAAGTGAAGGAAACTCCAACCACTAGAGTAGACAAGTACCACTCAGATGTTGAATCTAATTCAACCCTTGAATTCAAGCGAAAATGTCGACGAAGAAATTTATTCATGGTAAGTTCTGCCAAAACATTCTCTAGCCCCTGATCTAAATCAAAGATCTTAAGGACTCATTGACAAGGAGAGGAAGCTGGTTACTAATGTCTTGACTGTCTACTTCGTCCAACCGACTCCATCCAATATTCGGTGGATCGTCGTCCTGGTTTTCACCTAAATTCCTCATCGTCCATTCCTTAACTATTGCAGAAAATCCTGAACAACAATAGATTTTGGTTGCAAAACATGAAAAACAACAACAGTCCAGTCAAATGTAAAATATTACAAGAGTAGGTATGCACGAGCCCTAACCTCTTTTCTTTTTTTTTCTTTGATTGTTTTTTTCTATTTTTTAATTTCAATCAAATTAAATGAATTAAATCGGATTTGTGATTCAAATCGAATTCAAATATAGAATATATACTATTGAATCGAATTCGGATATGCCCGATCCAAATTATTCCCAAGCTTAACCTGATAAAATTCAGACTATCCTCGGACAAGGTGGTTGGGCCTGTGTGGGTTGGTCGGGTTTTAAAGTATTTTTGAATGTTTTTTGCACATCTATTTTTGTTGGGTTTTGAAACCCAATTTAAGAGTATAATGGATCAATGCTTTAAAAATCGTTCGTCTCAAATGGATCTGCCTGTTGCAATTTCAAAAAAAAAAAAAAAAAAACAGACAAAAATCTGTTGACTCAATGGAATAGGTCAACCGTTTGACTGCCTAGATCAATAGGTCATTGGGCTGAACGGTTCAGAAACATGGAATGAATCGAAAAATGAAAAATGATACTATGAATATGTGATACCATAATAATACTATATATTGAGCCTACGATACCAAGCCTAGCTCAAAAGGTCCAAAACGTAAGCCTACTGATTGGATAAGATTAGGCATGCGACAAGTTTCAACCCCTAGGATAGCACGACTTCACCTTAAATTCAAATTTGGACAAACTGAAACTATTTGTAGCTCTACTTGGGTAAATAAGATTGGAAAGCAGTACTAAGAGGTTGTTTGGCACATATATAGTTAATTCTACCTGATGCTGCCAAACTTGGAATCGAGGGAAGTGAGGTAATTTCCGAGGTCTGAGTACCGAGCACTGTGGGTCCTGCTAGTTAAGAGTGAAAAAGACATCAGAGTCCCCGAGAGTGTTTCCAGGGGCATGAACTAGTTGATAAGGGTAGGGTGTTCATGGTCCGGTTTGGAGAGGATCTTAGATCAAATCGGTAAATTACGGTTTGAGAAATTTCAAACCGAACCAAATTGTTTTGGTATGGAAATTAAACCAGGCCAAACCATTTTATTTTGGGTACTTGGACCATTCTATGATTCTATTGGGCTTAATTCAATTAGAAAGCCCAAATAGCTTCCCCAAAATTAAAATTTAAAACTTTTATTTTATTATTTTATTATAAAATAAAGAGTTTATTATAAATTTATAATTTTTTTGCATTCAATTTAGATATATTATATATAATATTTAGACATCATATATTCATATTATATTTACGCATTTACATAATATATATATATAATTTCGGTTTATGGTTTACGATTTAGTTTGGTTTATGAAATCCAATAAACCAAACCAAAACCGTAAAACGTAATTTAGAAAACTACCAAACCGAATCAAACTGTTTTTAGGTATAAACCAAACTTAACCAAACTGAATTTGTGGTTTGGTTTGGTTCGGTTTTACAGTTTGAATTGTATAATGAACACCCCTACTAGCCAAGGGCTCAGAAAGTCGAATAAACCAAGGTCACCACAAGAAAGTAAGTAATGGTTCAAATATGCGCATCGTACCTTTAGCTGTAGTGTCCCTTTTATAGTTGGAGCCACCCAGGTGAGCAGTAATAAACAACAAGTAATCGTCTTGTAAATTGTGGTCATGTAGGGGGACTCGGAGAGGCGTTGGCCAACCGCGACCCCTTAATTAGTGACTTAGGAATAAATGCGCCAGGATCTTGTGTACACAGTAAATGCTCTACAACCGTCAAGGAGGGGAAGTTACCCCGTTGCCCATAAGGGACAATCAGCTGACGAAAGTGCCCCTGGCCGATGCCACATGTCAGGGTCTGGTGAACCGGCCAAATATACCTACATCACTACCTAAGGCTCAGTGTGGAAGGAATACAAATACAAATATGTAGAATGCAAAATCTTATATTTTGTTTGTATTTGTATTGTACAAATTTGTATCTATACACCTTCCAAACTGAGCCTAAAAAGTTTCAAATTGATACAAATTGATGAGAAATATGCATTATTACATTACACATATATGAGAATAATGTCATTTAAAATGATTAAACTTCACCAAGTAGATAAGGAATTGGTGAGTAACAGGTGTATGCCAATTTGACATTCGTCAATCCATAACATTTCATGCCTTAACAGCGATGGTACCAAACCACCTCTAATTAAATTGATCAAAATATCATTCCAGCCTTGTCTTTGACTAATTCAAATGTGTTTAAAATAAAATAATTCAATTGGATTTCTATAGTAGGAGTTAAAAGAATAGAAAAGGCTTAGTCTGAGGTAAGGGTTCCATTATTAATTCTCATTTAATCAGCTGATCTTAAAACATGGATAATATCTTACTGCATCTTGAGCATATGAGATCGAATCATTTTTGAAGGGCCTATCCAACCAATACGAATCCAATATAGACCACCATTACCTTGTACTTATTGTGTCTTTCATGGCAAGATATTCCCTGTGTGCACTTACAGTTGTGTTGTGCATAGGCTGTGCCAGTGTTTTGTATTCACCAAATCCAACTTTGGTCGATGTTCAAATTTTTATATACCCACAATACCCCTTTTACTTAGAAAAGTTCCATTTCCACTCTCTCTCTCTCTCTCAAAAAGATGAGTCTTTGTTTAAAGCCACCTTGAGCTCATAGGTCAATGTACATCTTTAGTTCTAGCTCATTGTCATAGGAAAGCTAACAGATGTAATGATAGATTAGTTAATAGCCTTTAATCAAAACTGCCGTAGTCATTACTTTCATCATCCTCCTGTTATATTCACTTGTTCTATAGATTATTTACACAAGTAAAGATGTATTTATTTACACAAGAAAAGGTTCAATACAACTAGGGGAGTACCTAAGCTACTATGGAGTAAAGAGGGGAGTAGTCAGATGAGGATTAAATGATTTCAACGAACACGTCTTTATTTTTCTATAGATTATTGATAAGATACTTAAACAAATGGCCTATTAGCTCAGTTGGTTAGAGCGTCGTGCTAATAACGCGAAGGTCGCAGGTTCGAGACCTGCATGGGCCATTTTTTATTTGATAAAGTCACAATCATATACAGTATATCCAAAATTAATATTTATTTATAAATCATTCACACGTATAGGCATAAATGTATACATACATATACATTATATTTTAGTGGACTGATTGATCAACTCATGCTTGGCCAGGATTCGAGCCCAACCTGAATGCATCAAATTTTAATTCAGGCCGAACTCAGTTTGGACAGTTCAAGTTTGACTTTGGGTTTTTGGCCAATTTTAAGGGTTGGATTAGGTTCAAATCCAGCCCAAAAAGTAAAAAGCCCAAACTTTTGGGCCTAGGCCTAGTCCAAGGATAAAAAATCCAAGCCCAATCCGTATAAGAAATGCAAATTGGGTCGATCGGGGCCCAAGTTGGATCCACCCAAGTTGCACCCCTACTTGGACTGGCTGGAATGGACTTGCGACCAACTCAGTCCAAATCCTAAATGTGAACCCAAGGGCCCGACCCCAGCCTGACCTGAGATTAAATCTGACCTTTATCAGTTGTCACCTTGGGCTTGGATTGAACAGGAGATTTGTAATCTTGAAGCCCATTCATTTTTTATCTACCCATTTACCTAGGAAATTAAGTGAACTTACCCCATTAAGGCCATATTGGGGAGTGCATAAAAATAAGTGTCCATTCAAAATAAGTGCTTATTTGGGCCATTAAGCACTTTATTGGTATTTGGGAAATAAGTCTGAAGTAAGTGCTTATTTTAAAAATAAGGGCTTATTTTTTAAGCCCAAATTTCCAACTTCTTTTAAGTGTTTATACAATAAGCACTTATTCAAATTTTTTCTTCCAAAATTATCCCTAGTTGAATTTTATAAAAGAACTTTTATGATAGCACTTTTACAAAAACACTTATATAAAATTACTACGAAAGCACTTTTAAGAAAGTACTTTTATAAAAACACTTTTATGAAAGTATTTTTATGAAAGCACTTTCACAAAAGCACTTTTACAAAAGTACTTTTACGAAGACACTTTTACAAAAGTACTTTCGTAAAAGTACTTTTGTAAAAGTACTTTTATAAAGGTACTTTCGTAAAAGTACTTTCATAAATGTGTTTTTATAAAAGTATTTTCATAAAAATATTTTAATAAAACTGCTTTCAAAGGATATATTTTCAAAATTTGAAAGAAAATAAAAGACAAAATAATCGCAAATGCTTTTTTAAGTGCTTATTAGAGAAAAAGACTACCAAACGCCCAATATAAAATAAGTGCTTATTTAAAAAAAATAAGCACTTGAAAAAGTTTGGTGCCAAATGCAAGTAAGTGCTTATTCAAATAAGCACTAGTTTTAAAACACTTATTTTTAACTTAAGCACTTTCAAACATGGCCTAAGTGTTTCTCATGAAGTTTAATTACCATGTTTTTTTTTTTTTAATTTCCATGTAAGTATACAATGACCTTTTCATCCATAAAAACTCATTATTAGAATGGGCAAATTTGTCCCATTAAGCTTTGCCAATTTTCCACTAGGTGAAAAAATTGAAAGCAAATCAGCCCCCCTCAAGATTGCCCCACACAACGCTCCACAACACATCCCCACCGTGTATTGGGAACATCTCCCAATAATGATACCAGAAATAATGATGTCATCATCGGGAGATGTTCTCAATACATGGTGGGAATGTAATGTAGGATAGGTATCATAGAAAAAGTACTTTACCATGGAACCCACAACTAACCGAAAGTGAATACAACAAAATTGGTCAATGGGAACCACTTTCCCACTGACCAACTATCCTCCAAAGTTTTCCCAAAAAACAAACATGCCCTCAATGTAAAGTCAAGGGCTCGAACCCTACCTGACCCGGGGTTAAACCTGCCATGTAGACCCCAGCTCGAATTGTCCTAAATCCGAACAATTTCAGGATTTTGTCACCCTGGGCTTGGATTGAACAGGTAGGTTGTAAACACATTAAATCTAGCTAGCTTGAATGGCTGAAGATATTGTTATGAGGCTTAATGTTCAAATCCCTTTTGTATTTTTCATTATCTTCATGCTCATGGTTGATATCATCTCTTAGCATATAGCTTCAAAATCAAATAAAAAATAAACTCAGACCTAGGTCAAATCGGGCTTAGGTCAGGCACTCAGACTCAGGCTACCCAAATTTTCAACCCATGTCTGGCCAAAGAATTTGCCGGGCTTAAGTTTTCAGGCCCAGACCAGATTGAAACCCCAAAATTTAATCCTAGTCCAAAAACTGTTTCGGTTGGATCAGGAAAGTCTAAGGTTAAGTCCATCCAAGTTTTTTTTTTTTTTAGAGAAAGTATAAAAGCTTTTCATTAATTGACTAAAATACTTCTGGAGAGTGATTCAATAAAAAAGGTGGAACTGACCACATAATCAGTGTAAAACAAGATAAAGCAAACTTTACAATCAGGTAGGTGT
The DNA here is from genome assembly GCF_000365185.1 of Nelumbo nucifera. The sequence goes on from NW_010729306.1 coordinate 604,331, forward strand.
TTGGCATCGGTGTTCGGAATGTCATACCGTTTTCTCATGAAAACTGTGCTGGGTATGTGGGCTTATTTTTTGTTTGGAACCGGTATTGTCACATAGGAGTTTTTTGAGAAAATAACATTGGTTTTGTTTGGTACCAATGCTAGCAGCAATGTTTTCAACATTGATTTATAATATCTAATGTCCAAGATGATGCACATCATTGCACTGCTAGCAGCAATGCACCATTTTCTAAAAAAAATATTGAATTTGGTGTTGCTCTAGACACACTTTCCTGCTTTCTAAGGCATGGTCTGGAACAACGTTTTTTTTTATTTTTTTTATTTTTGGAAAAATGGTCACTATAAAAAAGACCGCCCCAATATCTATTCAAAACCGCCAGTAAATGTGGTACCAATTTGGACCATTAAATTAAGCCATTATCGGCGGTTTTCCAAAATTGTTGGCCATCCTGTATTATACTGGCGATCCTAAACCGCCAGCAATGAAAATAAAATAAATAAATATTTTTTAAAGATATTATAAATACCGGCATAACAAACCACGGGTGCAAAAAGCGGACCGCCAGTTTGATTTGCTATTTACATGTGTTCCGGCGGTCGCGACCGCCGCTTAGACACCAAGGACCGCCGGAGTAGGTTCAAGTAAAAACCCTGCTCTTTTAAGCGGCGGTCAAAACCGCCGGCTTTATTTTAAAAAAATTAGCCTGCCCCTTCAGGCAGCAGTCTGAACCACTGGCTTATAAGTCTTATGTAGCTATGGTGGCGATTAGGTGATCGCCGGCTTTGATCACTGTTTTTTAATTTTTTTTATATGCTATTTTCAACTTTTTTTTATATGTGCACTTTATTGATCCACCACTATAATATATACTTAATACACTCTTGCAAATTGATATATGAAAACTTAAACAACTTAAATAAAAATTAAATGTAAAACTCAATCTATTAATATAAAGATTAATCATTATAACAATTTATAAAGAAAACTGAAATACTATTTTTTCACTTGCAATTTGCAAATTGTTCAAATACAATTTATTGATCTATGAAAATTTCTTGTTCCCTTGATCTTTGACTGCTACTGCCCTCACCCCTTGATCTTTGGCTTCTACAACCTTCTTCCCCGGATTGTTCATCTTGTTGGAATAATTGGAACGTTTCAGGGTAACCAGGGATTGATAAATCCTAAAACACCCCTACCTGTACATGGATTACAAGCAACTCCTTACAAGCAAGGTTTCAGGGAAACCAGAGATTGTAAATCTTTGGCTTCTATACCATGAGAAACCATATGAAGCTCTTCTAATGCAAGGATTCCTGATGTGTCGATGTTCATCAAGTTTGTCACCAGAAGCCCAGTTATCCATCTGCATGGAAATAATTACATAGAACACTACACATAAGCACACTTCATTACCTTTTCCTTGAGCAAATTTTAGAAGCCTTTCCAGGTGGCAAGAATCTCATGGAAGATCTCAGCTATGAGGTCCCTATCGGCACATTGTAGAAAGGCATTAAAATCAAGTTTGGCAACATTACATATAATAAGATGTAAAAGTACATCAATATTAAAAAAGAAGTAAATTTACATTCAAGTGGGTTTTTGATAAAAAAAGCATATACTTTATTGAAATTCGTGTTTGTATCCATTACAACTAAAAATTTGTTTAGTAAGAAAATAAATTTGTCAGTGCAAAACTAACCCAACTTTGCAATTTAAATAGACCATTTTACACTACATATTTACACTCACACTTATTTGCATCGTTTCCAAATGCACCCTTTAGATTTTTTTTTTCTTTCTTTCGGGGTAGGGGTGGGGACAGAGGGAAGGGGCCATGAAGTGAAGGGACCAACCATGAGATATGGGGTAGGAATGTAAGTTTGGGGCATAAAGGGGAACAAGGCTCCCCTGTGTCCCCTCTGGGCTCTGGCTCCAAATTTTAAAAAAGTCAAGCAGTAACTGAGCTATATACGGTTTTAAAATTCAACAAGCTGAGTTGACTCGATTTCTTTTTAATAATTATTTATTTATTGAAATTAGTCTAGGTTAACTCTTTCCCCGAGTTGACTCAAATTGTTTTCTCGGTACTTTATATTTGTGTATACTTAATTAAAATGCAATTGCCCATAAGTATTCTCTTTATTTGAATTTAATATTTAATATAATTGAATCAAATTTGGATAATTTGAATATCATAACCAGTTAAATTTAGAAATGACCCTTTTTTGATTCTTTAAATATTTGAATTTGATTGATTATTTAATTCTTATATATAATATATTAAATATTTAAATATTTTATATAATTTATATATATATATGATTATTAAATTATATAAATAATTTATATATTTATATACTTTATATAAATAAAATATTTATCTTATATATTTATTAATTACCTAAAATATTAAATCTATCGAATTCGAATTGAATAGAATATTCGAATATTTAATCGAATATGAATTTAAACATTGATTATCAATATTCATTGGATATCGAATTAAATTCAAATATCAAATTTTCTAATAAGGTTCGAATTCAAATATTGCATGATTCAGTTTGAATTCAATCCATTTACACCCCTATTCCCAATTTGCCAAAAATTTTATATTTTTTTGAATTTTGAAAATATAAAAAAAAAACAAATATAAAACTATTTAATTAGACTCACCCACAACCAATTCAATTCTTTTTTAATAAAAAAACAAATGTAGTCATTGCCTCATAAAAACATGGGCATCTTTTAGCACGAATATGTACATTGCATGAGTCTAATTGTAATAGCAAGGGCAACTTCCCCTCATAAAAAGGCACATCCATCCCTTAAAAATACTCCATTTCTGGGGTAAATGGGTTAGGAACAGGTTTAGTGATAACTAATACCGGAATAACCTAATAGAATAGAAGTGGTAATTAATCATTACCAGATTCTTTTTATTAAACTCACAAAGTTTTTTTGGGATCTCTTCTGCTATCTTTGAAGGCAATGCTCAATATTTAAACAATCTCTTTGTTGGAGGATCATCCCTCCCCACCTTGGAGTGTTCACAGATCGGGTCGTACCGAATGTTCAGACTTCAGACAGTTATCTAACCACATAAAAGAGCAAAATATGCGACGTCCAACGCACGTCAAACAGTTTTCCACGTGGCAAAACGTAGGCTCCCTCAACCATCCTTTGCATTTATATATACATTAAGGAGGAACCGAGAGTTTTCATATTCGTGTTTTCTGTTCCACAAAAGAATAAAAAAGAAACAACAAGGAACAGCAAATGATGGCGAGCATGACCCTAACAACCTCAGTTCCCAAATTCCGTCAAATTGGATCCTCGGTAACGAGAAGATGCCTCAGAAGTTTTGTCACCGCTGCCCCAAGACCTCTACAAGTAAGTTCGAACGGTTTCCTAGTTTTATGTAGTGTGTCAGATTCTCGGTGGATCAGAATCTGACGACAATCACATCTGAACAACTCTTACTGCATTGGATATTTGTAGTTTGTAGTACGAGAGTTACGGTTTAATTGAATTGGGTGTTCATCACACTGGCAATAATGGTGATTTTCAGTAATCCTAGTTAACAGAAGTTTGAGTTTCTATCACAGGCAAGCGCCAAACAAGAGGCTTCCGATGCTTGCGACAAGGCCAGCAATACAGCGAAGCAAGTGGGCAGAGATATGAAGAGGACTGGCGAAGAAATGAAAGATAAGGCCTGCTCTACAACGGAACAGGTAAATAAGATTGTTTGTTTTTTATTTTTTAAATTCTCTAAAAATAAAATATTAATAATAGAATAATTATTTTAGTAATTAAAATTTATGAATTTTTATATGATATGCATCTTCAAAATTTTAATAGGTTTGATATATATTTTAAGTTAAGATTATATATTTTTATAAATTATTAATTGATATTTTGGTTTATATTTCATAATAATATACTTATTATTTACAAAAATGAAGTATTATTTATCAAACACTTGAGAATTAATTTTTAGTTGATTTTTTTTTGTTAATGTTACAATTTAAAAATAGTAAAATAGAAAACAAATTAATATAATAATTCAAATGTAATAATTACATATATTTTATGCCTTGTACTTTAATAGAAAATAAAGTAATAATGGCTTTGCACATGTATTAATTTGTAAAACTCCATATAATTTGTGTATTGGACTTTTGATTGATGCAATATCAATAATATTGTATAATATCTTTGCATCATGCTATATTAATTGTAATATATTTTTCATATATAATTCGTATGTATTTATACATTATTTATAGTATTGTTAATAATATAATTATATTATCTATATAAATTTTCCTATCATATCCAAGTGTTTTCCTATTTTTCATGTATATTCATGCATTTATCAAGCGTATCCGCATCCATATTCATATCCAAGTTGTCTAGTACCCGATACTAGACTATACTTTGATCCTTGCATATGAGATAATGCTTGAATGTGTTGACTTCATGGTTTTATCAAGTAGTTTATTCATTTAGAAAATTGAGATAATATATTCGATTGATTACTAAAAACTTTTGGCCTTATTGGTTTGGATGTCGAGACGACCCAGAAAGCCAAAGAGGTTGCGGATAATTTAAAGAATATGTTCGATTGATTACTGAAATTTTTTGACCTTGTTTGGGAGTCTAGATGACCCAGAAAGCCCAAAAGGTTGCAGAGATAATTGAGAGAATATATTCGATTGATTACTGTAATTTTTTGTCTTTGATTGGATGTGTAGATGACGCAGAAGGCCAAAGAGGTCACGGGCAAGGTATCAGAAACAGCACAAGACCTTACAGAGAAAGCAAAAGAAACAGCCCAAGAGGCATGGGAAATGACCAAGGAGACATCCCAGAAGATCAAGGAAACAGTGATCGGAAAGAGCGAAGACGCGAAGGAATCCATCAAAGGAAATGCCCAGAACGCCAAGCGTTGCATGAACAGAAAGGATTAATCTGTTCTTCTTGCTCTTCTGCATGTTTAACCACATCAGCAACACCCCCTAATATTAATGTCTTTTCTCGATTTTTTTTTTTTTTGATTGAATGGAACAGATCAGAGTAGTTTTTACTCTTCTCCGGATTTATTAATTTGTATGTAGACGGGTGAATTCTTGATTGCTTGTTGTGGTAATAAGGTTTGTGTTTACCAAATTTTTTTTTCCAGACAAACTTTCTCTAGTTTTGTTTTCGAAACATCCTATCGACCCAAGACTCACTTGTGACAGATCCTTTCCGCTTTATCACAAAACAAGTATGCCTGCCTACGAATATTTGCACCAGCGATATGGTGATTGGTTACAGTTAGGGTGTAACTCAGGCTGGTTGGATTGGATTTGACGATCAAACCAGGTCCAATTCTAAAATTCAAACCTTGAACTCAGGCATGGACCAACCTAAGGTCAAGCTAGCCTGAGTTTATCAGCCCAGGTTCATACCAAGCTTAACCTAAGAGAATTCCGGCTGTCCTCGGACAGGTTGGTTGGGCCTGTGTGGGTAAGTCGGGTTTTAAAGTAATTTTGAATATTTTTTGCACATCCATTTTTGTTAGGTCTTGCAACTCAGTTTAAGAGTATAATGGATCAATGTTTTCAAAATTGACCCGGAACCAGACCAATTTGACCACTAGTTTTAGGGTCAGTGGTTCGACGAACTGAATCCTATTTTAACTAACCATTCTTTGTATTGAGTGTAATATCCATGAATCCTATTTTAACTAACCATTCTTTGTATCGAGTGTCATATCCATCCTTAAATTATTAGTGCATAAGTCATTTTTTGTTACCCCTACGTACCCAAGTCCTTTTCGGTCTACCCTTATCTCTTTGAGTAGTTTGCAGGAGACACTAGTCAACCTCCTCTCTATCAATTGTTACAACTCTCAGCTCTCGATGATGTCCTAAACGTAGGGGTGTTAATGGACCAATTTTGGATTGGATCCAATCCGATCAAAAACTTATTAAATCGGATTTGGGCAGTCCGTTATAATTATTGGATTGGGCCAATCCAAAATAAATTGGTCTATATTCTTATTGGTCTATATTGGACCTAAACCAAATTTCCAATGATCCGATCATGAGGCCAAATCTTTATCCAATTTGAAATTGATCAAAATTGAAGTTGGCATAAAACACTATTATGAAAGTGCTTTTACGAAAGTACTTTACAAAAACACTTTTATAAAAATAATTTTATGAAAAGTATTTTTACTAAAGCACTCTTACACGAAAACACTTTTACAAAAGCATCTTTATAAAGTAATTTTATGAAAGCACTTTTATAAAAGTACTTTTATAAAAGTAATTATATGAAAGCACTTTATTAAAATAATTTTATGAAAGCACTTTCATGAAAGCATAAAAGCACTTTTATAAAAGTACTTTTACAAAAGCACTTTTACACGAATACACTTTTATAAAAGTATTTTTATGAAAACACTTTTATAAAGGTAATTTTATGAAAGCACTTATATAAAAGTATTTTTACGAAAACTTTTTTATGTTTACATTTTAATTGGACTGTATTGGATTGCAACAAGTGTTGTAGCTTTTTATATATTTTCAAGATTTCTCATGTTATTTTGGTATTTGGTTCAATTTGGATTGGATTGGACTCAATCCTGCCAATTTACATTTTATTTAGACTAGATTGAACTTGGTTTGTATGGATTTAGACTAGATTTAGTCCAGTCCATTTATAAATGGATCCGTATTGGATTGGACTAGATTGGACCAAATCCAATCCAATTAATAGCCCTACCTGAATGACAAATTGAGTTTTTATTTAAAGCCACTTTAGAGTTCATAGATCAATGTACATATTTTTTTTCCAAGCAGATCAATGTACATCTTTAATTCTAGCTAGTTCACCATTATAGGAAAACTAATAGATGTGTTGATAAATTAGTTAACATAGCCTTTGATCAAAATCGTCATAGTCATTACTTCGATAATCCTCCTATTGATATTGTATCTAGGGTTGTTCACGGGTCGGGTTGGATTGGTTTACTGTTGTTTTTCCAACCGACCCGACCTGGTCGGGTTGCCTGAAAATGAAACTGAAATCGACCCTATGATAGCCAAAACCAACCTGATTGGTTTGAGTCGGTTTGGGTCAGTTTAGATTGGTTTGAGTGCTTGAATTGAGGGGCTAAGGGAGTAAGGGTGAACCAAGTTAGAAGTTACCAAGAAAAGAGAAAGCCAAATTGTGTTAGAAAAAGAAGACTGGAATTCGGAATTTTTAAGAAGGCTTTTAATCTAAGTTAAAAAGACACCTAATTGTAATTACCTATTTGTATAAAGGACCTTAGAGAATAGGATCCTTTCTTTAAACCTTCCAAAAAAATGTAAAAAGCTATTAATGGCATTAATGAGATTCCTTGTCTTGCAATGCTTGCCATTAATGGCATTCCTAAAGAGAATACTAGAAATTAGAAACTATAAGTAACTAGAAAGTAGAAACTAAGTTAGGTACTAACTACTAAGTACTAACTAGGAACTAAATCGGTTTGGGTCAGTTCGGTTTTGGTTTTCATGTGTGGAAACCAAAACCGAACCAACCCATCGGTTTATGCTTTTTAGTAACTCGAAACTAACCGACACGAAAGAAAACCCGACCGACTCGGGTTGGTCGGTTTGGTCGGTTTGGGTCTTCTTATGAACTGGTCGCGGGTTTGGGTCGGTTTGGTCGGTTTGGTCAGTACTTTGGAGAGAGAGAGAGACATTGAATTTTGATTATTTGGTACTCCCTCGAAGCAAATCACTTCAAACCATTTCTTGACTTTGTACATGACTTGGCCACCAAGGAGTGGGGTGATACTATCAGTTCGGTTTGAAAAGTAGGCCTTATAGTGACATGCCAACTAAGTGGTGGCTCGGTTGGCATGTTAGCTGGGTAGTTCCAGCAAAGACGTGGAATCGAGTCCCATGATTAATTATGATAACAGAAAGATATGATATCCATTGTTCAAAATATTGACACATATCGGCCCGAATCGACTGATACATATCGTATCAGGAGCTTGCTGATATACCCCTACATAGGGTATATCGGGGTTTTGACCAGTTCAGTGGGTGGACGGACCTTAAACTGTTCCCTCTGAACCAGATTTGAAAAAACTAAAAAAACAAAAAAAAAAAACACCAATACTGCTCAATACACCTCTACCGGTGAATCGATATTTTGAACCTTGATGATATATAAAAAGATTCTAACCAATCAATTGGTATCATAAACGTCGTAGCCAATCAGATGTTATTTATCAAAATTCATGAGTAGGTTTTGAATCTTTTGATTGATCAAAACTCTTCCAGTACCATAACTTTACCACATCATAGATATCTCGTTGTGTTAATATTAAAAAAAAATTTCTTCGCAACATTGTACATTAGCTTAAGCCACTAGAGAGTAGGGAGAGCAGCCTCAAGAGGTGTGAATGACTTCAAGGAGCATGCATTTTCTACAGGTTATTAACAAAAGGGCTAACAAAATGGGTTGTTACCTAAAAAATGCCTAACAAAATGGCCTATTAGCTCAGTTGGTTAGAGTGTTGTGCTAATAACACAAAGGTCACGGGTTTGGTACCTGCATGGGCCATTTCTTTAGTTACTTTTTTATTAGAAACAATGTTTTAAAAATTGACCTAAAAATGGAACCGTTCTGGTAAGCGGCTCGACCGTCCAAGTCAAACTGTTCAGACGGTTTAGTCTTTTATCAAGAGAAAGAGATATATCTGGTTGTTGGGAGGAGAGAAAGGAAAAAAAAAAGAATGGAAGGAAGGAGGGACAAATGAGGAGGAGGAGGAGGAGGATCACTTGACATTCACTAGCAATGGTGACGGCAACGGCAACAACAATGCAACATCCGAGGCTCCGAGCATCAAATCTGAGGTCATTCTTCTCTCTCTCTCTCTAGGACAATCTCAGATCTGATGTCATTCTTGTCTCAAAGGTCATTCTTCAATCTCGTTTACCTCCTTTTAAACCACGAACCGCTGTCTAGTTTGAACGGGTCGACAGTTCGGCCATTCGAGTCAGTGGTTCTTTGACCAAATCAATGGTTTCTGACCCAGGAACGAGTTAAGGGTAAAACATAACCAGTTGCCTAGATGGTTTCTGAGCTGAATTGTCCGACCGTCTAGGTCAATGACGGTTTCAAAACACTGAATAGAAAAGTCACAACCATTTGCAGGGTCATATAGCTCCAAGCTACCCCTGTCTATGGGTGTAAACTGATTAAGTTCAAATCGAATAAAGTATTTAAATATTTAATCGAATAAATATTTTATTTATATAAATATATAAATTATTTATATAATTTAATTACATATATATATATATATTATAAAATATTTAAGTATTAATTGAATCGAATCAGGTCATATCCAAATTCGACCGATTAGATATTTGGACTATCCAAATTTGATTTGATTACGTCGAATTTCGAATATGAAATCAGATTTTCACATACCATTGACACCCCTACCCCTGTCATGGTTCATATCTTCTCTTAGCTTATAGCTTCAAATAATAAAATCAAACCAAAATTAAACTTAGGCCTAGATCAAGCAGGGCTTAGGTCAGGCTTAGGCTACCCAATTTTTCAACCCAAGTCTGCCCAAAGATTTTTCCAGGCTTAGGCTACATTTTGCATTCCTTATTTTAAGGATTTATCTCCTTTTGGAAGTTAATTCATTTTTCATAAGGGCATTTTAACTTTATCTCCTTAAGTTTACAGGCCCAGGCCTACTTGAAACCCCAAAATTTAATCATAGTCCCAAAAATGTTTTGATTTGATGAAGAAAGTATCAGTTTAAGTCCACCCAAGTTTTTTCTTTTTCTCGTTTTTAGAGAAAGTATAAGATCTTTTTCAGTAATTGACTACAATACTTTTGAGAGTGAATCAGGTGTGGCATTTCATTTGCACCCCAGAAGACATGTATCACAAATCAAGATTGAAGAACTTCAGCAATCAGCAAGCCTACCCAAGTTGCAGTCCTATACATTTTTTACATTCTTAGACTTTTTCTTTAGTGAGAATGAGGTGATAAAATAAGGAAATCCTTTAGTCTATGTGAAAAGATAGGGAAAGAAAGGGAGAAGTAGGGAAATCTTTATGAAACTTTCTTTATTTATTTTTTATTTTTTTACTTTGGGGGTAGGGAGTGGGAAGAGCCAACTATGGCTGAGTTGACTCGATTTGTTTTTAATAATCGATGATTCGATGTATTGAAATTAGTCTAGGTTAACACTGTTCCCCGAGTTTACTCAAATTGTTTATTGTGCAATTTATATTTGTGTATACTTTAAAATGCAGTTGTCCACATCATCTTATACTCTCTTCATATTACCTCCCAATCCTCTCAGGTCTTGTTCGCTTTTTGGTAAGTTACTTATTCGGGTAAATACAATTATCTGGGTAAGTTTTTTGAGATCAACTTTAGTCGGTGCAAGGCCCGTACAAACACTATTCAAATAGCCTTTACAGCCTTGCATCAAGAACATCTCCACACTTCTGTGCTTTATTTCATGGGGAGATATTCCCAATGCAAGGCTATAATGGGTGTTCAAACGGGCTTTACACTGACTGAATCGGGTTTCAAGTTTTTCATGGGAAACACTTACTCGGGTAAGTGCATTTACCCATGTTCTTTTATTTCCCAAGTAAATAAGGTAATGACCATTTTAGCCATAAAGATCTATTATTAAAAGGGGCATTTTTGTCCCATTCAAGTGTTGGCAATTTTCCCCACAGGTGGGAAACTTCTTTACGCACATAGGAGATGGGTATCACTTACTCAGGTAAGTGATACCAAGGAAAATAAACTTTCCCTGGTCCCCACATAAATCTGAAGAATGAACATGGGATCTTGGTCAATGGGAACCAAAATCCAATTGACCAACTTTCCCTCCTCTCAAAATCCAAAAAAAGAATGCCCCCTTAAAGTTTTGTGGTTTTTTTTTTAATTTTTAAAACATAAAAAAAATATTATTTAATTTTAAAACATAAAACATCAAATGTGGGGGTTATTTAGACTTATCAACAACTAATTCAAACAACGTTTTTTTAAATAATTTTTTGGGTAAATTATAAAGACCCCCTGTACTATGGGGTCTATGACAAAGACCCCCCTGTACTTTGTTTTGTGACAAAGACCCCCTTGTACGATGACCATGAGACAAAGACCCCCTTCCGTTAGTTTTTCGTTGAAATCCGGCCTTCCAATATTTTTTAATCCCCATACTACCCTTGTAATAAGGACAATTGGGAGAAAAGCATTGCTTATCTTCCCCAACCTCACAATGAATAGTAGTGGCGGTATTCCCTTCTCAGAAAAGAAGAATCTGAGAGGATTTTATTGTTCACATTTTTACAGGTTTTGTACTACAGGGTTACATGGAAACATTGTGATCAAAGCAGACGACATGACTTCCCACCTCCATAAGGTCCCCTACTGATGCTGTCTTCACCTCTTCGTACTTCCTTTAGTCTATTTCTCCTCATTCCTTAGGATTGAAATTGTTACTTGATATGTTTGTTCAGTTTCGCCTTATGGTAAAAAGTAGAAATTCATCTGATGATAACGGAGCAATAATCCAACGTTGCTAGAAGGTGAGAAGAACTCGAAGGAAATGATGTCGAAGTTGATGTTGAGATTGAAGAGGAACCTTGCTACATATCCCCCTTGGATTTTCCGGGCGGTTCTGAGACATTTGAGACCGCTGTGAAATTCTGTTACAACTTCAAGATCGACCTCATGTCTTGGAATGTGACTCTTCTTCGTTGCACTGGAGAGTATCTGATGATGACCGAGGACTTCTTAGAAGATAACCTAATCTCCAATACCAAGAGGTTCCTCTCTCAATTGGTTCTCAAGAACATAAAAGAATCCGTGAGGACCCTAAAATCGTGTAAGGCATTGATGCCACTGGCAGAGGAGCTGAGCATTCCCCAGAGATGCATTGATTTAATCGTGGCGCAAGTTTCTTCAACCTATCTGTCGCTCTTTGGATGGCTGGTGAATGAGGGAGCCAGCATAGGCTCGGCTAGGTCTTCTAATTAGAACATATTAAATGGGATTGATACTGGGATACGCTGAAGGAATAAGTGCAAGAACACCGCCGCTAGAAATGTTGAACCCTTTTTTGATGATCTATGCATTTTGAGGTTTCCAATAAACATGCAAGTGATTTCCATTAGGAAAGCTCGAGATATAAACTCGAAAATCAATTCTAGGTCTGTTGCATTCCAACAGGAAACCATCCTTGGCATCCATTGCTTCTGATGCAGAGCAAAGAGAACTTCTAGAGACGATAATTACGAATCTACCCTAGGAAAGGAGCTCGAGGTCATGCTCAGGATCATCTTCATCTACTATGACGAGGTTTCTGTTTGGGTTATTAAGGATGGCGAACATATTAAATGCCTTAGACGATTGTCGAGCTGCTTTGGAGAGGAAGATAGTGTCGTAGCTGGAGCAGGCGACACTGGACAATCTCTTGATCCCCAAAAGCCATTGAGGCTTCTAGTTCTACGGGTACCTACGCCCCTCTCTCCTCCCCTTCGATCGGGTGCCTATGCCCATGCACCTCCAGCAAGCAGAGCACTTGACCCAGACGAGATCGCTGCCTGTATCTGCCACAAAGAGGAAGCTCTAAGGTGGGGTTCCGATCTTGAAATCGACGAAATACTGGCCAGAGCCTTTCGATGTGTCGGAGACAATGGGAGCCTTGGAGGCTCTACGGCTGCGTTGGGCCGAGAAAAGAACAGAGAGATGCGTCCAAAGAGAGATCTTGTACTGGGGAAACAAACGGGTTTCTGTGAAGCAATCATAGTTTCAAGTATTCCACTTAGCTATTGTTGTTGAAAGCAGCTTGGGTGTTAATGAAAGAGGAGAGAAAGGGGAAGGGGAAAAAGAGAAATCGAGGTCGTGAGGTTAGGGAAGATGAACAAGGTTTTTCTCCCAATTGTCCTTATTACAAGGGTAGTGTGGAGATTAAAAAATATTGCAATGGCCGATTTCAACGGAAAGCTAACGAAAGGGAGTCTTTGTCACAAAACAAAGTACAGGGGGTATTTGTAATTTACCCCAACTTTTTAATTGATGTTTTTTATCTCTGATGAATCAAATTCCTAATCCGTTCTCGACCACGTTGATGGCTTTCCAAGACCCATGTTTCATCCTGATTTTAAGAGGTTCCTAGATCATGTCCAACTGAAACACTTTTAGTGTTCTCATGATCAATCCACCTAAATCATCCATCGGGTTCGACTATGATATCGGAAAGATACGATATCCGAAAGATTTTTGATCAATCAAGTGGAATCATAAATGTGGTAGCCAATCAGGTGTTATTTGTCAAAATACATGAGCGGGTTTTGATTGATCATAATTCTTCCAATACCATATCTTTTCCGCATCATAGATTTTCCCTCATCCGAAACCTCTCCTTCTTTTCTTCACGTCAAAGATCCTCTGATTGTTTTCTTCATTCTATGTTTTGAAGCTATGAAAATCTCTATTTTTCTTCTTTTCTTCACACCATAGCTTCTATAGTGGTGAAGTTACTTTGTTTTGAACACAAAAAAAAAAACAAGGGCAGAGGAACACCAAATCATTGCCCAAACAGGTAAAATTACGTCCCCATCTCCTTTCTTCTATCTCTAGGTATAACCCATGTTAAATATCATTGTTTTTTACTAAAAATAGGGGAGGGAAATGTTGTTTTTGGACAAGAAATAGGGGTGAAAGGACACCAGGCTTGAACAGAACAGTCAATTTTCTCTTGAATCTGAATTTTTTCCATGTTTTTGAATTGAATGTATGGTGTGAACACTATAGATGTGATTAGGAAGAAAAAACTTAAAAAAGAGAACCCAAAAAAGTGAACATTTTCTATTGTAGAAAACCCATTTTATACTAATCGGACGAAGAATATGAAGGAAAATGGGTCGGCGTCAACCCATTTTCATTAGTTTTGTAATGGGCTAGCATCGACCCATTTGAGACCCAGTTATTTGATACATGGCCACATAATAATAATAATAATAATAATTACAAATATAATGATTAATATTATTTTCGATAATATTATTATTTAATAATATTTGATTATAATTATGATTATGATTATGATTATTAATTTTAACAATATTATTATTAATGGTTGATTATTAAATAATATTATAAATAATAAATTTCAAAAAATCTCATCAAATCAAGATAAATTAATAATTTACAATATACAATTTAAACTATACAAATAAGAAAAATATAAAACTATATAATTTATTGTTTATATAATTAAAATGGATATATATTTATATCTTAAATAACAAAATAATTTCAATAGAAAAAATATTTAAGTTATATAACAATTACCACTAAATGTGATTTTTAATAATTATTATTAATCTTAATGAATATACTAAATTAATTAAAAATGAAATTATTTAGAAAATTCAAAACCCAAAAATAAATAGTTAATTTTATATAATTTAAAATATATAGATTAAATTATACTAATTAATGTAATAATTATTAAACATGGTCACTAATAAGATAATTTAATTATGCATAATTAAACTTATTTTATTACAGATAATTTTAATATATAAATTATATATTAAATAATTATAATTAATTTCATGAATATTGTTATTTCAAAATTTTAGTTAGAAAATTAATTATATTAAATTAACTAAGAATTCATTTAGTTAGATTCAATACCCAAAAATAAATTAATCAATGTTTTATATAACTTAAAATATATAAATTAAATCAACATAAATATGATAATAAATTAGCAAAAATCACATTTAATCTTTAAGAAGTAATATTAATTACCAAAAATCAATATAAATAGAAAAAACTTATCAAAAATTACCATAAATTGTCATAAATTAGTAGAGATCGTCAACAAAAAATAACCAATAAAATGACCAAAAATAGATTACCAATATTTCCAAAAACAATTTGATAATTTCTAGAAATCAATAGAAAAAATAGAAATTTACCAATATATACCAATAATTTATTAAAATTGTCATAAATTAGTAGAAATTAAGAGTAATTAACCAAGAACTTAATAAAAAAATATCAATATTACCAGAAAATATTAAAATTTCCATAGAAAATTACCAATATATAAGAAAAAAGTAATAATTAACAAAGATGAATTAATATTATTTCCAGTAAATGTGAAATTATCAAAATCAAGAATATGATAATTTCTAAAAATCAATAGAAAAAGTAGAAATTTACCAATCTTATTCATGAGACTACACAATGGGTTGTGAGTTAAATCATGTCCATTTTTAGGCACCTTTGGAGTAGACATGCATTATTCATTTAAACATATAGAAATGGGATTATAGAAATTTACCAATATTCCTTTAACAAAGTGCACCTGAGGCATGCCTTTTAAAACACTGATAAATCATAAATCTGATTGAATATCTTTCTATGTATGGTACTAGATGTTAATTGCGTACGTATATGTTCATTTAACATATAGAGTAATAGAGATACACAGATGGAGAGGAGTCCAAATTACCTGCCAATAAAACACGTTCCAACCCTATACTCACATAATCTAACATCACACATCTTATACATGAGGAGTCCAACTTTTATTGTAAGTTCCAGTTTCATAGTGAGATGTATAGTGTTGGCCTAGATGGTTGGAACGTATTTTATTGGCAGAAGATCCCAACTCGATGCAGAGATATGCTACTACACATGCATAATATATATCAACACAGAAGATTCATATATTAGACAATGTAATAATGCTGACAGTACTTCAGTCTATTTTCTAATACCAATAAAAAACCTAGAAGTCATACATAGTCCATATAAAGAAAAGAAAAAACAATTAGGCCAGCCAGCTACCATGTGTTCCAATTTCCAAAATCTAGAGCCATTAACTTCCTTTGTGATTCCTTCCAACTCTGGGAGAAGGGTCCAGTCCATATATAATTCATTTGCCGTGTTATATGTTCGTGAGCATTCTTGGAGTAGGGAGAGTAGCCCATAAGGTTTAGCTTGGAAAGAGTATAAATACAAAATATGTAGAGTGTAAAACTTTGTATTTTATATTGTTTAGTATGTATTTGTATTGTATATATTATGGTTTTTAAAACGGATTGAAAAACCGAGAATCGGTCACCTCTGTTTTATCTCAAAATTGCTATTCGGCAAAAATCGTTGATTTTGATCAATAAATCATTGACTCGGATGGTTGAACCGTCAATTCAGACGATAATTTTTGGCCGTTTTTTTTTTTTTTTTTATCAAAGCGGGCTATATGTTCGGATCATTTGACCTAAGAACCGGACCTTAGAACAGTTCCCTGTCTGGTCCGGTTTTAAAAACTTTGATACAAATTTGTATTTATACAATTGTACTCCTTCTAAAGTGAGCCAACTCAATAATTTTACTAAGACATGTATAGGTTATTAATAAAATGATTAACTAAGTGGCCTATTAGCTCAGTTGGTTAGAGCGTCGTGCTAATAACGCGAAGGTCGCAGGTTCGAGACCTGCATGGGCCATTTGTATGCTTGTTTTATTCTATTAAAAAAGTCACAACCATTTTTCTAATTTTTTACCAAAAAACGGATAAATTTCTGAAACCTTCCCTGAAGTTTCGGATTGTAAATCTCATTGACCAATTTGACCGTGACAATCAAACGACATGAGTGGAAAATTCAAAAACTTCCTGGTTCCATTTTCCATGGATCACTGAACTAGAAATTCCTTTTTCAACAGTGTAAAAGTGAATTTACATCTAAAACAAACGCAGTCTAAGGTTTTTAGAGCTACAAATGATATTCCCTTTGATCCTGTTAAGGATGAATACAATTTAGTCCATTAATGATGAGATTGAATATGGATTCATCCCTATCTGTTCCAAAATAACTCAATTTCGATTTTTCTGATAGATGAACTCAATCCCTATCTAAATATTATTCTTTAAACAAAATTTATAAGTTAACTACCAAAAAAAACAAAATATATAAGTTTATGAGTTAAAGTTTCTTACAAGTTATTTTTGGTTCATCTTGTTGATGGTATATAATAGTAACTTCATTTTTAGTATAGTTTGGGCTCATTTACTAGAACACTACTATAGTTTCACAATTTGCTTAAAAGTATCYTATAGTTTTTATTTTATCAAAACACCCCTTATAATTTACAACCTTTCATTAAGAACTACTATTTTTGCAATCTAAATAATCACCTAAACTAAGTGGAAAATATTCAAGGGAATGGAGACATAGTTTTTTATTTCAAATGTACTCCTAAACTGAGTGGCAATTGTTAAATCGAATGAATCCCTGGTTATTTATTCCAAAAGTATTCCTAACATTTTTTTGCATAGAAATTAAATTTGACTAAATAGAATGAAATAGAGTGATTGTATGTATCTTACTAGGGGCAAATGTGACATTTTCATTTTTAGCTTCTTTTGATTAAATTTGTTTCAATGAATGCTAGGGTTAAAATTCTCATTTTCACTTTCATCCAATGTAAAGTCGATTAAAAAAATTGATGGAAAACTATAGGGGATGTTTAAACACAAATTATATGATAAGTGTTATTAAATTCTAGAAACTATATTGGTTCTTTAATAAATGATCATTTATTTTGTTAATAAAATATAATATCTCCAACTCAGGTTCAAATCCGATTTCAAACTGACCAGTAAGATTAACACCGGTAAGATTACAATCTAATTGAACGTTAGATGCACTATCCGATTCGATCTAATAACCTTTATTTTTCCTCCAACTTTTTTGTTTCTTTCTCTTCGACTTGTCATCTTTCTTCTTGCCTACATTCTTTAACTCTAGAGGTGTAAATCATGCCGTGCTGCTCGTGGCCCGGTATGAACTTGATCAGCTCGACACAGCCTGGCACGACGGTCCGTGGGTCCTGCCAAGCCCAGTACGGTCATGTGGGCCGTGTTGGGCCTGGGGTTTTAGGTCCACGGGTCGGCATGATTATATAATAATATATTAATAAAATAAATAATTTTTTTAATTTTATTATACTAATTTATTTAATTATTGTATATATAAGTAATTGTATACACAAAATTCATATAAAATTAAAATTTTAAGTTTTTTATCAATTTTTTAAAATAAATAGCTTTGTCCCAATGCACAGCCCACAACACAGCATGACACGGGCCTGGGCCGTGGAGGGCGATACGACCCATAATTTTTCACCAAGGAGGGCGATACAACCCATAATAACTTACAGGCCAACAATGACACGACCCACACAAAGTGCGAACCACCCATACACCATACCATGCTGACCCAGCACGACCCACTTTATACCTCTATTTAAAGCCCGGATAAGTAAGTTATCAAAAAGCGACCGACGCCTTACTGATGTACCTTATCAAAAGATGAGATGAATGCAAAATGTTGCACTAAAGCAATGATATATAACCCCCAAGCTATTTGACTTGGGAGAGTAGAGAGGGCAAAGAAAACACGTGTCATATGATTTCTAACCTTTATATTGTTATGTTAAATTCAGGAACTCACACATGACAAGGTGGTGAGATTTTCTATGGAGATGGAAATTTTGGGTTCCTTTCTTTATGTCAATTTTCTTCTTGTTTTAAAACATTTTATTTCTTTCTTATAAATATATAATGATTAATAATTTTATAGGCAAGATGACATGAAAGCTCAATCTTATGAAGCCTCCTAACAAGGGATTCATGGAAATATTATCCCCTGACTTCAATAATATCTCTACTCTGAAACCCAAAAAAAGGGCATTACCAAGATTTAACCAAGCTAACACCCAATTATTTCTCTTGTAAATACCTTTGAACGTGAAAATGTTTTACAATTTACTTTAAAATTCATGGAAATATGTTTTATAGAACTCCAGTTTGCTTAGTTAATGATCTATTGGTTAAAATGACCAATATGAAAATTGTGTTATAGGGACATGACAATTTCCTGTTGTAAAGTAAGTGCATTTACTCATGTTCCTTTTATTTTCCATGTAAATAAGGCAATGACAATTTTAACCATAAAAATACAATATTAAAAGGGGCATTTTTATCCCATTCAAGTATTGGCAACTTTCCCCCCAAGTGGGAAAATTATTTACCCACCTAGTGAGACCTAAGAAAATAAATTTTTCTTAGTCCCCACATAAATCTGAAAACAGAACATGGGTTTCTAGGTCAATGGAAATTAAAATCCCATTGACCAACTTTCCCCCTCTCAAAATCCAGAAAAAGAGCGTCCCCTAAGAGTAAACAATAGGGATCCACCCTTAGGGGTGTAAACGGATAAAATTCGAATCGAATCAGGTAATATCCGAATTCAAATTCGATTAGAAAATTCAATTCGATATTCAACGAATATTGAAAATTAATATCCGAATTCCAATTCGATTAAATATTCAAATTCGATTAATTAATTATTTTAGATAATTAATAAATATATAAAATAAATATTTTATTGATATAAAGAATAAATATAAAAATTATTTATATAATTTATTTATTATATATATAAATTATATAAAATATTTTATATATTATATATAAGAATTAAATAATCGATCGAATTCGGATATTTATCGAATTGAATCAGGTTATATCCGAATTTGAATTCGATTAACTATTCAATATGAATAAGATATCCGAATTCGACCGATTAAATATTTGAATTATCCAAATTCAATTTGATTATATCAAATATCAAATTCAAAATCGGATTTTTGAATACCGTTTCACCCCTTCCCTTATTCTATCCATCTGATCCAATCTAATGATATTTAAATGGATATGCTTATAACTACATAAAACTCATATTTCAACTATTCTTAAGGTTAGTTTAAATGTTACATTTTTATTAACCCATAGAAGTAGTACTTAAACCTCCCTTGGGATTTCTGACACCTCTCCTCTTGACTGACATAAAGAGTGATCACCTTTTGATTAGTGTAGTTGCCAATATATGTGGTTACATGTGACATATTATATGGACCAAAAATGACCCTATTTTTAAATGGACCAAAATGCTCATTTTAATTAGTTTACCTCTAATAAAGGTTTTACAAAATCTGTGTTCTCTTCACTTGCAGGTTTTAGAAAATCTATGTTCTCTTCACCTACCTATAAGCTCTCTTATTCTCAAGTCAAAAAAAGACAACGTCCCAACCTAACATCTATATATACATATGATGACTTATTCTATTATTAGATTTTAGGATTTGAAAAGTCTTAGTTGTTTCATTTGCATGCACTTGTGTAAATCTATATATGACTGCATATAAGTTGAGTGTAAATTCTGATTTATTTTTGCTTTAGATTTGACTTATTTGTTTGTGAGAAGGTAATTAAAATGATATTATCCCACCCTATATGAAAAAGAATAAAAGTAGGAGGAGGGTTATTTGTTTTGGAGTGAGGCAGGAAGCAAGATAATGCACTCCCACTTTATATGAGAAAGAAGGTGCAAATTTAATTTGCATCAGTTTAGAGCTTTGATTGTTTGCGGTGTAATTTCATTCTAACTGGTGTAGGAGTATGGAAAAGCAAAAGAATTGAACCAAAATGATGTTTTAATTTATTATAGATTTTACTTTGACTTATTTATTTACAGTGTAAACAAAGCTGTAAAATAAAACATGAAACAAAATAAAGTAAAATTGGAAGCAAAAATGAACCAAATTTGCAATTTTTCCATTTGCACATGATCATATGCATTTGTACTAGTGCAAATGAAATTGCACTGCATAGAAACAAAACTTAAGGCTCAGGTTGGAAAGAATACAAATACATGTACAGTATAAAACCTCTTGCATACTGTATTTCTAAACCTTGTATATGCAGTATTTGCACTGTACCTGTACCTATTTGCAGTATGTACAGTATAAAACCTCTTGTATACCGTATTTCTAAAGCTTGTATATGCAGTATTTGCACTGTACCAGTACCTATTTGCAGTATGTATAGTGCAAATACATACAAAATACAAGGTTTTGCAGTCTACATATTTGTATTTGTGCTCCTCCCAAACTCAGTCTAAGAAGTGTACAAATACAAATTTAGAAATACAAAATGCAAGGCTTTGCACCATACATATTTGTATTTGTACTCCTTCCAAACTAAGCTTAAGGCTTAGGGCTTAGTTTGAAAAGATTGCAAATACAAATATATACAGTATGTATGAATTCATGCAAAATAAAACAAAATATAAGATTTTGCACTCAACATATTTGTATTCGTACTCCTTCCAAACTGGGTTCAGTTTGGAAAGAATACAAATACAAATATATACAGTGCAAATACACACAAAATAATACAAAATATAAGGTTTTGCAAGCTCAATTTAGAAAGAGTACACATACAAATATATAGAGTGTGAAACCTTGAATTTTGAATTATTCTGTATGTATTTAAACTGTATAGCCTAAAATGCAAAATTTTTGCCGTCAAATGAGTGCATATCTATACTATATATAAAAGTGTGAATGTAGTGTGAAATTTTTTTTGGACTAAAACTACCCTCTATTTCTTTATTTAAGAAAGGGTATAAAAATCATTTTATTATAGTTTTAACTAGCGGGGACCCATGTGATGCACGGGATTTATTAAGCGAAAGTTAAATAGTAGAAAGGGTCATTTACTAAAATATCCCTTATAGTTTCGTGGATTTATTAAAATCTACCATATAGTTAGCATCTTACTAAAACACCACTTATAATTTGCAATAGATTTGATCAATCTTCCATTAGATGGTAGTGGAAAATGACAGTGTTGACCCTAATGTTCATTTAGATAAATTTAATCAAAAGAAAATAAAAATAAAATACCATTTTTGCCCTTAATAAGACACGGGCAACCACTCTGTTGGTTATTTTTGGTCAATTTTGTTTTTTATACAAAAAAAGTGTGTTAAGGGTATTTTTGGAATAAAAAATCATGGGCCTAATGGAAAAACAAACACTCCTTAATGAAAGGTTGAATAAGTAAATAAGTTGTAAAATATATGGGATGTTTTAGTAAAATGAAAACTATAAGGTAGGTTTAAGTAAATATGTAAAACTATAAGGTGTGTAGGAATGGCAATAGGGCATGGATCATATTCCTTGTCCCCGACTCCGATTCTGAAATTAACCCCCATCCCCGATCTTCGACGGAGATGGGTTCCCCATGGGGACCCAAATCCCCAAAATGTTTTTAGATAATAGTATTTTTTTAAAATAAATTTATTTAAAATAAATAAAAACTTTAAAATATAAATAATATTTTAAATATGTTTTGATATATATATATATAATATAAATAATATAATAGTATATTTAATATAAATAACATTTAACATATATAGAGAGAGAGAGAGAGAGAGAGAGAGAGATAGATAAATAGATATAATCAGGGTCAGGGCGGGGTGAGGACCTCAATCCCCATTCCCAACCCCGACACTGACCCCGACCGAGGATTCCTATTAATCTCTGTCCCTGCCCCTGCCCCGCCAAAATTGCCATCCCTAAAGGTGCGTTCTAGTAAATGACCCTAATAGAAACACAAAAGAGTATACAGTTGTTTTATATTTTCAACTTTTTAAATAATTAATAATTATTCAAATTTTATATACTACTTTTAATAAAAATTTTATAATACAAAAAAAAATAATAATTAATTTCAGTTAGGTTTATTCGTCAAACTAATGAAACCGACCAACCGGATTAACTCAGCCCGAGTTGGTCGATTTTCTAGTATTTTAGGTTGGCTTTGGTTCAAAAATTCCCAATTCGACCAAGTTAGATCAGTTTCTTTTTGGCCATTTGTAAATTGACCAAAACTGAATGAACTAACCATGGACATATATTAATATTTTATTTAAATATAATTTTTAATATAGAAAAGTGGGAAATTTCCCATATTTCTTAGTGGATCGGTTTAAATCTTTTGAACCGACTGACCAAACAAAAAAAACAACCCAAATCGATACAACTTGAGTGGATCGGTTTTCACAAAAGGTCAGCCGGTTTCAACTGACCAACTCCCTAACCTGACCAGGTCAATTTGGTTGGCCAAATAGCCTACGACCGAATTGAACCAACTCATGAACACTCACAAATTTAGCTAAATTAATAGTCTCATCTCTGATAAATAACAATAGTTTAATCTCCAATAATTATTGAAAATTTATAGCGAAAATACACAATTATTGAAAATATATTGATAATGAAAAATACAAAAAATTACAGAAATTACAAAAATAAAATAAGTACTAAAAATATATTAACTTAGTCAATAAATAGTATAATCTTAAATAATAGTTTAATCTCTAATAAATATTAATCAAAAACTTATAACAAAAATACAATAAGTACAATAAATTAAATTTAAAAATTTCAATAATAGTAATTTAATCTCCAATAATTATTAAAAGTTTTCCCTTACATAACAAAACAAAATAAATTATACATAATCATTGAAAACATATTTATCACAAAAACAATAAATATTAGTTTTAGTATATATAATGATATAATAAATACAGATTAACAGTTTAAAATTATTATTAATAAATATTAATTTTTTGAAAGTTATTTTCTCAAATTATTACTTGATATAAGTGAAATTAATTATTTACAATATTATGTAAAAATATTAAATTATTATTAATTTCAATATCATGTTATAATTATTTTTCTACTTTTTATATTTTTTTAAATTTATTACATAATTTCTTTATTTTAACTATTTAAACTCTAGTTTTGTTAAATATTTTTTTTCTTTAAATATTTAGTTATTTAAATACTTAAATAATATGTTAAATATTTAAAGTTTAAAATATTAATTATTTATTGAATTTAATTATCTATAAAATCATAATTTATACTATTATTACATAATTTCATTATTAACTTTGTAATATATTAAGTTATTATTAATTTCAATATTATGTTATAATTGTTTAGCTACTTCAAAGAAAATTTTTAAATTTATTACATAATTTCGTTATTTTAACAATTTAAAATCTAGTTATGATAAATATTTAAATAATCTATAAAATATTTAAATTTTTTTGTTATTTGAATTTTATTTATTTAAAGCTATTACATATTATTAAATATTTGAAAAACATTTAAATTGATAATCTGGAAAAACTTAAGCAAAAGTTAAATAATAGAAAGGGTCATTTACTAAAATACCTCTTATAGTTTCATAGATTTACTAAAATCTACCCTATAGTTAGCACTTTACTAAAACACCACTTATAATTTGCAATGGATTTAATCAATCTCCATTAGATGATAGTGGAAAATGACAGTGTTGACCCTAATGTTCATTTAAATAAATTTAATCAAAAGAAAATAAAAATGAAAATACCATTTTTGCCCTTAATAAGACACAGGCAACCACTCTATTGGCTATATTTGTTCAATTTTGTTTTCTATACAAAAAAGTGTTAAGGGTATTTTTGGATTAAAAAATCATGGGTCTAATGGCAAAACAAACACTCCTTAATGAAAGGTTGATTAAGTAAATAAGTTGTAAAATATATGGGATGTTTTAGTAAAATGAAAACTATAATGTAGGTTTAAGTAAATATGTAAAATTATAAGGTGTGTAGGAAAGGCAATAGAGTGGGGCTCATAT
>NW_010729306.1:632751-663658 GCF_000365185.1 Nelumbo nucifera
TAGTTTAACCTTTGGGTCAAATGTATTAATATTTAATGTCATAAATAAATAATATAAATTAATAAAATATAAAAATACAAAAATGAAAAAAAAAACATAAATGTTGCAAAAAACACATTCAGGCACAAGTATGATATTAATTAGTTATCATATTAAACAAAAAGTGATAAACTTTTTTAAACCTATAAAGTCATAGTTAGGTAAAAAATTTTTTTAAATAGAAATAAATATAGAAAATTACAAAAATGTAGAAAAAATTAGACACATTTATTATAGTTTTATTAATCAAATTAAAAAAGTGTAATACAAAGAATTATATTAATAATGAAAATGAAATACATACTTCAAAACTAACAAAAAATGAAATTATTTTACTATTTGGCTAAGATCAATAGTTTAACCTTTGGTCAAATGTATTAATATTTAATGTCATAAATAAATAATATAAATTAATAAAATATAAAAATACAAAAATGAAAAAAAAAAACATAAATGTTGCAAAAAACACATTCAGGCACAAGTATAATATTAATTAATTATCATATTAAACAAAAAGTAAGTGTGACATATTGGAATTAATTTTACACCAAAATATAAAACAAATATAAAAAAATTGAAATATCTATAATTCTATATTTACACTACTTTAAAAATATAAATAAAGTTGTAGAACTTTCTTTTGACTAAAATCAATGTTTTAAAAACCGACCCAAAAATGGAACCGCTTTGGCTTCCGGTTTCCGAGTCGGTGGTTCAACCGTCGCTACAACACCGCTTACTCTCTTCTTACATCTTTCTCATCTCTCTAAATCTTTATCAAATTCTAGATCATTTGATTCATTGGTGTATGTTAGATTTTAATATAAGATCGGTGTTTGATCTCTTATCTCTTGCATCAAATTTTCAATTTCTTTATTGGAGTTGCAATTTTTTTAATTGTTACAACTTAAAAAGGAGAAAATTCAAAATCAAAATAGAATAATTAAAAACCCTAACTAATTTTGGCATTGGGAATAATTGAACAAGATTTCGAGATATGAAAGTTTCTTTTATCATTTTTTTTATTTTTAAAATAAATAACAAATTTGCAATTAGTTTGAAAGAAACCCGAGAACCATTAACTAGGTCGAACATTTTAACTGTTAAACTGTTCGAATCAATAGTTATCTGACCATTTCAATGGTTTTCTTCTTCTTTTTTTTTTTGTAAAATAATAGTTTAGGGCCAAAACGGAAATGGTGACTTAACCAATTCTTGGGCCAAAATGGTTCAACCATCTATTCTGGTCTGATTTTTAAAATATTGAATAAAATACTCATTTTTAATTTAGCTCATATTTAATTGTAAGGTTTAAATTGAATAAAATACTCATTTTTAATTTAGCTTCTATATATAAAAGTGTAGATGCATGGTAGAAATTTTTTGGACTAAAATTACCCTCTATTTTTTTGTTTGACAAAGGGTATAAAAGTTATTTTATTACAGCTTTAATGCCAAATTTTGATGGCTACTAAAGTGCCCATATTTGTATATTTATGACATCTATAATTGTAAGTGTTGAAAATGTAATTTCAATTATTACTTTCCACCTCATTGAATCCCCTTTCATTAAGTTTATACTTAAAGGTATTAACTCCCATTTTCTCTTATTAAATCCTATATTTAAATTATTTTTCACCAATAAATAGTACTAGGTAGATCTATATTAATATTTTTAATAATATAAACCCATATATTTTAAGAGTAGCTAAAAAACAAAAACAATCTTTATCCAAGTGATGACTAAGAAATTCAACTATTCAAATCAAATTGATAAACCTATGAAGTGGTAGTTAGGTAATAAAATTTTTAAAATAAAAATAAATATAAAAAATAAAAAAAATGTAAAAAGTTAGACACATTTATTATACTTTTATTAATCAAATTAATAAAGAAAAATTGTCTAAAATTCACAATGACTTTTCAACATTTTTCTTTAACCCGGCATAACTTTTCAAAATGTCCAGAGAACCTCATGTCATTAATTTTTCTTAAATAGACTAATGGGTGTTACTAGATTATCATTTTATCCTTTATAGAAAAATGTAAAATATACACACATATATTTTAACTAAAAAGACAAAAAAAAGGAAAAAGTTCAAAAAATATTTTCAAATATAAAATACATAAAATCACATAAATTGCAAAAAATATTGAAAACTATAAAAATTGCAAACAAACTAAAAAATATTTTTAAATTATAGAAACTATGTACAAAAATTAGAAAACAAAATAAAAAAATAAAAATTGTAAAAAAAAACAAATTAAAATAAAAATATATATTTAAAATAAAAAATAAAAAACATATAAAAAATGTAAACTTTTTTTAATATATTATTACTATTATTATCTTCATCTATAATAACCATGTACATTTACTAATAAAACCAAAAAATGCAAATTCTATCTATTTGTATTGCTTACAACTCTTCCCGGGGATGCTTCGAGGTGAATTACTCATTTCTCCCATTCTGTCATGATTAAGGAAATAGTTGAAACTTGAAACTAAGGGTCGTTTCATAGCGCTTGAGGCGGGTGAAGTAATTAATTTTTTTAGGAATTAATTAATTTATTAATTTGTCTTTTTAGCGGATAAAATAATTAACTAATAAAATATTTAAGAGCATAGTAATCAATAAATTCAGCTTCAGCCATTAATGAGCTAGAGTTGGGATTTTCTGCCAACAAAACACGTTCCAACCTCCTTAAAAACTTCTCCACAAAATGCCCAAGTAAGGTTTTCTGTTTGTTCAGCCACTTCAGCTGGTACCAAACGGCCTCTAAAGTCTAAAGCCTTCGCTTCCAATATTATTTCTCCTTTACCCACCACACACACACACACACAAAACATTAGATATTGGCATCACCATTAGTTACAAGTTTCAAAACTACCCAACTGATTGAAAGCTGAGACTATCTTAGCATCTCCATTACTAGCAATGAAAAACCATCCCATTTATTAGAAAGCTGCAACAAACATCATAATTGTTTCAGCTTTCAGTGTAGGAGATCGAGTAACATCCAAAACATATACTTCATTCGAGTATAGGACTGTTGATTACTCCAGTCACTGGAACAGCTTCTATATATAACAGATTCAACAGATTCCCAACAAGTTCCATGGATCTCTCTCGTCTAGTTTGATCTAGCCTTGACTGAGAAACGATCATATGTATGGTTCTGACTAAAACAACACCCTATTAGATCTCCCCGACATCCATCTGTACATCAACCATGCACTGACTTATGTGCAGAGTGCTCCCAACAAAACTACAGTACCCACAGAGAGCGAGAAAGAGAGAGAGAGAGAGAGAGGTATTCGTTCTCTCTTGTTACATGACTGATTCCTGAATAGGAGAGGAAGACGGACCATCAACAGAAGGAGAGGTAGTATGGAGGTTTCTTGGGATCTTCCCAGTCTTCTTGGCCTCCAATTTGGATCCTGTTCCTGGCTGTCGTACCTTCACTCCTCGTATCAGCTGTTTGTTGATTTAACTACTTGTTACTATAAACATATAAGGAATTAAACCAAATAGAGATTCAAAATGGGATTAATTGTACAGAACATACGTATTTGCCACATTTGGTATCTGAGTAGATTACTATGAAATCCCCTTCCTGGAGTCCATTAGAACGGACAAAATCTCCTGCAACAAGAATAAAACAAATTAGAAGAAATATAAACATTAATTAGAGTGAACACATAAGAGAATTGAATATGAGCAAAAGCCCACCTGTGTTCTCCAGGAGATACATTCTACTCTTGTTGTTAGGCCAGAACCTGAAAATAAAAAAAAAATTAATGTAAATTAACCAAGTTTATAACCTTAGATTCTTTTTTTCTTGGGGAAGGAGGAATTACAGAAAAAAAGGGTTCTGATCTGTCTCTGCTCGTAATACCTGTAACGCATGTTCCAAACCCGAGAAGTTCCAATGTCCTCCATTGCGATGGAGATGCCATCTCTGGCCTCAAGCTCCGGTAGATGGGTCTCTGCTTCTTTCTGATCAAATGGGATCATTAGTCAATTAAAAGTATGAAAGAGGGATGGGGGAGGGAGGAGGAAGGAGAAAGCTAAGTGACCACCTTCGGCAAAACTATTCTTCCCAGATTACCCACATCGCTTTGTTTCAAAACTTTCTGCAGCAAAAACCTCAAGTTCTTCTCGGGTTTCCATCCCTGTCCAAAACCAATAACATGCATTCTTTACAACTCAAGTTCAGCAAGTGCCACCTTTAAATTCAATTAAATAACACAATTAAACAATTAACTGATCAAGAACCAACACGCCAGAGGAGATCGCCACCTGACGCCTGTCCGAAGTGATCTGCCGCTGATAGTTCTGTGGTTGCATGGGCGGCCGGTCTGCAGATTGTGGTGGTGCTTCTGGCAACAGATGTGCTGGAGAAACAGTGGGCACAGAAGCAGAAGATGACCAGAACATCCAATTCTCCGGATTGGTTTGTGCAGTATTGGCGCAATTTCCCTCACTGGGTAGCTTTGCATGCAGGTCAGTATTTGGAGAAGGGTGCTGCTGCTGGTGATTAAGACTGCGATGGTGAGATAAAAACCGCCTCTGCCGAGCCATCCTCTTCTTCCTGGCTTCCTTCGTCGCCGAAGAACCCATTCTGAGTAGCCGATCACTAGACCCTTGAAACGGCTGACATGGGTATTGGTTGGCAAATGGGGCGAACACTTGGTGCGTCGGTGGAGCTGTAGGAAGATGGTGATCGGTAAATGAGTTGTAACGAGGCGATAACGTGAAGTTCGATGAAGGCCAAGTGACAGAAGGGTCCAGCATCCGATAGTCTGTTGGGGGCGAGTAACCATTGATACCTTGGCTGAAGGGACCTCCATTGGCAAAGCCAACCATTGGAGGAAACCCCGCTCCTGTCGCTGTTGGTTCAGGAACGTAGGGAGGCTGAGGAATCCAGGGTGTGGCCGGAGAGAAGCAGGCGGTAGAGTCCGGAGAGATGGGATTACAGCTTAAAATAGGATTAATGTTAGGGTTAGGGTTAGAATTCTGAAACCCAAGCTGGGTCTGTTGGCATGGGAAAGCCGAGTCTTCTCCTCTCATCCGCCTTCTCTGAAGGTGATGGTTCTGCACCCACTCAAGAATGAGTTTCAGCAAACGCTTCATCCCTTCCTTCCCACCACCAAGACGCTGAGCCGCGCAGTCGATGGTCGACCGCTTAAGCTTGATATTCCTCAAGTCCTCAGCGGAGATGGATTCCTTGTTCGACTTGAGCCATTCAAAGAAGAGCTTGGCAAGATCATCCGAAGGCTTCTTGCCTTGGCCTTCCTCATCGTTTGCTTGAGCCATAGCCCGTTCTTCCCCATCATCCCCTTGCATCAGTAACTGTTGTTGTTGCTGTTGCTGCCGCATTTCTTGTTGCTCTTCTTGATCCTCTTCTGGGTTCAGAAAAGGGAAAACTGTGGAGGGATCCCACATTTCGGTGGTATCAAGCAAATCCATATCTCCAAATTCCTCCATAACGTCCATGCAATCAACATCGAAGGAAGGAGGGATCTCCATTGAATCTGCAGACAAAAAGGGTGGCCTTAATGCGTCGACCTGCTCRTGCTGTTGCTGGTGGTCGTCGTTCCTCTCCGCACCCTCTTCAGCATCAGATCTAACAATGGCCCAAGAAGTAGACGAAGATGATGATGACGAAGAAGAAGAAGCCGATGTTGAACACGAAGAAGAAGACGAACATGGGACTGCATGCACGGCAGCCGGCGTATATGACGAAGATTGAGAAGACGATGACGAGACGCATGGAAAATCAGGCAGAGGTGGGAAGTGTCCATAGAAGAACGGATCATCCACATTAAGCATATCTTCAGTCCCTCTATCCAACCAGAAATCCCCATCTTCAGTACCCCCCGCTCCTCCTCCTCCTCCTCCTTCCCTGACCTCCTCCATGTTTCCAAACTGAGGATTTGGATCACCAATGGAGTTCATCCTCTCCAACTCGTCACCCAGTCCTCCATGCAGATCTTCTTCATGCAGTTGCATGTCCATGGTTTCCTTCCAAAACCAGATTAGAGCCTGAAAATCTTTCTGGGTTCTGAAGTCAACAAATAGATTTAAGGATGGAAAGGGACAGATAGAGAAATGGAGATTCCTGTAATGTACGGATTAGCCCTAGAAGAACAAACAATGATCAATACAAATATATTAAAAAGCAAGCTGTATGCGATTCATTAAGGAAGCAAGACAAGAAGGGCCCGCTAATGCCTCTGAAATCCTGAATACAGAAGCAACATAAAGCACCTGTCTCGCTCTATCTCACGCAACAACAACTACTATACACCTACAACAACAACAACAACAAAAGCGACTTGTTTTACTCTATTTTATTACTATTAATCACCAGGTTTATCACAGACAGTTAGAAAGAATAATATATAATACAGTATATACAGAACTAAACAAAATCTTTAGTCCGTTATTA
Organism: Nelumbo nucifera; assembly: GCF_000365185.1. Next base: position 639,247 of record NW_010729306.1, read on the forward strand.
ATGGCAGATAATTATATCTTCACCGACCCAAAAATTAAAACCAACCATAACCGGCTGCCGAGGAAACAGAGATCAGATCCCGGCGAGCCAAGCCATATTCTTACACTCTTCTGCACTTCTTCCACAAACCAAACCAGAGATGTGATTCGTCAGTAACTCAAGAACCCATTTACCATGCCTCCTCGAAACTTCTTTTCCTTTACCGTGGGATAGATAATAAGTTCAAATTCAAATCGTCTTTCAGAGAGAGAGAAGAGAGAGAAGAGGCCAAAACAGTAGAAAAAGAAAGCCTCGTGCCGATACTTTCTCAGCCTCTCTCCGGATTGTGCGCCATCCGCCATCCGTTGGCACCTGAATGGTACACACCAGCGGTGCTGCAGAGAATCGATAGGAGAGAGAAAGAGAGATAATATCACCTTCTCTCTCTACCCGTTCGTTGCTTCTAAAATAAAATTAATTAAAAAGTTGGAAGTTGGGACCGACTCACTACCAGGGTTTCACTGGATTTTGCTGGATTCGTCAACCGAACGGCGGGTTCCCTGGGATCTTTATACGTGTCCATGCAACTCTGACGTCGACAAAAGCACTCCCTCCCTAATATGATTTGCCTTCTCTCTCTCCTCTCTCTTTCTCTCTCTCTCTCCATATTCTGTCACCATCTATCAATTCTTCCACAACTACCCCCACTTTTGCTGCATAAATTACCAACATCTCAAGTCTTGTCTTCTACCAATTTATTAGAAGAAAGCTTATCAAGAGTAATTCCCTTATCTCAAGTTTCATGGGTATAAACGTGGCAAACATGCAGAAGATGGGTCCGCCACATAATTGCCTCAATTGGATGGTCTGAACCGTTTGATCCCTTGAATTAATGTGAAGATGATCTTGATGGAAGCCAATGAGGAGAGAGACTGATATCTCGTGCATGAATACGTCTTGTCCACATGGTCTGTTAGGGTTCATCCAGCCTATCATTTGTGGGAAATAAGAGTGGATAGAGAGGGCAGGCAGTGTGAAACTGAAACAGTTTGGAGGTGATGGTCTCTGCTGCTGATGGCTGCATGGTGATAGATCCGAGTAATTAAATTCCTTCCCATATTAGGGGGTTTCAACTTTCAATAGGGTTGGAATTTGGGGCTTTGAATTCCTTTCTTGGAACCCACAAACCAGCACAAATAACTCTCTCTCTCTCTGTATTTTTTACATGTGCAAACGACGACATATGACAAAGATATTGGTGGTTTATTCTTCTTCTCCCACAATTGTTGGTTGATGCAACTAACCAACCTATGACACAGGAGATACGACCCAAATTCCTAGAATCTGTTGATTTCCTCTCTTCTAAGTTCCACCGACGAGAAGACATTATTCAGCTTCTGTGCTCTATTATTTTTCTAGTTACTTAATTTTGGTCTCAGCCTCAAGCTTCTTTGTCACTACTCAATACTGCCATGTCATGGAATTCACAATAGAAGGTGAGCCATAAACGCAGGCTGGTCACCGACAATCTTTGCCAAATAACTCTCTGCCACCAATGAACATAAATATGATGGTTATTTCGGCAAATCCTGTTTTTTCTTTTTCTACCAAAGACTGCTTCCATTAATTGTGTCTTGTGAGAACAAAGAAAACCCACTATTGCCTGTTCTGTGTGTTGTTGTAAGCAGGAGACTCTTTTGAGTTGCAGGAGATGGGCTCGGTTTACAAAGAATGGGGTTTTCCCGGCCACTTTATGTAAAAGGGAAGATCAGGAATTCTAGTTTTTAGACATTTTGGTTCTATTTTTATCTTATAAATTAAAAGTGCCCAATTCTTAATTTGACAAAGTTAACTATATGTAGTCAAAATTAACTCTTATAATCTGATTATCCAATTCAATTTAGGTCGCATAACACTCATTAGAAAACCTAAAATGTCCCAACTGGTTTGTGGCCATTAACCAACATCTAAGGATTATCCGTCGTTGTGCAGTCCAGGAATCGGTTCACTCTAGGGGGTGTCAGTTGGATTGGATTTGGTCCAATTTGATCCAGTCCAGTGAGTTCAGTGTGAATCTATTATAAATGGATCAGGTCCAATCCAATTTAATGAATATTTTGAAGTATTTTGGACCGGTCTAATTCAATGTCAGGACCATTCAACCTGTTCAATTTTGTTTTAATTTAGATTAGTTTTAGCTCAAATCTGGCATATTGACATCTATGTTTTTATCTTCTATATATCAATGGACCATATATTAATTGGCTCAATCCAACCCAATAATCCAATATAAGTTCATTATGAATGAACTTGATCCAATTCAATATGTTTTATTGATCCATTCAATCTGTCTAAATTGATTTTAGTTCGGACGGGTCCAATCCAAAACTAGTCCATTAACACTCCTAGTCCAACCCAAGGACTGGAAGTATAATTAAGAATCATAAACAGTATTACAACAAAAGAAAAGAGACCAAGAATTATTACTCTCTTTCCACCAAAGAAGAAAACCAATGTGGAGGAAAGATAAATTACTTGACATGACAAGTACTTGTCGACATAGCTAATATCTAAGCTGCAGGTTCACTGAGTTCACTTAATGGATTGATCAACCAGAAGTAAAAATATTTGTTCAGTTGCAGAGTTAGCAGATAGACTGAGTTTACTTAATGGATTGGTTACCCAAAACTGAAAATATATTTGTCCAGTTGCAGAGTTCTGAGGAGATTTCATCAGAAAGTTTTGTTTTTTTCTCATGATCACAAGTTCATGGAAGGGTAAAGAGGTGTCAATTGGACTGGATTTGGTCCAATCCGATCCAATCCAATGTGAGTCCATTATAAATGGACCAGGTCTAATCCAGTCCAATGAATATTTTGGACCATTTTAGACTGGTCCAATTCAATGTTTGGACCATTCAATCTGTTCAATTTTGTTTTGATTTAGATTGGTCTCAATCCAAACCTAGTCCATTGACACCTATATTCTTATCTTATATCAATGGATCAGATATTGTCTTAATCCAATCCAATCCAATATAAATTTATTATAGACAAATCAGGTCTAATCCAATCTAATAAATATTTTGGATTGAATTAGTCCAATCTAATATGTCTTGTTGGTCTTTCCAATTCATCCAAATTAATTTTGGACTGGATGAATCCAATCCATTGACACCCTTAGTAAAAAGCACAATGCTATCGGAAATTCAAGATGTTGTATCAGATAGATTAGCTTGCGTAATATGCAACTCAGTGTATATCTATTCATGTTATCTGCCATTCTAGGGACCTTTTCATACAGAACTTATAACTGGAGATGGGGTTTAAATGTATGCTGGATTGGTCGAGCCAAAGGATCGACCAATTTGGGTCCAACTCTAAGACCTGGATTCCCCAGCATAGACCTGGCCCGAGCCGAGGGAAGTGCAACCCAACCTACACCCTAGTTCAACCCAACCTACACCCAACACATTGGCAATCTAAAGATGGACCCTTTCTCTTCATGCACTTGCATAAATACGTACCATCATATTCATACAATTATATATATATAGACATCATAGTATACTTTTGTAATAATCCACTTATGGGATTCATCCTCTCTCCTCCTTTAACATAAATATATGCATAAATTAATACATGTATAATTAACATGAATTGATTACAACTGTAATACATTGGGTTAGGACTGGATTCCAACCAAACTTTATATCGGGTTGGCATTTATATCATGCACAACAGACTAGGGGTGCAAGTCGGGCAGGTTGGGTTAGGTTAATGGTCAATCCGAGCCTGACCTTAAAATTTGGGCTTAAGGCCTAAGCTTGGCCAAGTCCGAGGTTAAACCTGATTTTCCCAACCTGAGCCCAGTCCACACTATAATTTGATGCACTCAGGTTGATCAATGAACCCACTCTAAAATCATAGATACATACATACATACATATATATATATATGTGTGTGTGTGTACATATTTGCATAAATACATATACATATATATGTAATGTATAAACACAAATATGTGTGTGTCTATATATATAACATATGTGTATGGTTGGGCCGGGTTTGGGCTACCTAAGGTCTAGGCTTCCAAAAAATAAAAAAGTCCAATTTCTTGGGGCCCAAGCCCTGCCCAAGGACCAAAAATCCAAGCCCAGAGCCCATGTAAAATTTCAGAGTGAACCGGTTCGGATTCGGGTTGGGCCTGCCCAAATTGCAGCCCTACAACATACACGAAGATCCCATGTGTTTCATCCCTCACAATCGTACCAAAACTATCCGACCAAAGACACCCTCATTTTACAAAATCAAATATATATCAAAAAAAAAAAGACAAGTTTGAAGAAAACTTGAACTACTGAGCAAGACGAAATCCTACACCTAATGACCAAGCATCAAGTATGGAACAATTACACATAACTGTTTTGTTTTGTTCCATTCTTTGGTAAGCCACATAGTTATTTTGTTGGGACCCATCATCCATGTTATACATTTTTAAGGATCTGTTTGGTTTGTGGGAATAATGGTTCAGAATTGAAATCAATATAGGTATTGGTTGCGAGCATCTAAACAACCAATTAGGGTTCCAAATTCTATAGTTAAACAACATAAACACTAAAGCTTTACCACAATCTTTATCTCTATTTTTTTCTTTTTTTCTTTTTTTGAAATTTGAGACAATGATAGGCTTAGCTTATCAATATTTCTTAGGCTTTGTTAAACAGAGTGACCTAATTAATAGAAAATGATTATCTCTTTTTCCAACAATAAAAGGGGAAAGTTATCATGTATAACATATGTCTTTTTATGATTTCGTTGTAATCTAAGATTAAAAAACTATAAATAAATAAATTGTAGATAGGGGGAGTTTTTCTAGCTAAATGTATTTATTCCACTCAATAATAAAAAAATAAAATGATACTCACAAGAGACAACTTAAAAATATAACCAATCAAACCCCCAATTTTATTACTAAGACAACCACCAACATTAAATCAACTTAAACAAGAAAAATAAACTTCTAAACAAAACAAATGACAACAAAATATTAATGGGCAAAGGCAACTAAGGTAAAACTGCCACCATTTAGGTTCAAGAGGACAAGACTAAAATAGTGTGGTTCCTCATAAGAAAAGACCACCTATTGCAATATATTGCAGTAGATGGGAAGGGGTTGAAGGGTCTAGAAGAGCTAGGAGCAGGCCAATATGGGCAGGATTTGAAGTAGTGATAAATGATATAAGAGACTATAATTTAACAATGAATATGATGCTAAACAAATAGAATGATAGAATGATAGAATAGGATTCCTGTTGGAACAAGGATTTATTGGCTTGAGTTGAGAGCAAGAAATACAAAAGAATTGATTTTATCAATARGATGTAAGAAAACCTTCTCAATATTTTCCAACACAACTCAAGCTTCTTCAGATATTCACCCCAAGCTTAGGATCTGCTTAAAATTCATGATAAATCTTAATCAGCAAGATCAAGCTTGGAATGTCAAGATTTTTTAGGACATAGAAAAACAAAGTTATCAAATAGAAAAAAAAACATTTTATGATTTCACTAAGGATTAAAAAAAATAGACATAACCATATAAATGGAGTATATATGATCTAACTATAAATTAAAGTCCTTGCAAAAAGGAGAATGGATTTACATGTTGAAAATANAAAAAAAAAAAAAACAGAAATAGAGCATATGAGAAACAGGAGACAGAAGTTAATCTCTAACCTGTGCTAATTTGCAGATGAATACCAAATAACAATAGACGAACAATTCTAAGCAATCTATGCATACATTGCTTTTGATTATATCATGACTCTTGAATGATGTCACTAATATCATCTCCAAGAGAAAAAATAGGGCAATAGAGGAGATTTTCAATTGGGCTTGGATTTCAAATGTTATGGAAGAAGTCCAAAAGAAGAAAAAGACTTCAATCATCTATTTGGAGTGAGCAGTTAGGGTTTTTCTCTATACTTTTCTAAACCTTTTCTAGAAATTTATATCGGTTACCAAAACCTTTATCCTTTCCAAACATGAAAAAAATCAATTAATGAGAGCAGTTCATTTTTAATGACACATGCATGGAAGTATTAAATGATAACATATATGTAATTAATACACAGACTAGCATTGTTTTCTTCTTCTTCTTCTTCTATAAAACAATATCTAAACTAGTTAAGGCTAGCCTTAGCTGGTTAGCCCAACCTAGGTTCATCAAACTAATTAAGCTTATTCCAATGTTGGTTAGGTTAATGAGCTATAATATCAAACTTAGGTTGGGCTTTTAATCATCCCTGTAAAAGGTCAAAAAGTATTCTTACAAGATTTTTACAAAAGCTTCTATATCAAATATACATAAGGATAGGTTTCCATGTTATAAAGTCCATCTTGGCCTGTATCATAAACCCAAATCAAAGTACCATCTTATTGGACAGAATGATTCAAGAGAATATATTAATAAATTACTGCACTTTATGAAGCACAAAAAGTATGAAAAAAAAATATATATAGTCTATGAAACTAGATATGAATAAAACTTATGATAGGGTGTAATGGGATTTTTTAAAATAATTATAGAAAAAGTGGGTTTTAGTAGCAGATTATGCAATGTATCCCTACAATCTCTTATGATCAATTATTAGTTAATGGTGGTTTCTATGTCAAATTCAAACCCATTAAAAGTTCTTGAGAAAGGAGACCCTCTATCTCCTTATATATTTCTCATTTTGTTCAAATGTATTGTCTACCATATTAAGTGCCTGTTCGGGAGGGCTTTCAGGCAACTTTTGACATTTTGATCTAGGCCCCATATGGGAATGCCAAAAACTGTAATTGTTGCAAATCTAGAAAGCCGATTACCATGTCCCAAACACAAGAAACACAACTAAAATAGGCTGCTACTCTAGGTAGATTCTCTAGAACACGGGTGCTCAAACACCATGTTTGAATCAATGCACCTTGCCTCCAATGCAGAAGCCCTCCCAAATGGGCTCTAAAGGACCTTAAGGCTGTGTTTGGTTTGAAGGAAAGGGTAGGGAAAGGTAGGGAAACCTTTACAAACCTTGTATAAATTTTCCTATCTTTCCCTACTTTATCCTTCAAACCAAACATAGCCTAATAGTAGAGGTGAGATCTTGCTATCAAATTAAGAATGATGACCCTACTATCACCCACTTATTATCCCTATCTCTTTATAAAATTGGACCATAAGGTCGGAGATAAAATTATGGAAGCAATCAAGTATTCAAGTGTTATAGCGAAGGCCCTTCATATTTGAAGTGTTCTTCAGCTATAATTTGCACCCTAAATTCAAGAAAATTATTGCAAAGGCTCTTCATATTCTTTAATATGTTTTTACTATTGTATGTGTAGAACATTATACCAAATATATAAGATATATTTGGCCTGATATAAGGTATTATATTTATACTAGTAACTTTACCTCCCCCCCCCCCCTAAAACAAATAATGAATAAATAAAATATATTATATACATAGACGAATATTTTCCTTTAATAAATGATTTTCATCATAGAATATTTCTTGACCAATTAAATACAACCTCAAATATTGATATTCTATTCTCAAATATAATTATTGGTGTACTATTAAGTGAAAATATTAAAACACTTCAAAAAGATTTTGAAGGTGCCCCATTGTCATGTCCCAACTTACAAAGTCATAAAATGTGTTAATATTCTACTTAGCTTCGTTTTCCCCCATAAAAAGTATATATACGTACATAATAATTTCCCAAACATATACATTTATGAAATTAAATTTTGATTCATCAGATACGTAAGCGAATGTATAAATGGAAAAGTGATTTTCCTACTTGATGGAAGAAAATGAAATTTGCCTACAATTTGTAGGTAAAAATTTGCTACTTGATCCGGTCATCAAGTCAATTCAAAAAGGGATGAAATTGAAATTAACCAGAGAGTTAATAAAGCTGAATTCTAGTTTCATAGATAGAGATGTAAATGCAAGTGTTAAAACATTTACTAGAACATTCCCTATAGTTTTACAGATTTATTTAAACCTATCATATTATTTGCATTTTATTAAAACACCCTTATAGTCTGCAACGTATTTATTTAATCGATTTTTTATCAAGAACTATTTGTTTTGACATCTGAAAATAGTAATATGATCACCTAAACTAAGTAGAAAATGTTCAAGGGCATAGACATGTGGTTGTTTATTCCAAAAGTATCCCTAACACTTTTTTTGTATGAAAAACAAAATAATGTTCAAGGGTATGAATCCATAGTTGTTTATTCCAAAAGTACCCCTAACACTTTTTTTGTATGAAAAACAAAATTGACCAAATAGAAAAAAAATAGAGTGGTTGTTTATGTTTTATTAAGGACAAAAATGGCATTGTTGTTTTTAATTTCTTTTGATTAATTTGAATGGATGTTTAGGTTGAAACTGTTATTTTCCACTTTCATATAATAGAAGGTCGATTAAGTAAATTGATTGCAAACTATAGGGAATGTTTTAGTAAAATACAAACTATAGGGTAGGTTTTAGTAAATTCACAAAATTATAGGGGTATTTTAGTAAATGACTATAAAATAATTAAGAAAACAAAACATAGAAATACAAGAGAAAGTGGAATGTTCCTATGTCAATTAAACTTGTTCACGAGCTAGGTTAGGCTTTGCCTCTACATTAACAAAATATGCTCAAGCTCAAGCCCGAGCCTGGCCCAACCATTGGACCTAGGTCTTGAGCCCAAGCCTAGCCCTCATATAAAGCCCGAAGCCTAGGTCCGAGCTCGAGCCTAGTCATAAATTTGGAAAAAATATTTTTTTCCTTTTTAAATTCAATTGAAAACTATTTTATTTATATTAGAAGACCTCAAAACTTAAAAAATAATGAAATATCTCATTATTACTTGAAAAGAGAGAAGAAAAATAAAAAAATATATATTATATATACTTTTTTATTATATAATATATTATCAAGTCAAGTTCGAACTTGGGCCAGGCTTTTTTGAAAAGCCTGAACCCGACCAAAAAAAAAAAAACCTAGAATTGTAAGTCATCACCTACTAGTTAAACATTAAAACTCCATAACTCGTCCTTCCCCATCTCCCCTCTCTCTCTCTCTCCTTTCACTTTTACTAAAAACAATAATTAAAGTAGAAATTATGAGATGCTTTTCATGCCCCTTGGGATTTGATCCTTTGTGAGATATCTCTACTTATCTATCAAAGCAGTAGATCTACCACTTAGTCATGTCTTGATTTCTAAAGGAAAACTTTGCCTACTCAATCTAATGTATTATTATGGAAAATGTTTGCAAGATGGATTATTTAGAGTTTACACATGAATTTTATGTTTGACAGTATAGTTTAGGGCAAATAAGAAGCCATACTTGTTCATCTTCAACCACTATTTATAGTTAAAATTTCAGCTCAATTGTCCTGGTTAAATGTCTAAAACAAGCCCTTCTGTGTTCACAATTTTAAATTAAAATTTATAACCTCGAACGGCTTTGGGGAAAATAAAAAAGAAAAGGAAAGAAAAATAGATTCCCATCAGTATTTTCCCCTTTAAGTAAATAGTACCTTGTTTTACCAAGAAAAAAAGTAAATGGTACATTGAAATGTTTCTCTTCATAAATTTATATCTTAAATTATCATCCTCAAGAAAAACCCATTATGGGGCTCTCCAATGGGCTTAACTAGTAGAATAAACATACTTAGATAAGCCATTAAATAAGGAATTCACATGTGGTGGTACATTCATTAATATTAGTTGCATATTAAATTCAAATCTCAACCAATTATATTAAATTCTACCTTTTATATTGGTTTACTTTTTGCAAAGTGTAATTTCATGTTAAATAAGGTATACTTACCATCACCTTCAATTAACTATTCACTTCTTTTGCTCTACAGTAATTAGGACTGTCAACAAACTCCAAAAGTCCAATATCTGATTCCACATCCGATCTGATTATTCCGAATTCGAATGATGCATTTATATAATTGGATCGAATTTGGATTTTATAATCTTCATTCGACTAATAATTAAATCAAATACATATTTGACTTCATCTGATTCAATTAAAATCTAAATTCGTTTATATCATAATATTTATTGATTCAATATATAAAAAATTATATAAGTATATTTTAAATTATATATATTTTTTTTTACATTAATTTATTATATGAATTGAAAATAATTAACCTTTTAAATATATATATATATATAAGGAGAATCAGGTTAAATCCAAATCCGATCCGATTACATTAAGATTCAAATTTAAATACAATGGGATTTGGGATTTGGGATTTGGATTCGAATGTCATATTTCAATAATAGGGTTCGGGTCGGATTAGTTAAATCCAATCCGCTTACAGCAGTAACAGACTAACAGTAATGACTAATGATCCCATACCTGAATTTCACTCTTGACAATGTTGGGCTCAAGCCCATTAAAATTCCAAGAATACTCTGTCAAAGAAATCAACTGTAACTCTGTAAGGGAATACAACTTTTTTAAGCTCATGGAGGATCTACCATGTCGGTCACTTAAATGAGCCCATTTTGGTTGCCACCTAGCTGCCAAGTGGGAAAAAAATTGCTAATAAGGACTCCTAGGCATGGCTTGTCTGGACTGAAAAGCAGATAGATAGGAGATCAAATCAGTCCCCCACAATGTCCCACAGTACATCCCTGTCGTGTATTGGGAACATCTCTCGATGATAATATTATCATTTCTCATATTATCATAACGAGATAATCCCAATACACGGTGGGGATGTGTTGTGGGACGTTGTTGGGGGCAATTGTCACCTCAGCTACCAACAGTTGCAAGCAATATCAGACTTGTATAGTCAGTCAGTGCTCTGTACTTAGATACCCATAAATAGAGGTGTCAATTGGACGGATTTGGTCCAACCCGATCTAGTCCAATGTGAGTCCACTTATAAATGGACTGGACCCAATCCAGTCCAAATCCAATCCAATCCATTAAAATGTAAATGTACTTTTGTAGACTTTTATAGAAGTACTTTTGTAAAAGTACTCTCGTAAAAGTGCTTTCATAAAAGTACTTTTATAAAAATACTTTCTTAGAAGTGCTTTTATAAAAGAGCTTTCATAAAAGTAATTTTGTAAAAGTTCTTTCATAAAAGTGATTTTCTAAAAGTGTTTCCATAAAGTGCTTTCGTAAAAGTACTTCCTATCGACACAATTTTCGTGTATTTCAATTAACACAAAATATGGAGACAAATTACAAAATGAATTTGTAATAAAGAAAGATACAAGGGAATGAACTCTCTTTGGTTTTTGCTCGATGACATGAGCAACCTCTGATTAACGGTTGAATTTGGTGAAGACGAGGGTCGTTGGCGTGTTTCTCGTACTTCTTGAAGTGTTGATGTAGATTTCCTTGATTTTAGTGCTTTGGGAGATTTGATGTAGGTTTCTTCACTCTGAGCTTCGCGCTTGATCCGTTGTAAAAGATGTTTCTCTAAGAAGGCCCCTTTAGTGATGGCTTGATCTTCTTGGGAGAGCTTGAATCCGAGTGTGTTGTTGAAAATGAAGAAGTTTTTCTCTTCTTTCTTCTCTCTTGATCTTACAGCTGTTGGAGTTTGCAAGAGCTTGTAATTGCTTGCAATCCTCAAGTGTTGGTGTGTAAGAGCTTCTTGCAATGTGATTGTTGAAAGAAAATGGAGCTCTTTCTTCCTAAGCAAGGCTATTTATAGCCAAGGATTAGGACTGCCACCTCAGCCCACTTAGCTAACCAATCCCATGTGAGTAGGGGTGTTGGGTCAGGATTAACTCCCATGCATACACCATTATATAAGAGTTAGTGGTCTTGCCAATGGGACCACCCTATTACAATAGAACATGGGCCTTATTGGACTTAGTACACTTGGATCCTTGGGCCATTAAGTCATATTAATGTAAACTAGGGCCTTGGGCCCATGGAGGCCCATATTAATTTAGAGGCTATTATGTAAATTAAGCCCATTTATTTGGCTTAAAAACTCACATATTACATGTCCGTAAAAGTTTTTTTTATAAAAGTGATTTCATAAAAGTTCTTGTGTAAAAGTACTTTTGTAAAAGTGCTTTTATTAAACTGATTTTGTAAAAGTACTTTTATAAAACTACTTTTGTAAAAGTGTTTTTATAAAAGTACTTTTGTAAAAATGCTTTCATAAAAATATTTTTATAAAAGTGCTTTTGTAAAAATACTTTTCATAAAATTAATTTTATATATAAGTGCTTTTATAAAAATGTTTTCGTAAAAGTGCTTTTGTAAAAGTACTTTCATAAAAGTGATTTTATGTTGTTTTCAGTTTTGATTGATTTCAAATTGGACAAGTGTTTGGCCTCATGGTCGGATTATTAGAAATTTGGTTTAGGTCTAATTCAAACCAATAAGAATATGGACCAATTTATTTTGGATTGGCCCAATCCAATAATTATAATGGACTGTCTAAATCCGATTTGATAAAGTTTGGATCGGATTGGATCCAAACCAAAACTGGTCAATTGACACCTCTACCCATAATTCTTACAACGGCGCGTCTAGAAGAAAATTATCTCTCCCTCCTTCCTATGATTCCGAATCTGCTCCTCACAAGAGCTGGTTGCGCCATGCATCTCTAGGTTCATGTGGGAGCAAAACACGAGCAGAGGGGGAGCATGCGTCATTAATGTAGCAATCACATTCAATATCGACATGATATGTCCAATACAGGGCATATCGTATCGGTATCGGCCAGAGGGGATATGGGATACGCTATGACTAAACCTGTATCCCTTGAATTGTGCATATCGTAGTGGTACACCTTCATATCAGCTCGCGTCATGATGTATCGGAGCGACGCACCGATACGGATCGACATGTTTCTTGCTCATACGTGATTATTTGTGAAAAATTACGCCTGGCATGATTTGAACACAAATCACTCATCGTTCAAACCTTAACTACACACTTGATCCACTAAGCTAATTTCTATTTTATGAAATTTAATGAAATAAAATAACTTTTTTCTATTCTAGTGTTCACATGTAATGTAGAAAAGTTACATTTGTGTTTAACAATTCCAGCAAAATAAAAAAAAACAATATTCAAAACTAATATTTTATAAATTAATAGAATAAATAATTCCTTAAATCCACATTTATATACAAAATTTGTTTAATCTCAAGAAATTTATACAAAAAAAGATATTAATAATACAATAATTATTTTAGTACTTAATATTTATAAATTTGAACATGACATGTATCTTAAAATTTTATAAATTATTAATTAATATTTTAATTTGAACTAAATAAAAGTATATATATTATTTATAAAAAATAATATTTACAAAAACCTCGAGAATATAATATAAATTGAATTTGTCGAATCCATTAATCTACATTTATATCAAAAACTGATTTTTTATCTCAAAATTTATGGAAATAAAAATATTAATAATGGAGTAATTATTTTAGTAGTTAAAAATTATGAATTTGCATATGATGTGTATCTTAGAAAATTAAAAATAGTAATTCACATATAATAGTTGCATATGTTTTGTGCCTTGAAATTCAATAGAAAATAACATATAATAGCTTTGTGCATCTATTAATTTTTAAAAAATATATATATAATATGTTCAAGGATTCTTGATTGATACAATATCAATAAAATTTTATGATTTTTATGCATCCCACTATATTAATTGTAGTATATTTCTTCATATATACCTTTAGAATATACATTTTCTATGTATCTATACATTAATTATGGCTATTTTGATCTTAAAAATAATGTTATTAATATATTTATGAAATTTATATGCATTTTTGGCATATCCATATTATTTCATCCCTATCAATCCGTTTCCAAAGCTTATCCATATCCAAGTAATCCAATTACAATCACATCTTCAGTCGTAACTAATGAGACGAGACTCCCCTTGTACTTTGTTTTGCGATAAAGACCCCCCTATACTATGACCGTGAGACAAAGACCCCCTTAACCGTTAAGTTAGAGAATAGAATACATTAAATTACCAAAATACCCCATTAAACCTTTTTTATTTTCATTTTTATACCCTTTTTCTCTTAAAACCTATTTAACCCATTTTTCATCTTCCTTTTCTTCTCTTCTCCATCTTCAATCACGTCTCTATAGCCGTTATCGACGGAGTGGGTGCCCTTCAGATGGTCAGGGAACGACCCCTACATATGGACCGGCATTACCTGCGACAACGCCAACCAAGTCACCGGCATCAACCTTCGCAAGAATTCTATCGGCGGTTCTCTCCCTCCAGATCTTAATCAACTCACCCAGACTGATCTGTTAGAGAGCAGTAAATTTCACACTTGATCTGTTTAGAGAGCTGATTGGGAAGAAATTGTAGAAATATGGTGCGAAAGCTCTCTGTGTTGGGGAAGGATCAGATTTGGTTGTTTCTACTTTACGGGAATTAGGGTTCCTGGATGCTCTTGGTGTCGAAAGACACTTATTTTTCTCTCTAATGAGGAAAAGTTTTACTTACAAGTTGGAGTTCAAGGACAATTCTTTTGATTTTGTTTTTTCCAGAGCTCTCGATAGGGTATCTGTACCTGCTCTTCTCGTGTTCGATATTGAGCGTGTTTTAAGACCAGGTGGTGTTGGATCTGTGCTTGTGGATATCACTAGTTCTAACACTGGTGGTCTTATAAAATCGGCTACCCCCATTTCCTCCTTCCTGAAAAGTTCCATGTCATCAAGTGTGCAGAATCAATTCCTTTACGCTGGTCGTATTCAAGAAAAGATTTGAGTGTGTCAGCTCCTTGAAAAACTACCAACTCCCTGATGAATGCCCTTCTGTTTCGAAGAACAAGCCTTTCATGGAATGCTTAGAGCTTATCGCTGATGAAAATGCGGTAGGAGCTGATAAAAATATTTCTTATTTATCGAGTTTCATGGATATCTCTTCTAGGAACAACTTAATCTATATTGATGTAAGAGCAGGGGAATCCATAAAATTCAGAATTATCAACGGCTCTCTATCCTTCTATCCCACACAGTCTCGAGCCTTTAATGTTTACATTGTCGACCATGATACATCTGTCCTCTCTTCCTATGTGAAGAAACCTGCTATTACTTTTGTTTAGCACCCAGGCTTGGCTGGGAATAAGGTCACTGCTAGTTGTGTTAGAGATTTGACCCTGTTGTCAGATGATGGGTTTGATTTTCTTGTGTGGTTTAATGACACTGTGACAGCTGGGGATTTTGTGGTTCTAAGGATGAATGCAAGAGGGATAGAGTTGAAGCTTCTCTCTGAATTATTTGAAAGCGGAGCAATATGCCTAGTTAATTGGGCTGCTGTTATTGAAAGCAGCCTGGACATTAATGAAAGAGAAGAGAAAGGGGAAGGGGAAGAAGAGAAATCCGGGGAGAGAGAGGGAGGGGGAGAGAAGGAAAGAGAAAAATGCGAAGGAATCTACAAGGTATATTTCAACGGAAGGGGTCTTTGTCTCATAGTCATAATACAGGGGATCTTTGTGACAAAATAAAGTAGAGGAGGGTCTTTATAATTTACCTTTTTTGTTTTTTCCTTTTTTCTTTTTTACCTGTCCAAATCTCTCATCCCTATTCTTTTCTCTTCGATTCAAACCCTTTTTTTCCTTCAGGTCAGGACCCAAACCTCTCTATCTCTTCGGCAGGAATTAGTCTCACCGGCGAGAATAGACACCAACGAATTGATTCGAACGATTCATATCTAGTAAATCTCTCTCAAAATCCTAAGAATTAAAGGCTGTTGAGAAATCTCTCTCATGTTGGGTTTTTTTGTTTTTCTCTTTTTCAACTACAGAGTACTCCCATTGACTAACTATTTCCAGAATCTCATCTCGCAGATGACCGCCGAAAATATGATTGCAACCAGTGGAGGGACGGAGGACTTTAGTCCTGATATGATGAAGAAGTAGACACTTTATTACCCATCACCTTTGACCTTTCAAAGACGCAGCACACCTATCCTACTGCACTTCTATGTGGCGACACCAAAGCATACATTCATATAAGAATTGAGATTTCAGACAACCTACTTAACCCAATACAGTGTCTTCTCTTCCGTATTGCTTTATCTCTCTATATTGAGCTATTTCTCTCAGTCATGGCGGCACCGTGGATGCAAAGACCTTCAGCTTTGTTATAGGTGTTGTTGTTTGTGGGTTTGTGTTGTTTTTGACGGTAGCTATTGGGTCGGAAGAAGAATTGAAATCTAAGATGTGAAGGAATTTAACAGAAGTCAGAGCGAAAAAGAAGAAGAACGAATCAGGGACAATGTCTATCCAGTGTTCTTAGAGGTTGTGAGAGCAGAGAGACAAATGGTGTCAGGGATCAATTACTATTTAAAAATCGAAGCTTTAGAAGAGGGAGACTGGGAGAGACGAAGAAGGGTATGAATGTTTTGGGCGCCAAATGCAACCCTCCGCTCGTGTTTTGCTCTCACACGAACCCGGGGACGCGTGGCGCAACCAGCCGATGTGAGGACAGTGTGAGGCGCCCCGTTGTGAGAAGCAGATCCGGACTCCCTTCCCATTCATCGACCATCGTCACTTATTCCTTCTTACGATATTAATTGTGCTGCTAAAGAAGAAGACAGTCAAGCGGAGAAAAGGAAAGATGGCGTGCGGATCATCGTCAGTGCGAGCGCTGCATCTCTTCCGATCTTCTTTCCCGCCAAATTCACCCGTCAGTTGTTCTACCCCCCACTGCAACCCTCTATTCTTCACGTCTAGTCCTTCGTCAGCTGTAGCCCTCAAAAGCAGCAGCGGCAGAGCCAAGAGAGTGCTGACAGAGAAGAGAGGGTTATTGTTGCTGGTTTGTGCGTCGAGTGAAGGTTTGGAAGTTGAGGAAAGCAACCCAGAAGAGATCATCTCTGGAGAATGGCCCGACAATTTCGCCCTTCTCAATTACGACGACTTGAGAGCTTACCTCGAGCCAGAGATCTTCAAGGAAAAGGTTTATCTTTGTCCACCTGTCTGTTGATTGGGTGATCGTTTTTTAGCTTTGTTTCATTTGGGTTTTTGGATTCCTTGTAGATGGACCCTTCTGCATTGTTGGGGGAAGTGATGTCCACCACAATTCGGACCACGACCGTTGATCAGACGTTAGAGGAGATCAATCATCACTTTGAGATTGTATCGGGGCTTCCTGTCATCGACGATCAGTTCCAGTGCATCGGTGTGATATCCAAGAAGGACAAACAGAGAGCTTCACATGGGGTTAGTTCTCTGTAGCTACACATTTTGCACCCCCTGTAATGTCATAATGACCATCCACCCTTATTTCATTCCCCATTTAAATTTCATCCGCTATGCATGCAAATAATTGGCAGCATATGTTTCGTTCTTAGGTTTTCAGATATTAGTAATTGAAGCTACACAAAAATGTTGAAACCGCATTCTCTTTTTTTTTTTTTTTTCCGACGTTATTGTATTTTGGTTGTTAATTCCTGAATCTTCTTGTCAGACATGGGTTTTAGCCCATCCCTAGGATAAGTTAAGTTTTCTTTTTGGGGATTTATCTATGCTATTGGGGGCTGTTTGTAGATTTGCATTTCTTTTTCTTTTCTTTTTTTATGGTTTAGGATTTTTTTTTTCATCAAGGGATACAGAGGTATTGGGCTACTTTACTTGGATCCAAACCTCAAAGAGGAGCTGAGTAAACGTGATCTGTGGTTGAAATTTGTTTAATTGTGAAACCTTGTTAAACGTTTTCATTTTTATTGTTAAGATATTGGGGAATGCTGTCATCTCCTATAACAGAGGCTGTATGCTTATGGCCATTTTACTTAGTATTGTGAAGGGGAAAATACCGCTGAAACACAAAATTCTGCACCTTTGCTGGACCTATAAGTCAGATTATCCCTTGAAACAGAGTCTCATGCTGTCTAACAAACTGTCCAACAAAGTGTTTAATATTGTTAGGCATCATGCCATGCATTTCAGTTTTGCATGAGAAACATTGATTGCTTCCAATGAAAAAGAGAAATGCAAGTCCCCTGGAATTTTAAACATCAAATTAGGGAAGCAAGACACCTGGTTCATATGTTGGAAGCAGAATTATCTTGGGTACTCACTACTCAGTCTGCTAACTCTTATGCTGATTCCCTAGCTCGTGTGGGAGTTAGTAGACAGTTTGTAGGTGGGGTGAATATGCATTTGGTTAAAGAGCTTCTGGTGATTGTATATTGAGGGTAGTTACTCTTGGAAAAGTGGGGGAGCAGCAATTGGCTAGCTCTAATGGCAATGTCTTATTGCATTATATACAGAATGTATATTTATATAATTCCATACTTTATATCCTGATTGATTTAATAAAGCTCTCCAGTTATTGATCAAAAAATTATATTAGCAAGGTGTTGTTTGTACCAAAAATAAATAAGTTATATTAGCATAGCTGTTGTTGCTTTCTAAGAATTCGCAGGTTGCATCAAAAGAAATTTGAGATGTCATCTCACAAACATTCATGGATGTTCTTTTACTAAGATTAACAGTTTAGTTAACTGTTAGCCATTCATTTGCCTCAGTTGAGTTATGCTTTAAACATAGATAAGTTGGATTTGTGGAGGACTTATCAGTAATCAAACAAATAGTTGTAAGAAGCTTCTATTTTATTATTTCTTAGTCCATTACACATTCTATTCATCTGTGCCATGGAAGCACTCAGCAAGCTCACAATGAAGGCTGCAGAAGGAGGATACATAAATGGTTTTAAGGCCGGTGAGAATCTTGATCCAATTCCCTTGCCCAATTTGCTGATGACACTCTTTTTTCTATCCGATGCCTCCATGGATCATGGAAAATCTGGGATATATATTGAATTGGTTTGAAGAAGTATTGGGTCTAAAGATATACCTAGTAAAAAGTGCAATTATGATGGTAGGGAGTGAGGAAATGGCTGAACAGTAGGCTGATGAGATGGGATGTAGCGCTGGCATGTTGCCAACAACTTACTTAGAGCTACCATTTGGTGTAAAGATAAGCTCAAAGAAGATATGAGATCCCATGATTGAAAGGTTTGACAAATAACTTGCTGTATGGTAAATTAGATATCTATCTAAAGGGGGTAAGCTCACACTAGGGGTGCAACTTGGGCAGCCCCAACCCGAGCCTGGACCATCCCAGCCCGAAATTTTAGGCTGGGCTTGGATCTTCGGTCCTCGGGCTGGGTTGTGCCCAAGACTTCAGGCTTTTTTATATTTTTTGCTGGGCCTGGGCCTAGCCCTTAGATAGCCCAAACCTGGTCCAAGCTCGGCCCTACCTTATCCCAACCCGAGCCTTACCCGACTATACACATTCATACACACATATATAGATATGTATAACATACATATACATGCATGCATATTTGCATAAATGCATACATGTGTAATTTTAGAGTGGGTTCATTGACCAACCCAAGCCCGGCCTGGGCTTGAGCCCAACCCGAGTGCATCAAATTACATTTCGGGTTGGGCTTGGGTTGGGGAGATTGTGCTTGACCTTGGGCTCAGGCCTTAGGCACAAATCTTAGGGTTGGGCCTGGGTTGACCATAAACCCAGTCCAGCCTGCCCGACTTGCACCCCTTACCATTAAAAGGTGCTCTCTCCTCTTTAGTCTCTCCCCATCCCCCATCTACAATCTATCATTTATTTCCCCTCCCCTCATCTAGTCATCTGTAGCTAAAATATTAGAGAAAAAGATTAGGAACTTCTTTTGGGCAGGCTGGAGAGACAATTTCAAATGTCATCTAGTAAATTGGAGTAAAGTCTGTTCAGCCAAGAAACATGGTGGTCTGGGTATAAGAAACTTGAAGAAAACCAATGAAGCACTCCTTAGGAAATTGATTTTGGAGGTACTGCAATGAAGAAGATAGCTTTTGGAGGCAGGCGGTAACAGGAAAATATCGACCCAGCAATAGAGGTTGGGATCCAGGTTCAGGTTTCTCTCCCTTGGGGTGTGCAGTATGGTGTATTATCCATAAAATATATCCTAATTTCCAAAAAGGAAACAAACATAAAATTGGTAAGGAAAACAGAGTTTTCTTTTGGACTGATAAATGGGGTCCAGATTCCCCCCTAACTGAGTTATTCCTCTCTTCATATGCAATTGCTCAAGACAAGGAAGCTCCAGTAGATGAGAATTATGAGCTAGATGATAATGGGGTAATCTGGAGACCAGCCTTTAGAAGGAACTTGAACGACTGGGAAATCAATCCCATTGCAGAGTTCCTGGGCATGCTTCATCCTATATCTCCAAGTGTTTCATCCAATGACAAAAGGGACTGGGCCTGCAACAAATCCAGACAGTTCTCTGTCCATTCTTTCTTAGCTCAGCAGCAAGATTCTTCCTTCCCATGGATAAAAATTTGGTGCTCTTGTATAACCCAGTATGGACTGCTACCCTTGGTAAATGCTTAACCACTGGCTTGCTAATCAGTAGGGGCATGAATAGGATCAATGACAGGTGCTGTCTGTGTAGTGAGTATGCAGAATCCGCAAACCATATCTTTATTCACTACAGCTTTGCTTTTCTGCTATGGGTGATCGCCCTCTCCTGTTTTGGTATTCAAGGATGCCTGCCTGAGTCTTTACTGGCTCTATTTAAAGGCTGGAGGATGAAGTGCTTAAGTTGCAAAGGAAAAGTTCAATGGAACATATTTCCTGCAGCCATTATTTGGACAGTACAAAGGAGATAAATCAAAGAATTTTTGAAAACAAGTGTAATGACATATCAGTGGTGAAAAAGGATATCACAGGTCTTTTGTATTCATGGCTAAGTATACAACAGGAATTTTGGGGTGTCTAACCACAGTATTTTTTTTGGATGTTGAAACCCTCTTCTCTTAGTTTTAGTATAGCCCTATGTACAGTCTCTCAATGTACACGGGTAGATGCATGTTATGCGAGTTTTATATTAATACAATAAAATACTTTACCATTTCAAGAAAAAAAAAGGATTACAACTGTAATTAAAAAGGGGTTGCTTTTCTGTAGCTATGGGAAATCACTCTCTATCTTGTATTTAGATTTTTTTTTAACAAAGTAATAAAAGGTTCACGGTTACCAATCGAAAATAAAATTATAAGCTTCATATCGTATTATTTGGCCTCTTAAGTGTACATTTAGGACCTGTTTGTTTCCACTGAAGTCTGAAATCTAAATGCCTTTGAAGCTGTAATAATTACTTTTAGAGGTGTATTGGAGTTGGTGAACTTTTCTTGCTTCTGAAGTCTGAATTTAGAGTCTGAATTCTGAGTTCTGAAAAATGCGAATTGACTATTTTAACCCTAGATATAAGAAAGCTACTTTGACTTTTAACACATTACTTACCAATTAATTAAATAAATTAAAAATAATAATAATTAATTGTTAATGAAGTTAAAAATTAATATTATTAATTAAAATAGTAATTAATGCTTTATTAATAATTAATATTAATTATTTTATAATTAATATCATAATTATTTTTTTTGAGAAAATCTAACCAGAATTTATTGAGAAAAAAGGGGGGGGGGGAACGAGAGGAGATATACAAAGCAAGGGGGGAACCCCTACAAGTTACAAAGGAGGAAGCTTGTTGCTATACGGATGCTCCAAATACACACCAAATTTAGCTAGGCCACCTACAGTATGATTGAGATTTTAATAATTAATATATTTAAAATACATGATTTTTAATCAATGAATTAACTAATATTTAATAATTATGTATTTAATATTTAATGAACTAATAATGGAAAACAAAATATGTAGTTAAATAATACATATAATTAATAAAATAGTAATAATTTCTAAAAACTACTTCATTCTCAATATTTTATTTTTATTTTGTTATTTATTATTATTACTATTATTATTATTATTGTTGTTATTTATTATTATCATCATCATCATCATTGTTATTGTTGTATAGGGTCATCATAGCATACATAAAAGGCATAGTTTTCAAGGCGCCAAGGCGAGGCTAGGCGACCATGGGGTGCCTGGTCCTCGCTTAGGCGAGGCTAGGCGACTTGAACTAGTTTTTTTGGTTTTATGTATTCTGCACTTACTTTTGTGCTTGTATTTCTTGCAGTGTTGCTTCAAGTAGGCAAAACAATATATTAGAGTTGCAACTTACAAGTTAGATGTTAGAAGTTGAAAGAACTGAAGGGGGCGGAGCCCCTATTTTAGATAAAAAATACATAGGGAACAAATACTAAAATAACAGAAGAAAATGAAAAAGAATAGGGGGCGGAGCCCCTGTTCTAGACCCAGAAAAGCTGGTGAAAAAATATTAAAATAAAAGAAGAAATATGAAGAAGAAAAGAAGGGGCGGAGCCCCTGATTCTGAAACCAATGATGAGAACAAAAAAAAAGGCTGAAAAATGCAAGAAATTAAGAACAAAAGAATGGGGCAGAGCCCCTGTTCTAGACCCAGAAAATCTGGTGAAAAAAAATACTAGAATAAAAGAAGAATATGAAGAATAAAAGAAGGGGTGGAGCCCCTTTTCCGCCCCTGTTTCAGACACCAATAATGAGAAAAAAAAGCTGAAAACATGCAGGAAATTTAAGAACAAAAGAAGGGGGCGGAGTCCCTGTTTTAGTCCAATAAAATGATTCAAAAAACTTGGAGAAAAGATACAAAAAGGAAGAGGAGAAAAATGTGGCATAACCACTGTTTTAAACCAGGAAATAGAGAACAAAACTAATTAACTCACCTTGACTTTAGAGGACTGTGTGGGAACGATGGAGGTCTGTTGTTCTCTCCTCTTCCTCAGTTTGATTTATTGTCAAAGTGAAACCCTCGAAGATTAATTTTGTTTTTTACTTTCCTAAAAACAAAAGCATGATAACATGCAATAGGTTCTATTATAAAATCTAAAACAACCAATAAAATATTATATATTTTATATTTTTGTTAAATAAATATTTATATAGTATATATTTGTTTCCGCCCCCTAAGCATGCGCCTAACATAGTTGGCATTTGGGCGAGGCGTTCTTTGAAAAGTGCCTAGTCGCCTAGGCAACACCTAGGTGCCCGCCTAGGCGTTGCCTTGACAACTATGAAAAGGATTAACCTTTTGGGGGTATTATTGGAAAACAAAAGTGAGCTTTATTGCTACTGTACATGTTGTACAGTACATTGCTGAAAATAAAATGAGAACCATACGCTCTTAATGCCTCTTAAAGGTATTAAGAGATACAAGATAAATTAAGAGCAAATGAACAAGCCCTTAGAATCATCATCATCTAAGCCTTGTCACAACTCTCTCTCTCTCTTATGTAAAGCGACCCAGCAGTTTTTTCATTCTATTTCAACTATGTATGTCAACAAGTGTCCTTCACTTTCATCTTGGTACCTTAGAAAGGTTCTTTTGCTATATATGGAGTGAACCTAAGATCACTTGGATGTGATCTTATATGGTTATGACCCAAAATGATGAAACATATATCATGGAAATCACTATTTTCATTGAGATTACTTTTATGCTCCTTAAGTTCTAAATATACTTTTTATTTTATTCAAGTGTCGTTTAGGTGCTTTAGAGTGTCTTCTATATCTTGATGAAATCGGAAATCTCAAAATAGGAGCTTGGAATGACTTTCTAATTTTATGCTATGATTTCCTCTCAGGCTTCCTCTACTTCACCTTGGAAATCCATTTATGGTATTCTCCCTTTGTTCTTGAATTTCATTAGGTATCACAAGGGGTGTGGTAATATTGTTTTGGCAGGATGATGTTGAACCCTGTAAACACAGATTCTGAAGGTCCGTGCAAATACAGAAGTTAGTGACAGCTGGGGCTAACACACTTGTACCGATCCTCCAATATAAAACCAGAGGATATTAATATGACCCAAGGAAGTAGCTCGAGACAGGGGATTTTCTCATAAATTAAGTTGTGCCTCAGAGTTGAATTGGAAGCCCATATTTATAATGGGGCTTCCATCACTCAACGGTACAAAAATAGATAAGGGGAAAACCCCTTCTTATCCGAGATTATTCTAACCACCTAGACTCTTTCTGCCTCTTGGATCAAGGGACAAGTGTCCCACAAGGTAGGATTAGTTGCCCAGATTTTCTCAACTACCTTGCCAAACTTTGACCACACCAAGCAAGAGTCTTGCTGGCATGGCATCAGTTTAATTATCTATAAATGGGCAAGAGACTAGTCAAAGATATTTACCCATTGGTGTAGGCAATAGAAATCACTATTTGCTGATTCAGTCAAGCTTCTTGTGAGAGAAAAAGGGGGGAAGGTGAAGATTTCAGCAGTAGAGAAGGAAGGAGAAGAAGAAGAAGAAAAGAGTAGGAGGTCAACTAGAGTTATGAGAAAGTTAACCCTAGCCGCCAGCCCCTCATTATATTTATATTTAACTTAAAGATGAGATATTACAAGGATGCCCTTAGTAGGGCGGCTACTA
>NW_010729306.1:684228-724586 GCF_000365185.1 Nelumbo nucifera
AAAGTCTGGTTTGAATTAGGGAAAGTTACTCTCCCATTCGGCCAGACATGTTTTTATATTATTAATATAATGGAAAAGACATGTGCCCTTATTTAAGTGAGGGACACTAGTTCTAATATAATATTACAGATCAGCAACCTCAACATAAGTATAAAGATAGAAATACCCCTACACTAACACAATCCACCAAGAGCTCGAGTCAGAATCAGCTATGAATGACTTTGAAACCACACAAATTATGTCCTTGGTGTTAGTACCAGGATTTTGTTTCTTTTTAAAGCAATTATATTTGGTGTGTCCCGGAGCACCATAGTTGAAACAAATCACTTTCTTCTTTCCTTTATTAAAGTTAGTCTTTTTGAACCATTTTCCTTTTCCTTTCTGAAATTTAGGTTTAGGCTTCTCACCTGATTTAGTTGGTTCAGATGGAGTGGGTTTAGTAACTTAAGGCTTGAGAATTATTCTTTTTATTTCTTCTCTCAGCCTCAACAGCAAGTAACATGGGGAGATTCTGCATAGTGATGTTTTGGCCAGAGAGGTTAAGGGTTATCACTACTTGTTCCCAAGATTTTGGTAAACTATGTAGAATTGTAGACACTTGTACTTTGTCTGGGATGGAATTTCCTACAGCTGCTACTTCTTTAGCTATTATTATCATTTTGTTAACATTTTCAACAATAGGATCATCTTCTTTTATTGCAAAACCATAAAATTTTTCTATCAATAACTGAATGTAAGATTCAGTAACCTTCCCATAAGTTTCAGTAACAGCATCAAACATATTTTTGGCATATTGATGTTCTTCAAGTAACATTTCAATATTAGGTTCCATAAAAGTTAGAATAGTAGAACGAGCTATCATATTATCCTTTTCATATTTATTATGTTTTCTGGTTTCAGCAAGAGTGACATTTTCACTAGGAACTGGAGGAATAGCATCATCTAATATGTAGTCTAAACAATCCTGAGCAAAGTATGTGTCTAATCCTCCTTTTCCAGATTGGATAATTTGTCCCATTAAGTTTTTCAGTTCTACTTAACTCTGCAGCCACAGCTTTACTAGCCATTTCTAATATGCAAATAATAAAAATGTAATTTGAATAGGAAATAGGGGTACTTAGCTCTGATTATGCCAGACCACGGCTATTGCTAGTTGTTGTATGTTTCCTTTACTGTTGATGGTATTTCAACCAGTCACACCATCTCTCGTTCAATCCTCAATCCTCAAGTAGTAATAGCATGCAAACCAGAAGAAGGCAGTGAACTATTCGTATTCAAGGAATTTTAATAAAAAAAAATGAATAACATGAAACAACTCACCAAAAAGGATTGGTTTAAATAAACCCCAAGGAGTGTTGGAACCAGTGATTAGTGAGTAGCCATTACAGACACACAGTCGACGGATCTGTACTAGCTTTGTTCTGATATTGGAACAATGAGAATTGACGATAAACAAGGCGTGTTTGACTATCAATAACTTGCCCGAAATCGCCTCTACTGCTCTATTTGAGCTCTGCTTAGAAGAACAAAAAAAAAGGTTTCCGATTTGCACCTGTAGAAAAAAAAGGAAGAGATCTGCTCGGATTTCGGAGTTGCATTCACTGGTCTGCTTCGTAGATTAGAGAAGAACCGCGAGATAGAAGAGGGAAGGAAAGACTATCTGTTGCAAATCTGCTTCAACTGTCGATCGGAATAAGGGAGAAAGAAATCTCTCTGTTGCCGTTCAAAGAGAGAAGGCATCCGAAGATCTTTTATTTCTAGGGAAAACGAAAACGAAGATGAAAGAAGGTTTAAATGGAGAGCTTCGATACGGTGTAGCAAAGTCTATTGTATTCGGCCACAACCTGGCTCTGATACCACTGTTGAACCCTGCAAACACAGATTCTGAAGATCCCTGCAAATACAGAAGTTAGTAACAGCTGGGGCCAACACACTTGTACCGATCCTCCAATATAAAACCAGAGGATATTAATATGACCCAAGGAAGCAGCTCAAGACAGGGGATTTTCTCAGAAATTAAGTTGTGCCTCAGAGTTGAATTGGAAGCCCATATTTATAATGGGGCTTCCATCACTCAACGGTACAAAATAGATAAGGGGAAAACCCCTTCTTATCCGAGATTATTCTAACCACCTAGACTCTTTCTGCCTCTTGGATCAAGGGACAAGTGTCCCACAAGGTAGGATTAGTTGCCCAGATTTTCTCAACTACCTTGCCAAACTTTGACCACACCAAGCAAGAGTCTTGCTGACATGGCATCAGTTCGATTATCTATAAATGGGCCAAGAAAAGGAGACTAGTCAAAGATAATTACCCATTGGTGTAGGCTATGCCATCGGCCGTAGGATTTGTCCATACACCAAGGTTATTCTGAATCGAGGGCACCTATTCACTCAGATCAACAGATGAGTGGTGGTTGGGTAACTCTTAAGGACCAATATCCATAGCTTTGTTCTTCATCTCTTTATAAGTTGGAACCTATTGCAAAATTGTGTATCATCTTCCACTAAGATTAATTGGGATCTTGGGTTTAGAAGGCGTCTTAGAAATGGGGAATGTTCCTCACTGATCAATTTGTTGTCCGGACAGTCATATTTGGTTTGCCTCTCCTGGGCTTTTCTCCTGTGGCTGCATTTAGTGCAGTGTAAATTTAATTTTCACTGGTGTAAATGCATGGGAGTACAAATAGGCTGAGTGTAAATTCTGGTTTCTTTTGCTTCAGATTTGACCTTATCTTGTTTTGTTATGAAAAATAAATAGGAAGTAAATTGTTTGGTACCCACCTTAAAATTGTGTGGTCCCACTTTATATCAGAGAGAATTGAGGTAGGAGGAAGGTGGTGCAAATTTTGCATCAGCTTTTGAGATGCAAAATTTACACTGCTAGTGAGTACAAATAAGACAAAAAAAGTAGAAATTTTGTATCTGGTAGGAGTGCAAATCATAGTTACAAATAAACATATGAAAAACTGAACTGGGTGCAAAATTTGTATCTGGTTCAGATTCACACTGCAACCAAACTCAGCCTATGCTTCTTTCTTCAATACACTTGTCCATTTCAACAGCCTAGGTGCATCATTCAAATAAAAGAATTTTGGAGTAGACCTATGCCACCAAAGATTAAGGTGTTCTACTGGGAAGTGGTTCTACAGAAAATGAACACTTGTGATATGCTCCGAAAGAAAAGGGCAAATAGGTGTTTCTCACCTCATATATGCATCTTTTACAAGGACAGTGTCGAGTCTCTTTCTTTCCCATTTACTGATCTGTTCTTTGTGACTTGAATTTGGAAGTGGTTCTATTCCTTCTTTGGTTGCAGGTGGGTTCCCCCTCAGGATGTGACTGGTTTATGTAGCCCTGACTTCTTGGGGCAATCCGAGAAAAAGGTAGGATGATGTGGAGGACCACTAGAACAGCAATCCTTTGGGCAATCCGGGAGGAGAGGAATGATGAAATATTTAAGGAGCAGAGTAAGACTAAGGGAGCTATAACAAGAGTATGTGTGGAATTTTCTCTTTTGGTAAAGACAATGGAGACATTCGAGGAATACATGGTAGAAGTCTAGAAGACATTTTGAGAGATTGGGGAGTGATAGCAGCCTCTACTACTTTGAGAAATATGTCCATAAAGAGTTGAAACCACCTATTAATAATAGAGTGAAGCTGAATTTCAATGGGAGCTCTCAAGGAAACCCGGGCCCATCAGATATTGGGATGACTTATAGGTGTTTGAGACTCATTAATTCAGAAATTTTGGCACTGCTTCATGGTCTAAGACTAGCCAATCAATTGCAATTTCAGCAGGTAGAGGTAGAAGGGAACTCAAAACTATTAATGTCCTGGGTGAATAGTGAAAATTAAGGAGTGTGGGCTCACATGCAAACTCTAAGAAAGATTGGGTGCATTGCCAAGCAAAGAGGCAACTTTTAGATGGTTTAAACAATCTGCTAATGGGCTAGCAGATTACTTAACTAAACAAGAGGTTTCCAGGGATCAAATGTTTTTGGGCTGTGGTGTAATTTTTCTTCTTTGGGCTGGGTTGTCTAGCCTGGTTTGTAAAATTGTAACCTTACTATTTAATTAATGAAATCTCACAGTTACCAATAAAAAAGTTACTTTCTAATTTTATTTCTGGAGTGAAGTTTCTGCCACTTACTATTTTTTTTTTTTCACATTGGTTTGAAGTAGAAATTTGTTAGTCCCAGTTAAATGTCGGTTTTCATGGGTTGAACAGGCTAACCATCCAGTTAACCCATTGAATTGTTTCCTAATGAGCATTCTGGGTTTTGGTCTGGTCTGAGTCTTAAACATTGTGAGTTAGTGATGCTAATGGGTTAAGTTTTATGTGGATCTGCATCAACCTGACTCAACCTGACACTATAGGGTTGGGTCAAGGTTGGTTTACCACTTAACCCATTGACATCCCTAGCTGCAACAAATGATTTCTCCTATCCTAAGATGCAACTTTTTCGGTTCTCAGATGCAAAGCCCTCCATCATTCTCACTCCTCCATTTGTTTCACAAAATGTGAAAAGAAAGAGATGAAAAACGAGAAATGTGATGTTTATAGATATTAAAATGTAATATTGGTGATAACATGTATCACAGGTCACACTTGTATTGTGCATATCACTACATCCCTGGAATAAGGCACCTGTTTAGCTATTTTTAGTGCTTAAATGCCCGCCTTGAGTGCCTTATGAACTGAGTGGTCACCTTATTTAAATACTTCATGGTGTTCACTTAAGGCAACCCCCAAAAACACTTAGTTGCCTAGGTGTTTCCTTGACAACTATTGACCCAGAGACTCAACTTGATGGTTACCTATTGTTCTATGGAATTGTCCATCAAACATCACATACTTATACCCTCAACAAAATGAGATAGAAAAGAGAAAAATAGGGATCTTTTTGAGGTGGCTTGGGGCCTCTTATTTAATATGCATGTTTTCAAGGTATTTTGATCTGAAGCTATACTATTTGCTGCTTATCGTATTGACAAAATGCCTCCTAAAGTCTTCCTCTGCAATTCATCCAGCCTGGTTGTCCTATATTTAGTTTTCCACCCCAAGTGTATGTATGTATTTTTTTTCCTCATATTCTTGGTTTTGTTCAGTATGAACTTGATCCTCAACCAGCCATGAACTTCTAATTGTATGCATTATAGCCATTATTATTTTCATTTTGAGATTTCAGTTATAATACTTAAGTTCATCAGGTATCTTTTGTTGCTGATGACCTCCATTGGATGATAATAATGAGCATCTGAACTATTACTTATAGCTTGTTTACTTGTAATGTGAAAATTTAACTCTCTTCAATGTACAATATTTATGCAAAAAAAGAGTACAATGTTTACCGAGCTAGGAGACCATCTTAACCAAGTCACATATCCCAAGATTTTGGGGTCAAATAGAGCCAATTCCTAAACAAATACCTGAAGAGCAATACTAGTCTAAATTAGGGCAAGTATCACTCCACTGGTGATGATGTGGTCAAATCAGAGATTTTATAGAGGCAAATTGCAAGCAGCTTAGGCAAAGCAGCTCCTATCAGGAATGTTAGCCCTCTTTTCTGGAGAAAGGTAAAGTAATTGCCTTGATAGAGAACAAACACATAATACAACAGGTACTTTGGGTCTAACATGATTGACTAGGAAGCAATCATCAACGTTTTAACATTATATTTGCCTAAAAATATGGTTTATTCTGATCACAGGGCTAGGGTTTTGGGGCTCAAAGTTGCTCTATTAATAGGATATAGTGAGAAACTTGTGGGGTCATTTGAGCCCCAGAACAATTTGCCACATGGAAGATGAGTCCAGATCTGCTAGTAATAAACAAGGCATGAGCAATATGCATTTATGCACATTGTTTTTTTTTTTTTTAGTATTGAGGACAGGTGGCACAAAACTGTGATGTGCCTGTCATTGTTTGTTACTAGCAGATCCTGACCCATAGAATTCCTTGATTGCTCAGCCTTCTTTGTTAAATAACTGACTAGAAAATCCACTCCCATATAAGAAAAGGTTTCCTAGACTGGTCAAGTAGGGATATTCCCTTCACAACTTCACCGATATTTTCATGTGAAGAGACAATGTGAGAGATCCAAATTGTTCATTAGGACCTTTGGATTGTCCAGGTGTTAAATCCTCCACTCCACATCAGCCCTAGCCCCTATTCACCACTTTTTCGGGATGATTTTCCATATGGAAGATTCCTTAGTCATTTAGGGAAGCTCATTGGATGAGACAACCAGCAGATCCACACTCCCATATACTCGTGTGTCTGTGTATTATACATACACCTCTACATCATCCGCATGAACACTAAATGTTGTATTCTAATTTCTTATTTGAAATGAGTGTGTGCATTCTACCTTTCTAAGCAAATTGCAGCGAAAACCTCATCCATTATTGTTAGTTATCCTAAAAATTGTAATGGATGAAGACCACACCTATATAGTTGCCTGTGTTCCGAGCAGTCGAGTTCTAGATGGCTTAACAACAGTTTTGACTTATTTAACTTTACAAACACTTTTTAGATTGTCAGCATGGGACCAACTGTTTAACACTGATTGGAGTTATTTAATTTATCAACGAGTGATAGTAACAATGATAAAAAAATGTTTGTTTAACTATTGAAAACTTTTCCCTAGAGACAGGTGGGACCAATGAATACAAGACAAAGTTGGACATGTCTTTTCATGGTCCTTGTCTGTTGGAAGAAAAATCCAAGAGCTGTACTAGCTTGTTTTTTACTAGAATTTCTCTCTACTTTGCAAAAGTTTTTTTCCAGGATTTGTCAGCTTGGAAATCTTAACTGCTTATTGGTTTCATTGGTTTCAATTGTTCAACCTTTCATTTTCTTCCAGTCTGCTATCCAAAAAACTGGTTGGACATGCCTAGTGATAGGTAGGAGGGAAATGATCTTGTTGATATCGGTAAATAGTCTTATTTTTTCATTTTCTAATTAAGATTTTAACTTATGAATACTTGCAGCTAAAGTCAAAGGTGGGAGAAGTCATGTCATCTCCTGCCATCACTCTATCACCTGAAAAGACAGTTTTGGGTAATCTTCTCTTATATTTGTACAAATTAAATTTTCTTTCTCATGTTCATTCATTTGATAATGATCACTTGAGATTGGGTTCTGGTTGATGAGGCTAAAGAAAAGTTTCTTGGTACAACTGCAGATGCAGCAGCTTCAATGCTCAAGGAGAAGATCCACAGGATCCCCATTGTGAATCAGGAAGGGCAGGTCGTTGGTGAGTTTCTATCTTCTGAGAAAGCAGAGATTCTGAATATCTGTTTGTGTCAGTAATTAGTGTATCAAGTAACATAGGAGCATCTTGATCATATTTAGAACTGGACTCGACTTGCTTTTCCTTTTGGATGCTGGACAGGCATAGTCACCCGCACCGACATTTTCAAAGCCTTGGAGGACCTACCATCTTAAGCTCTGTCACTCAAGTTTTCAATATGCGTTTGTGCCTTTGCGGTTATGGACTTAAGGTCTTGTAAAGCATGGGGAACTAGAGTATTTAGTGGGAAGCTGGGATAATGTATAAGAACACTCTGCTTCCTGAAATGTGGGAGAAACTTATCTCTTATGATTTTAATAGTTTCAAGCAAAGAAAAAGAATAAAACTGCTGCACTAGCTCTAAACCATGTACAAATTGCTCTTTTATGTTTCTTGCTTAGGCAGTTAGTTTACATCAAATGACCCAGAGAGATTTTACTTGGGCAATTCTTCATTTCCTGAATATGATTCGATCCCCAAGTCCACAAAAAAATAAAAGAAAGCATTTTTTTTCCACGTGATAGAACATTCTAATCTTACTGCAGAACAATGAAAAAATAGTATGTCACACAGTTCAGAAAATAAGAACACTGTTCACCAGCCAATCTTACTGAAGCTGAAACCTTATCCGGGACAATGCAAAATTCTTGGCTCGATCATTGTCAAGACATCTTCAAAGTTAGTATCTAATTCTGTCCAAAATTCTTAATATTTGACCCGACCATGCCATCATGAAGAAAAATTGAACAAATTACAAAATGCCTCACCTTGTGCCCCAAGCCCTCAGCTTTATAAAGCCCTCGAGACTGCACTAAACTACTTACTAGACTCAACCGATGCCGGAAGGCCCAGAACCATGTCAGAAAGTTTTTTTTTTTTTTTTTCTTACTATTCAGAAACCCAGAAGATATCGATCAGTGACAAAAAGCAATTCTACAATATAACAGCATCAGCATCAATCTAGATTCTGGACTTTTGTTAGAATCTCTTTGGACTGGATAAGCAACGAACAATAGATCTGAAAGTGATCTTCTTTATCATTTCTCTCGGCCTCTCCACCTCAGTGGACCAGTGGCCTGTGTATGATCTTGATAGCATTCCAATTAAGATTAACATGTCCCATGTTTCTTGAGAAGTGAATCCATTCAGCTAATAACCTGGCCTTTTTCCAACAGGTAGGCCATTGTTTTGGTATCTGTAATTATGCTTATTATAGAGGATACACCGAGTTCAAACTTAAATGGCAACATATGGACGATACAATCATACAACCCATGAATATCAACAATCATATATTCCAAAAGCCAATCTGCAAAAGTTGGCCCTATTTGTTGTTATGCTTGTCACCAATGAATAATATTTTCTTTTTTACATCAAAAGACAAAAGTTTTTGAAACAGGACTGATGAGAAGACAAACTTTTTTTTTTTTTTTGATCAATATGAGAAGACAAACTTTTGTTTGTTGGCAGTAGCTTCTGTGTAATTAATCACTTGAATGCTGTTTTCACATTAGAGGAAGATGAGTACAGGAGTGAGGATGCAGAGAAACTGGTGTTGTTGCATTGTGGCAATGGGTGTGGTGTCATCATAGATGAAGATGGTGTCGACGTCAGACCTCCACCACTGTTCCGGCAATCATTTGCCGGCGATTCCTTCACGAGAAGGTCCACTTTTGCATGCTCCTCTCTCTCATGCCTGATCTCCTTGAGCATGGCTGCCACATCCTTCATGGTTGGCCTTTCATCTGGGCAAGGATTGACACAGAGTAAGGCCACTCCCAATGCCTGCATCATTTCCTCCACCTCTGATTCAGGTCGGTTGCATAGACTGGGATCCAGAACCTCAATCCTCCCTCTCCTCTGCCTTACCCAGTCCACCACATGAAGCCCTTCTGGTATTGTTGGGTCAATCGGTTGCTTCCCTGTCAATACTTCCAAGACAACAACTCCATAGCTGTAAACATCACTCTTTTCCGTGATCTTCATCATGTATCCATACTCTGCAAACAAACCAAAGTATCACAATTTAAGCACTTACTGTCAATTTTACTAAAAGATAACAGCTATGACTGCAAGAACTCAAACACAACTGAGCTTAGACATGAATGAAAAGGATACCAACCAGGAGCAATGTAGCCATAGGAGCCTGCAACAGTATTTGAGGACCGCGCAAAATCTCCATCATCAACAAGTTTGGCCAGCCCAAAATCAGCAATATATGGCTCAAATTCGAGGCCGATGAGGATGTTGTTGGCCTTGATGTCTCTGTGAACAATAGGAGGAACACAATCATGGTGCAGATAGGCCAGACCTTGTGCAGCTCCAAGTATAATTTGGTATCTTAGGTCCCACTCCAAGCAGCTACCACTCCTCTCATGGAGGAGACTACCCAAGCTTCCATTAGGCATGTAGTCATACATTAGCAGCCTTGTATTTCGATTCCAACAGCAACCCAAGAATCTCACAATGTTTTTGTGACGAATGGAACCAAGGGTCTTCACCTCTGCAGAGAAAGAATCACGAACGCCCCCAATTCCATACCTATCATTGTCACCATCGTTTGCTGCAGCCATTGTTGTTGGCCACAGCTTCTTCACTGCAATGACCTCACCATTGTCCAGTTCTGCACGGTAAACCACCCCTGAACACCCCTTCCCGATCACATTGCTATCAACAAGGCATTTCAACACTTGCTCTACTGAGAAATTCAGCTTCTGGAATGGAGTGAATTGCCAAGGCCACGAGTCCACTCCCATCTCAGAATCATCATCATCTCTAATTACTCTGCGTGCTCGAATCACTGCAAGTGTTCCTAGAATCACCATTGCCACAGTCATCGCAATCAGCAATGCAATGGCCAGCTTAAGTTTCCTTGACCTCCCCAGATCACTGTTGTTTTCCATTTGCATTCCAGCAACGTTGCTCAAGAAGCAAGAGTCCCTTCCAAAAGCACAGAGGCCTTGGTTTCCAGCCAGCTCTGTTGCTGATAATTGTCGAAATAGCTTGTTGTCTGGAAGGAGACCTGTGAAGTTGTTGTAAGAGATGTTCAAAGAGACCAGGTTCTCAAGCCCAGAGAGCGGTGTCAATTCCCCACCAAGCTTATTATGTGAAAGATCAAGTATGGAAAGCTTGCTGAGGGCCGATATCTGAGCTGGGATTGGTCCTGTTAGCTCGTTGCGACTCAGATTGAGAGCAATGTCCAGAGCTTCTATCCGACACAGTTCTACTGGGATACCTCCAGAGAGTGCATTACTGCTGAGATCAAGCAATTGGAGGTTTAAACAGAGTCCAAGAGATGGAGGTATTGATCCTGAGTAGGAGTTCTGGCTGAGGATAAGCTTGTTCAGGGAAGCAAGACGGCCAAAGCTAGACGGGATTGGACCCATGAATTTGTTCACTGAAACATCCAAGACCTGGAGCTCAGTGAGAGAAGATACAGAGTTAGGCAGAGCACCTCCGAGCATGTTGTTGCTTAGGTTCACCATCTGCAGTTCTGTGCAATTTCCAATCTCATCAGGAACCAACCCAGTTAGACGATTTTCAGAAAGATCAAGGAAGTTGAGACTCTTGAGTCCACCAATTTCTCTTGGGATCGCTCCACCAATCCTATTGTCTCCAAGCCGCAGCCGAATGAGAGAGCTGCAGTTACCGACCTCCGCCGGAATTGGACCGGAGATGTCATTAGATATCAAGAGAAGTTTTGTGAGATTTCCGAGCTGGAACAGCCCAGATGGGATGCTACCAGAGAGTGAATTGTGAGACAGATCTATTGACTGGAGGCTACTGCAAGAAGCCAGAGTGGGTGGAATGCTGCCTTCGAGTTGGTTCTCCCACGCCAAGAAGACTGTCAGCTTAGACAACATTCCGAGCTCTGGTGGGATCGAGCCTGAGATCTGATTGGTGTCTAGCTGCATTTGAATCAGGTTTGTACAGTTGGAAAGCACAGAAGGTATCGAACCAGATATATTGTTGTCACTGAGCATCAGCCCCTGGAGCTCCGAGAGGCGTCCGAGAGACCAAGGTATGATTCCAGAGAAAGAATTCAGCGAGAGATCAATCATCATCAGGCTGCTGCAGTTCCCAATCTCATCCGGAATAGCCCCAACAAAGGAGTTCTGCCACAACAACATCTTCTCCAGCTTCTGAAGCTTGCCAAGCTCCGGTGGAAGCGAACCCGACAGAGCATTTTCATACAAGTACAAGTTAACAAGCTCCGGGCAGTTACCTATCTCTGCTGGAATCTCACCTGAGAGCATGGCAGTGTAGATAGAGATCGTTTGGAGCTTTCTGAGCCTACCAAGTGACGCAGGTATGGGGCCAGAAACTTTAGTATCAGCTAGCCCAAGAACGGTCAGACTGCTGCAGGCCCCGAGCGTGGGTGGAATCTCCCCAACAATGTCCTTGTTCCCTCCGGCACGTAGAACTTCAAGACTCGACAGCTTGCCTAGTTCAGGCGGAAGGTTGCCTCCGAGACGATTATCAAACAGTAGAAGATTCTTGAGGCTGACACAGTTGCCGAGCTCACTGGGGATCCTCCCAGTGAGCTGGTTAGAGTTCAAGACCAAGTCTTGAAGATCCTGGAGCTTTCCAATGCTTGCAGGAATACTACCAACTAGGCCATTGAAGCTGAGGTCGAGAACTGAAAGCTTGGCACAGTCACCAATCTCAGCCGGGATGGTCCCGGTGAGATTAGCATCAGAGATGACAAGCTTTTCAAGGTGAACAAACGAGGACAGATTGGAAGGAACAGGGAGTGCAAGCTCAACAGACTGGATGATAATCTGGGTGACAAAGCCTTGAGGAGAACAGGTAATGTAAGTCCAGTTACATGGGTTGGGATCTTCTGGGTTCCAGTTCTGGAAAACAGAAGAAAAGGAGGGAGCTGAAGGGGAGCTGTGTATCCAAGACAGAAGTGCAAGCGCTTCATGGTTTGCAGCCACGGTTGGTCCGACGTGAAAGGCTAAAACAAGAACTGGGACGACCACGACGGCGGCGAGAATGGAGCAGAAATTGCCATGGAGGATGAAGGTGGTCCTGCTGAAGTTGTCGTTGTTGTGGGATTGCCTCGACCTCGGCATCGACATTGCCTCAAATCCCAACCCTTCCTTCACGCGTTTGCATCGGGTCTCCTGCCTTCTCTTTCCTCAAAACTCCTCCACTACCACCACCACTGCTGCTAGCTCTCTCTCTCAGTCCCCTCACTGCTTCACCAAGCAAAACCCAAAACCCAATGCTCAAAAGAGAAAGAAAGAATTAATTATAGAAAGAATGCCATTAAAATAGCTCCAGTATACCACCTCTCTCTCTCTCTCTCTCTCTCTCTGCGTGTGTGCTTGAGTATACAAGGGAGATCATGTCACGCGCAGGAAAACAGTGGCACCATGTGTACATGCATTGTTTTCTTCAACACAAAACAGAAAGAAATATTTATACATAAACTTCTGATCATGCAGATTACAGAGTCTTTGATACATACGTTTGTTTATTATATTTGCAAGGTTTAATTAATTTTGGCTCTTTTTGTAAACCAAGTATTGAGGGGAAAGAGTTAATAGGTTAGTCCTTTCTTATTCTGGCCGGTCCGATTTGCTCGGCAATTCTCCCTCTCTCTGTTTTTTATGTTTACTTCTGTAATAATTGTAATCAATACTTTTTAGCTTTTTTTTTTTTTTTTTTATCACCGGCCGGATAAATCTTCCATGAATCATATCCATGGACATGGGGATGACCATGAGATATCATAAATTTTTGTCTGTAATGGAGTGGAATTGTGTTTTAGGACCCACTCTGTGAATCTATGGAGGTCTTATCCCTTGGATTTAGATTTGATTCTGAAAATCAGATGACTAGGGTTCTCTGATGGGTTTGGCTTTTTAAAGAATATTGAATTTTTCAAGGTAGGATCCATTAATTGCATGTGCACAACATGTCCTACTTTACATGCTTGTTAGGGTCTTAATCAACCTTTACTTGCAAGTAATAGATGAGGAAGAGTAACTATGAAGAGTTTGTTCTCTCCTGTCACAACACCTCTTTCTTAACAAACTTGTCTTATAATGAATGATCTGTGCTACACACCTAGCCAAGATGATCATCCACACTTGTTAGTTTCCTCACTGGACAAATTCTAATCCTAAGCAATTAATCCAATCAATAAACTAAACAAAATTTCTGATCTTAATAAACTAAGCAATTCAATCAGTGAAGGAGACTTATTTTCTTCCTAGAGGAAGCCAAAACTCTATTTGATGAGATAGGGAGGGCCTACTGTCCGGCATATGAGACCAAGCCTTGAAGTATAGTTGTTCCCTTAACTTCCTTTTTCTTCAATCACTCTGATAACCTTCATTTGGGTCAAGGGTCCCAAATGATTTGTCATACCAGTCAAACAGCTAGTTCTGTCCAAGCATGTAACCTAGCTTGCTTAGTAGTTAATCCATAGGTGGCCCAGCAGTTAGATTAGATGGTCCAGTTTCATGCTCAATTGGTTCCCCACGTCTATGGCATTTAGATCAAAACTATTTGATTAAATATGCCTCCTTTCTAATAAAGAACTCTCAGAGACCATCTCCTTCTACCACACACCACACACTCATTATGAAGCTCTTTAATTATTATCATTATCAATATATCCTTATTCATTTCTTTTGGCTTAAGCTCTTTGTTATTTGTTATTGAAGTACAATAAAACTTTTTTTTTTTCAGATAGAAGTACACTGAAATTGACTCCCAAGAAAGGTACAAACTAATAAATTCTGCTCTTACATGTGATACCTAAATGGTCTTTCCAACTTTAATCAATTTCAATTTGATGGTGACCATGGCCTGAGAATTGCTAAAATCACAAGGGTAGAAACAGAATCCTGTCAGGTTAATTAAATATGCCCAGAAGAGAAGACCAGATTTGGACCAAGTTAATCCATGAACCTAAGCCCAGAGAAGGTTACTGGGTCGTGGTTTTGCAGGACTTGATTAAAAACCAGAATGCTCTATGGGTCATGGTTTTGCCGGTTAACTGGGGGGTTGGCCTGTTCAATTTTTGAAGGCCGTCATTTAACCGGGACCGGGAAAGATCACCGATTCTCGGTTTTCAAGGTCCAACCGTCCGGTGCAATTCGAGTCTTGCAACACTGCTTGGGGTAGGGACCTAACTTTAGGTTAAAAAAAGAAAGAAAAAGAACAGGGGAAAAAGGATGGGTTGATAGTCAAGACAAAAAACTAGAATTGCCAAACTCTGAACTGGTTTGAAAGGAAGGAATCTTAAACTGAACCTAGATATATAGGTTTTGTATTTGCAAATTGCAACCATATAAAAGATAAACAATTACAACTTTGGGTCTATCTGGACTGGCTTCTTCATAGCATTCTAGCATTAAAGAACCCTAGATTAGGATATCTAATGAGGCTAATTTGTTACAGCTTGACAGAATAGTTGACCCATTTTGACGCTACCTTCCCTTGTTCTTTCACATCAAACTTGGGGCAGAAAAATCTATAATTTTATGTGTTTGAGTATAATTATATTGTAATTAAAATTGTTGACAGCTTGGCGATCAAAGCTTGCACGGGTGGTTTTAGAGTTTTTTTACAGTGGGACAGAGCTTACCATGGAGAGCCTATAGTTATGCGAATGGTCATCAGTGTTGCAGGAAAGGTATGAAGTCGAGTTTTACGAGTAGTGGCTGAACGACCTTAGACTCTTTGTTGAACGGCGCTCATTGGTTGACAAGTTTCTGGCCGAACCGATGCTCATCGAGACTAGTCTTAGCCCCATATATAGGTCACACTATATTCATTATCTTTGAATTTTATTTTTTGCCCTCCCTATCTCAATAGATTTTCTTTTTCATTTGATTGCAGGGATGATTAGTTTTTTTCTTGATCATAAATGCAGCACGGAAGCCGTCGAAGAAGAAGATGAGGGCAGTCGGTGAGTCTAGCCGCTTAATTGAAGAGAGGTCGGTTGAAGGTCGTGCTATAGTAGACCCAGAGGAGGGTGGCAACCCAGTTCAGACCGAACCTGGCCTCGTCACTCCAGTGCCACCAGCGAGCGCATCTGACTTTGACGAGGCGACGATTCCTTATGGCCCGAAGATCCCTCCGTTCATCCCCTGGGTCAATTGTTTGATTACTGATCGAATTCATGACCCGTATTGTTAGACAGTGTATGCCCTTAGCTCCAATCAGATTGATGTATATTATGACATTTATTGTAAATGAATAAAATATATATTTGATTCATGTTATTGTGGTGTGTTTCTGTGTAATACCCTTAAACTGGATACATATGAGACTCGTGTTAGTTTAGAATGTTCACAGCCGGTGGATCGA
This sequence comes from Nelumbo nucifera, assembly GCF_000365185.1. Next base: position 699,859 of record NW_010729306.1, read on the forward strand.
TATGGGGAGATCTATCCTGATAAGACTGACACTGATGTGCCGCCAAGTTGGTTGGGGTGGTTTGTCTCAGCTACCAGGGTGAGACCAGAGGTACATGCGTGTGGGTTTTCTTGAAACCCTGAACCGGACCAGAATTCCAGTATTGCCCTGGACCTTGGAGATTGATGGGCAAAACTGGAATGTTGCACCTGACCCTTAGACTCGATTATGATACTGCACTAGATGTTAGATTGAGCTGTCTTTGATATGCCAATCAGTGAGATCCTTAGAGGGGGTCAAAACCTAGGTATGTTGGGATAGTCCGAGAATTCATCTGAGTGGGTGATCATAGTGACAGGATCAGCCCCTTTGTCGGACAAAGTGAATGATCGGGGATGCACTCTCTCTGATGGAAACCTAAACTGTCAGTCGTTGATTTCAACCGCTGAAATTTGTTTTTTCAAAATATATTTATATAGAGATATACATATATATTATGGTTTCAAAATGTTTGCAAAAKGTTTTAATTCCYGGGATCCATGTGAGTAGAGAGTGCAWCACTGTYCCTTGCAGCCRAGGGAGAGGTCCTCTCTTGTCRGGCAGTGTTTGATCATTATGGGCTGAGAGGTTAAGTGTAAGACCATTGAGGGTAATACCTGATGGGCTAATCTTGCATCTGCCCACAGTCCTTGGGTTTTTATAAGGTGGCTTAACCCAGGGACCACTTAGTGTAAGTGTTGGGCCCATTAAGAGCCCATGGTGATGGGCTCAAGGTTCACTGTTTCCTACAATGAATTCAGCCAAGCCTTGTAACAGAGGCTGGGCTGAACCCATGTGACTGATGTGTAGATCAATGTTTGGGTCCCATGCCATACAAGGAAATCCAACTGGGCAGCAGTTTGGAAGGTTAATGAGCACATGGACTTAATGGGCCTAATGCCCAAATCAAACTGGTTTAATTTGATTAATTAAAGAGGGGCGGTTCTGGGATTTGGATCAGCAGATAATCTAGATCATCCATTCATTCAGAGAGTCCAGATCCAAATAATGATTTGGATTAGGAAACTCCTAATGAGATTAGGAGGGCTTATCTCAATCTACAGATAAGATAAGGGTTTATCCTTATCTCTTAAAGAGAGTCCTGATTCAAATAAGTATTTGAATTAGGAAACTCCTAATGAGATTAGGAGTTGCTCCCTTTAAGGCTATTAAAGGAGGAGGAGGGCGAACCTCCATTCACTCAATTTGATCTCAGATACAAGAGAGAAAGAAAGCAACAGTAAGACTGCGCCATCTTCTGCTCTTGTCTTCTCCTCCTGCTGCCGCCATTACTAGTTCGTTCTCCACTTGTAGGAGCGATCAAGAAAAGTTCTTGATATCAGTTTTTGGTGAAAAAATGATTTGAAATCGTGCTCACATACCCTCCATCGAATTCTTGTTGAAGGATTTGGTTCTTGTGAAGAACCACCTGCTGATTCTGCTCCACCCTACATTGTGTCATCTTTAGTGGGAGCAGTCTTTGGGGATCTCCTTGGGCGTGAACACCTTCATTGAGAGTTATTATTTCTCCGTATCAGGTATCTCCCTCTCCTACCCTTTTGGTTTCAGATCTGGTTCGGTTTAGGGTTCAAGACTGATCATTGAAAATGCAGTTTTCTAAAACAGGGAATATGATTCCCACATGGGAGAGAGAGAAATTTTTGAAATTTCGCCCTACCTTCCTACAGGGTTCGGCTATCCATATGATGGATCTCTCATCCCTTCACGTATGTGACGCTTCATATGGGAAGGGGTATTCTCCTTCCTAAAGGCATCCACATTTATCATGAGTTGGATCCCTTTGAACTCGAAGCATGGATTATTTGAAACACCATACAGGTAAGCATCTTTGCGACACTTGCTCCGTTGCTTTATTTGTCCCTTACTGAGTTGTTTTTTTTGTCTATAGATCAACTCGCTGGGTCAAGTCATGCTGGACCAGGTCATTGCTTTGAAGCATGAGTCCCACGAGATGAGGGCCAACATGGAGATCCTCCAATCTCAACTAGAAGCAACCCGCCTCAGTGCCGAGGAGGACTGCCAACGGTTCTATTCCCTTAGCGCGAGTATGAATAGAAAGCTAGAAGAAGCTAGGGGGACAATTGCTAGTTTGAGCAACAAGCTCCAGGAATAGTGGGCCAGGCATTCTGACGATATTCATCGAGCCAAAGTTGCTGCTGTTGAGTGCTTTCGCCGATATCCGGAGTTCAAACAGGAGAGAATTGAAGCGGCAGTACCTTCTCTGAAGAGAGGCTTCAAGCTATGTCACCTCTTTCTTCGTCGCCTATATCCAAACCTTGACTTGGTCTCTATCTTGCTTAGGTCAGTCTAGGGCTGTTCACAAATAAATCCAAACCGACCAACCCAGCCCGACCCAACCCAAGTTGGTCGGTTTTTCTTCATTACCAGCCGGTTTCGGGTGGCAAAGATAAACAAACCAATAATTTGGTTTGGTTTCATGAAAACCAAAACTAAACCGAACCGAACTGAGTTATGTGAAAAAATATATATTCTAATAAAATATTTGTTATGTATAGCTATTTTAGTTTTAAATAATAAATATATATCTGAAATATATATATATATATATATATTCTGAAATATATCAAATATATATTTCCGAAATATATATTTCCAGAAATTAGAAAATATATATTTTGATATATTTTTATATATGTTTTAGTTTTAAATATATATTTCCAGAAAATATATTTTGAAATATTATATATAATATTAGCACTTTTACTTCATGTGCATTGTGCAAGCTTGGAGTTGGTTGAAACCCAAACCAACCCAAACCGATTCAAACCGACTGGGTCGGTTTTACTTAATAGAGGGTCGATTTTGGTTTGATCTATAGGTAACCCGATTAGGTCATGTCGATTGAAAAAACACTAGTAAACCGACCCAACCCGACCCGTGAACAGCCCTAGGTCAGCGATGGGAATGATGACTAGTTGGGAACTTTTATTTTCAAAACTACTGTAGGTCGGGCCTGTGAACTCGGTAGAATTTGAATGTGTTGCAACTTGTTCTCTGTTTTTGTCGGTTATGAATGGAACTTGTGAAGTCTTGCCTTCCTCTCCTTCTCTCTCTCTCTCTCTCTCTCTTTTTGTTTATCAACTCGTCAGTGAAATATCGACATTCTTTGATATCGGTTCGAGTATACCTTAGAGCTAATATAAACTTAGGTCGTGGTGCTAAAAGCAGGTTGGCGAATTAGCTTGAGGGCGGCCAACTTGCATAAATCGGTCTACCTGTTGCCGATGTGTTTCGGGGTCGGTTTAAGGGGGCCTTAAGCAGAAAGCGATTTAACTTCCCCTTAGAGTTCGGCTTAACTAGGTCGCCAAAGCAGATGGTCATTCTGTAGTGGCTTTTCTGCTCATTGCAATTTCCATCACTCGATTTTAGATGGATGTGTGTAGGTTGGAATTACACTCACCTTGCAAGTCGATCAATCATCCCATGGTGTGGGTGCATCTGAAGCATCTGGGAGTCAGGCATGAATCACGGTCGCATCTATGCCATCACAGGAGGGTGACCCTTTTGGGTCTGCGTTTGCAAGTCAATTCCACGCATGTGCTGCACCCGCTCCTAGAACTGTTAGTCGTCCACTCCGAGAGCTATGGGGGGCTCAACCTGAGGGGGTAGTTCTACTGTCTATGGGTTGCTGATTCTCGCAGGAACCATGAAAGGTTCAACCTGCGAGGCCGGTTCCACAGCCAACTGGCTGCCAACTCTCACGAGAACCATGAAGGGCTCGATCTGTAGTGCGGTTTTGCTATTAGGGCTGAGAGACTCTAGACTAGATCATTGAATCTTGCATGGGCTGGTCGTTGAAACTCTGCCCCCCTTGTGATAACATCGCCAATACGTGTGTTTCTATTAATGTTGTTAACATTGTTGCTATTAGCATTAGATGCTAGGTTGGTGCCACGACTACACTATGTCAACTCTTGGAGATGTTGGCCATCTACTCCTACGAGAGCCATAGTGGGCTCAACCTGTGGTGGAAGCTCTACTATCTGTAGGCCGCCAACTCGCAAGGGAGCCTCGAAAGGCTCAACCCGCAAGGATGACTTCACAGTCCGTTTGCCGCCAGCTCCCATGGGAGCCACAGAGGGCTCGACCTATAAAGGCTACCTCGCGATTAGGGCTGACAAGGCTCATCTGGGCTGATTGTTCTTGGTTGATGGCAATGAGTGTGAGAATTCAAAATAAGGATTGAGAACCTGGCTTTTAAGTAGCGGATCTCACAGACAACGCCAATTGATGATATGCAATTTGGTGTTCCCTACTGGCGGACAGCTCGAACATCAGATGAGTAGGTCTCCTAGTAGAGATGTAAGAAATGTATTAGTGTGTCTGGGTTGCTTTACCTGGGGTGGGCACTCCGATGCTCAAGTTAATGAATTGGAGATGTGATTGATAAAATGTAAGAGAGCTAGAGTGCTTGAGAACTAAATCGCGCGTACCTCTTGAAGTTGGAAATGAGACTTTTATATAGGCGTTGTTTGGCATGGGCTTCACGCACCACATCCGAAATCTCTAGGAAGACGTGGCTGATCGGTCCGAAGTCTTCAAAGGTAATTGTGCACGTAGACCATGCTTTTGTACCTTATCTGGTTTCCTCCGGAACATTCAGTGTGGGAACTAACTTTCAGGAAACCCGGGAGTGATGGGATGCACGTAGAGGAGGTCGGTGAGCATGTCTCCCAAGTCGCCACCTAGACCCTAGTTAGGTCGACAAGTCCTCGAGGGAGGTCGCTTCCCACGCCAAAGTCACTTCGACCAGTACTAACAAGGTACCACAAATCGGCAAGTCCTCGAAGAGGTCGCTCCTCACGCTGAGGTCCCTTAGACCGATAACGACAAGGTACCATAGGTCGGCCCTAGATGAGGTGCCCGAGTTGCTCGAGTTGTGTATGAAGTGCCCTACCGAAGTACTTGAGTTGTGTATGAGATGCCTTGTCGAAGTGCCCGGGCTGGGTATGAGGTGTGTGGAATGATTCCGGGGAGTACCTCCTTGACTTGGTGAGATATGCTCCTATCCGTGTGGTGCTGAGGTGTCAAGCGATGAAGACAGATGCCACATATCGCTAGTTAAATAGAGGGTCAAATCATCCCTCATCATTCACTTATCAACTTGTACTTACCAATGAAAATTCGTAAAATTTGATTGCACAAGCTCTCGAACTCTCACCTTCAAAAGTTTGAGAATCTCACGTTTAAGAATTTGACCAATCAAAACCACCCCTATGAATTTTTATGAATTTTCATTGGTTAGTGAATGCTATACAATGGGAGATCTAGATTAGAGTCTTTATGAGATCCAAACCCTACGGAGCGCTTATTGACAATATTGGACAGTGCCAAGTCATCTACACGTGTCATGAATGGATTGAATGAATCTGATCGCAGACCCGGACACTCAGGGTGGACCTCTTGAGGGGTTGGCCACCCGTTTAATCCGAGTCATAGGCCAGTAGAGAATGGATGGCACCACCATAATTCAAGCGACAAGTCTTTAAAAGACCGAAAGTGATGGGCTGATGATTATATATATTTAATTATTTGTTGTTAATAGTGACTTGTGCTAGCATTACCACCTCCAAATTTATCTCTTTCTCTCCTACAGTTATAGTGTTTAGGGATTGTTTAAATCTAACGGTTCAGATTAGGGCTACACGTGCGGCCAAGATTATTTTATTTAATAAACAAATATATTAGAGTATGTACGAATGTAAATAGTTTATGATTTACTTTCTAAGAGTATCCATTGGGAAGCGATTAGGGTCTGGTTTTCTGTTAGATCCAATGGCATTTTTTGTGTTTTTTTATATATGGTGAAATCCGAGTTTCTACGAGTTATATAGGCTAATTTCTAATGTTTAATTTACTAGTTTACTTCTGACTCTGAAACTTTAGTCACTAAGAGGGGAAGAGCATCATTATATTTAATCAGGACCAAACTAATAAATTTGTTTGTCATAGCCTCCTAGGTTACTGTTGGGTTGTAATTTGAATTGGGGTAATTAATTTGATGACGGATCCGGGTCGGGTCCGATGTGGATTTGGCTAGACTCAAACCCGATTAAATGAAGATGAATGCTGCATGGTCAATGGGTCGGGTTTGATAGGGCCTACTTCAACCTGGATCTAATTAAAAACTCGATTAAGGCCGACCCAACCCTAACCCAATAGGGTGGGTTAATGCGGATTTACCAGTAGTTACCACTTAACCTAACCCACTGGCATCCCTAAGAGTAAGTTAAATTTGTTCAGTTTAGCTTGAAATTGTGTTTGGAAGTTGGAACAGCACTGAACCAGATTAGCCAAGCTAGTAGGCTTTTGTCCGGATCAGATGCTGTGGTGGGATTGACCCAAGTGATTTAGGTGAATCTTGCTTGAAAGTAACTGACATTGATTGTCAGCTCAATGTGGTCAATTTGTTAGATGAACCGGATTGACCCGGGTAGCCCATTTTTCTGGTTGGGGTATCCAGGCTGCTGGGCCTAATAATTATGTTGGAGAATGCCCAAGTGGGACCCCCAAAATTGGCTGGATTCCACCCTGATTGCACTGGTTTGAACTTTGAATGAAGAAAATCAAGGATGAAAAACAAGAGACGAAAAATAAATATGGTGATGTCTCAGGCCTAAGCCAAGCTTGGGAAGAGATGATTAGACTCAGCAGGAGAGGGAGAGTGGGGACTGAGTGGATATGGATGGCTTTCTGAACAACACATTCCTGATTTTGAGGCCAAACCATGTGCCAGGAATCCATTTTCCCTACCTATTGCCTGACTAAGCCAAACCCTTTTGTCACAAATTTGTAGAGTAAAATATATATATAATTGATTCCATTGAGGGTCACACAAACAACTACTTTAATAAGTCCACAAAGGCACAAACAAGCCTCAAATAAAGCTAAACGGCGCTGCCTAGAGCCCTTATTTTTAGGGTTGTGACCTTGGGAAACTCTCCATGGAATCTCTACACGTTGTGTCTGTCCAAAACCCAACCGAAAACTCTCCTCTGCTCTTCACTTTTGACAAAAAAAATATATATATATATATATATGTATGCAAGATGGGTTTTATATGCTAGTGATCCAAAGTTGTGCACAGATTGACAATTTGGTGGAGTTTCATGTGATTTCTTGTATAAACAACTCAATAAATCTCAACAAATTAGAAAGCTCTCTGACTCTCCAAACCTCAAACCCTCAAATGCTCAAACATGAACACTCAGTGGCCTTGTGGGTCCTTTCCATCTCCCTCCCTCTCAGCCCTAATTCCTTACATAAAAAACAAAGGGTGCCCCATATATTCATCATCCAAAAGTGATCAGTGTTTGAGGCCATGGACAGAGAGCAAGAGAGCTGAGCATCTCTCACTTGGTGGATGAAACCCACCTAGATTTAGCCAAAAAGAAACTTAATCAGATAGTCCAACTCACCAGCTTAAGCACTAGATTACTAGTTCTTTGAATAATTCAAAGTTTGAAATCAATGAGATGGAACAAAAATTAAGGACTCTTGCATCAGGGTAGTACTGCAACCTTTGCCCTGAGAGACACCCAAGGCTGTTCTTTTGCATGTGTAATTGTGTACCAATGGCACAACAGATGGCAACTTATTGTCTGCTCTAGTCTATGACCTATCAACCTTGATATTACATGCACTTAATGTGGGCTGGTCTCAAATTTGATGCTGTAGATGAGTCCACTTTATGGATTATTGTATTAATAGAAATCCCAAACTGGACTCAATTAATAGTAAAATATGTATTCTACACTAGAGTCCAAAGAGTCCGAGCCCAATAGTGAAGCTTCATTTAGTGAATAATAAATGCAATGCCAATCCTATTGAGCAAGGAAATAAAAAGTAGCCTACAATTTTATTTGTTGGGTCCATTGTCTAAGTTTGAATTCACTAGGGATATTTTTAAAAAAGCTTTCCATATAGGTTTTCAAAACACCTTATTGGGAGCTCCCAAGTAACTTTTCCTTTTTCTTCTTTCTCCTTTTTTGTTTTTTAGATAATGGGTTGAACCCAATTATATGACACAAACTCAAATTCTTCCAGTCCTCCACAGTTCAACTCATAATACTAGGCCAATCACATACCTGATTTTTATTTTTTTTTTCTTTTTGAAGGGCTACACAACGGGGGTAGCCATCCCCCAACCCATAATCACTCCCTATTTTTTTATTTCTTTTTGAAGTCCAATCACATACCTGATTTAATTTTTCATTTGATACTGTTTTTATTTATTAGGCTGTGTTTGGTTGCTATGCAAATTTATTTGCACTAGTATAAATGCACAGGAGTACAAATGTAAAAAATGCAAATTCTTGTTTAATTTTGTTATTTTAGATTTACTTTATTCTGTTTCATGTCTTAATTTACTTCATTTGTATTGCATTCAAACAAAATAAGCTAAAATTTGAAATAAAAATAGGTCAGAATATACACTCAATCATTTGCACTGCCATGGTTTTGCATCAATGTAAATTTATTTGCATTGCAACCAAACACAACCTTAACAGAAGAGACCAATGCAATGCACGGACTGGTGTTAAAAATCCTCATCTTTCCATAAGGGAGTGATTAGAATCAATGTTATGCCCTAATAAAAAGGAAAATAAATTAGTTGTCGGTGAATTTAAATAGCCACACATTTGATATTTTTATTTCTTTTTCAAAAATTCAAAAAAACTCAGAAAAAGTACATAGGTGGTGGTTTGATCATGTGCATGGCAAATGAAACCAGTAAAAAGAAGTGAAACGTTGGAAGTTAAAAGGGCTAAAAAGAACCAGGGAGCAAGGAGGAACCAAAAAGGATAAAGGTTGGAGTTGTAAGATTTGTGAGAAATTATTCATGGCCCCATGATTCAATAATAAAGGTTGGAGTTATGTGCACCCGATTCAGGTGTTTTGGGTATTTTATTTGTAATGATGTTATCATTCCTAGAAAACCTTTTTCTGGCGATCTTTGGGTTCTCTCTGGCGATGTTCATGCTTCAACTGTTTCAGTTTCGACAACGACTAGATGAGTGGTTTTTTTTTTTTTTTGCACATTTTATGCCCYTACAGTTGTAATACATTTTGTGGATGTTTTGGCTTTCTGTGGGGTCCATTCCTTGAATGTTTGGAAAGTTGGGGAGAGTTATGTGGATTTCGGGCAGGTTGGGCATACAACCGTATTTGCAAGAAGCAATCTTGGTGGGCCTCTTCCGCATTCACATTTACTATGTTTCATGTTAATTTTGCCATGGATTGGGTGCCTTGGTACCTATTTTCTCTATACTCTTTTGTCTGAGGTTGCAAATTTAAACTCTATCTCTAGCACTTCGGTTGGGATTTGAATACCAATAGAATTGTTGTCCTAAGCGATCATGTAATGCCAAAAATCTACATGATCAAGAGATCTAGATTATAAAAAATTCATTTTCCATTTGGATGGTCCATAATAAGCTTATAAAATATTCATAGAAATAGTTCTCTTAAGTTAAAAAAAAAAAATACTAAGAAGGTATCAAGAAGCTCAGTAGGTAAGGTCTCTAATTAGTTATAGTGGGCTGCATTTGGTAACAATGCAAATATATATGGTTCATGAAAATGCAAATTTGGTTTGATTTTGCATTAATAAATTTTGTATTTTTATCAAATGTATTTGGTTGTGATGGGTGCAAACATAAATTCCGAGACTGGAATATGCCTTTTTTTTTTCACTGACCAACTTTGAGTGCCCGTATAGAATCAAACTTTGCTCCCTTTTTGAATGCAAACTCACCAGAAAAAAACAAATTTACTGTCACTTTCGGTACAAAAACATATTCCTACCTAATAACTACAAAGTTAAATCAGAGTGCAAATTTGCTTCGGCTAAACTTGGGATCAAAACCTGCCTCCCCCAGGATTGGGGTGTTATGGGTTTGGGGATGGGTAACCCATGGTACAAAATAAAATAAAATCAGAAATACTTCGAAGATCAAATGGTTGAAAGGTTATTGGTGGTGGTGGGGATGTCTTTAAGTTGGATCCATCAATTGGTGCCAACATCACTAAAACCCTCAATGAGTAAATAAAATGCCTACCTGAAATAAGCTAATTTCAGGTTGACCTTTTCGTACATTCCTCTGCTATGGTAATTCCATTTTAGGGTGTTGAATGCATGCCAAACTCACCCTGTTCCTTCAGAGATAACGTAGAGCACTTCTCACAAATTGTCACCAGATGCATAATGTGCTGGTCCACGGCCCACAGACTAAAATTTTCGCATCACCATTCATCAGCAATTGGGTTGTTTAAGATATCGGGGCCCAGCCCAACTAACATAAAATTAACTTGGGCCAGTCAAGATGTAATGTAATTCCTTCTGCTTATGCTTTAGTGGTCATTGGTCAATATCCTGTTTTTTATCCATATCGTAAAAATGCTATCACAAGTGAATCTCGATAACGTAACAGATCATTCCTATAAAAATAAATAAATACATATAACAGACCAGAAATTGGATCGGGTCCTGCTTAGGGCTTGCAAGTCAGATTGCTCCAGCTTGGTTTAGGGTTCAGGCCCATTGAACCCAACCTGACCCAAGTTGCTTAGGATTATGCGTTGCCCTGGCATTTGGTGGATCACATTAAGGCCCCATTTGGTTCACAGGAATAAGAGTCTAAAATTGGAATCGGAATGGGTTATTCTTATTTCAATTGTTTGATTGAGCGAAATTGAAATCCCATTTCCATTCTTGTTTGAATGATATTCCCTCATTTGAGAGAATGGTCATTCTCTGCCCCTCCCTTGGGAATGAAGTCCCGTTCTTACTGATTTTAATTTTCGTTTTCATTCCTATCTTAATCAAACAAAATATGAAAATAGACCGTTCCAATTCTGATTACAAATCAAACAGACCCTAAGTTTTTATCTGTTAATTCCTATGTGACTTTTAGTTATATTCTGAAAGAGAGGAATGGTATGGCCCATGAAACTGCTAAAAGGGCCCCGACTCTTAATAGGGAGGTTCTTTGTGTTGATATACCTCCCCCTTTTTGAGATCATTGTATGCTAACTTTTTGTTCGAATGGTAGCTTTTCTTTTTATCAAAAAAAATAAAAGCCCAACTCAACCCAGTCAAATTGCGCCATTGGCTTCCTAGGGTCCAGCAGCATTAAGGCCAAAGTGAACTCGGCTGGAGATTGTATCTATAATGTATTCTTAAATGCCGTTGTCTATCTTAGATTCCACGTATTGTTTCAAAGGGCTGTAGACGGATTGGATTTGGAAATTTTGAATTCAAACTGATTATTGAAAATTTGCATCTAAATTCCATTCAAAATTCAGTCAGATTTAGAGACTTCATATTTGAATTCGAATCCTAACAGATTCATATCGGATTCAAATCCTAACAGAGGGTACTTAAGCACACCTCTATGTGGCTTTCTTCCAAATGGTTGATGGGCTGTATTGGAGTGTTTTGAAGACCAAACGAACTGATGATGATGGAAGGACTTCTTACACTTTTGGGGCTGTGATTGGAAACGATGCAAATGGAATGTAAGTCCCAGTTCAGGGTAAGTTTGTAATCTGGTTCACTTTTGCCTGTGTTTGGCAATATTACATTTTTGCATTGACAAATGGCAAATCAATGCATATTTACATTGATGATAAGATGTAAAAGTACATAAATAAAAAATAAGTAAATTTGCATTCAAGTGGGCTTTTGACAAAAAAAAAAAAAACATATGCTTTATTGGCTGCAAATTTATCAATGCAAAACTAACCCAACTTTGCAATTTATATGAACCATTTCATACTCTACATATTTGCATCATTTCTAAACTAGGCCTAAAGAGAATCCGAATTTAGTGGAGAATAAGGAGGGGTTTGGTCATTTTCTCATACTTGGAGTCAAAAAGGTTCTCTTTCCTTTTTTGTGTTAAGTACCCTCATGGAAAAAAAGCTTTACACTTATATAGAAAGGAGCGGGGAGTATTTTGAAACTTCCAAAAATGGTAGGGGGACCTCTAAAAAGTGAGGCTTCATCCTATGGCCGAAAATCAAAGGGGAAAGGTGTGGGAAATCCTAGGGCTATAAAGATGCCAAGTGTTATGGGTTTCTTGCAATTGTTTAAAAGTCAAGGGTTAGTGGGGGAAGACCTAGGATGTAATTTTTTATAAAAGAGAAAAGACAAAAGGTTTTTGGACGTCCTAGATTAAGCCCACATGACTGAAATGTGTTCTAGGCCCGTGGGGAGAACGAATAAGATTCAAGGGAACGAAATCCTGTTATTTAGTATAGGTAGGAAGGGTATTTTTGTATGAAACTTTTAGGGAAGGAAGTTTAGGTGGGAGCTGGTTTTTTGGTTCCATGTAAGGTGTTAATGAGCTTTGAATGTGAATATCAAGCACTCCGGCCACTAAGATTGCAAGAATTGGAATCTCTCTTGATGGAAGGGCAAAATAGGAAATTCTTGTGGTAAAATTTAACAAGAGGAATGCATGTGTATGCGTAAGGTGTTAATGAGCTTTAGTAGTCTCAAAGTGTGTGTTGGTGTGAAATTTTGTGACTGAAAGGATGTCAAGTAACGAGGGCCGCTGAAACAATATAATATTTTTATGGAGGGTAAAATGGGTATTTTGGGTTTGAAATTTAGCAGATCGTTGATCAAAAGGCTAACGGCGGGCTTGATTGGATTTGATGGTGATGGTTGGTGGTTTATGATGTAAATCTTGAATTCGGTCAGTAAGGATGGTTTATTTAGAACTTTCTTAGATGAAAGGCCAAACGACCATTTTGAGACATGAAATTTGACAAGGTTCTAAATATCGATACAGGCCTATATTGGTGCTTTTTTATGTGTTTTACTTATTTTTTCAAAATCGGTTCAGAGGGGTCGGTTTAAGGCCCGACTATCCTCTGAACCACTGGTTGACCCGATACAACCCCTATAGGGGCATATCGGGAAGTCACCAAGTCGATACGTGTCAATACTTTAAACCTTGTTTGACAGGTCATTGATCTGAAGGTTGATGAAGGTCTTGATTTGGTTTGATGGTAGGGGATGATGTTTTATATCGTAGATCTTGAATTCGGTCAATGAGGTAGGTTTATTTAGAACTTTTCTAGATGAGGGGTAAAATGGTCATTTCAAGGTCCAAAATTCAATGGATCGTTGATTAGGGGTTGGTGAATGGTTTGATTTGGTTAGATGGTGAGGGGACGGTGTTTCATAGCGTAGATCTTGAATTCAAAGAATGTCGGGCAACGAGAGTGATAGATTCAGAATCTTTCTAGATGAGGGATAAAATGGGTATTTTTGGATATGAAATTTGTTGGATGGGTAATCAGGTGGTTGATGAAAGTTTTGGCAAGGGTTGGGTGTTTTGGGGAGGTGTCGAGATGGAGATCTATGATTTTGAGAATAACGAGCGATGAGAGTAGTCGATTCATAATCTTTCTAAATAAGGAGCAAAATGGGTATTTTTGGGTCTAAAATTTGTTGGATGGGTACCCTTGGATATTTGGAGTCTCATAGGAGTGTTTGATGACTGTAGGGATGTTGGAATCAAGGGAATATGCTTTACGAGTATTTCGGCTCATAAGAAGGCTTAGAAAAGAATATTGGTTTGATGGATGCATAAATAGGGGAATTTTAAGCTGGACTTTGGTCGAGTAGCATGGATTTGAATTAAGATATTGTTGGAATGGTTAGATCATGTCAAGGATGTGTGCATTGTATGCTTTAGGCTTGATAAGTGTCATAATGCCATATGCATTGAAATGGAATCTTTGATGGATGAATGGCGAAATCAAGGAATTTAACGATGAAATTTGGTGTGATTGGTCATTTAAAGGTTTTGTTTCATGCAATTTGTAACCATCAAAAGCAAATCTTATAGTTTAAACAATGATATTTTAGGGTGTTTAAGTTAAGGTTTGGTTTCCTAAGGTTTTTGCATGTTCTAAAGAGATCGGTGGGGTCTTATTAGGCATCTAAAGTGTGAGAAGTGGATTGGATAGGGGACTGAGCAAAAATTGCGTGCTAACAAACATATTATATGTGTATTTACAAATTAATACATATATAAAGCTATTATTATATTATTTTCTATTGAAGTTCAAGGCACAAAGCATATGCAAATATTATATGTGGATTATTTTATCAATTGTTTTTTATTTTACAATTTTTATTTTTTATTATTAACAAAAAAGTCAACTAAAATTAATTATCAAATGTTTGGTAAACAATATTTTTATTTTTATAAACAATAAACATGTAATTATAAAATGCAATAAAAATATCAATTAATAACTTATATAAATATATAATCTTAATTTAAAATATATCAAATATATTAAAATTTCTAAAATACATATCATATGCAAATCCTTAATTTTTAATTACTAAAATAATTATTTTATTATTAATATTTTATTTTTATAAATTTTAGGAAATAACAAATCATTTTTATATAAAAAGTAGATTAGTGAATTTGATAAATTTAATGTATATTGTGTTCTCGAGTATTTTGTAAACAATAGTTTTATTTTTATAAATAATATATATGTTTTTATTTAATTCAAATTAAAAGATTAATTAATAATTTATAAAATTTTAAGATACATATTATATTCAAATTTACAAATACTAAGTAATAAAATAATTATTCTATTATGGTTCCAATACATGTTATCTTTATTCATATAAATTTCTTGAGATTAGAAACCACTTTTTTTTGGTATTCGATTAGAAACTACGTTTTGATAAAAATGTGGATTTTAGAAATTATTTATTTTATTAGTTTACAAATGATTAGTTTTGAATGTTAATTTTTTTATTTAGCTGGAATTGTTGAGCACAAATGTGGATATTGAAATTGATAAAATATTATTTTATTTCATTTATTATTAAAAGGTAAAGGGTGGCCTAATGGATCAAGGGCTTGTTTAATCCTTTAGAGCTGAGTGGTGTGGGTTTGAATTAGGGGTGATCATGGGCCAGGCTTTGCACATATGATAAGGGCTATAGCTTAGGCCCGGGCCCGGCCTAACCTAGGGTTCTAGGCCTGAAACATAAGCCCTAGCTCGGGTCTATACGGGCCCAGGCCGGGCCGGGCCTGATTCTGGGCCAATGTCGCTTATATATAAAACATTACATATCTATATATTAAATGTCATAACATGTCATGTTATAATATTTATATAGAAAATAAATAATATAATGTAAAATAGCGTATGCATATGTGTACATTATACACAAAATGTGTAAGTTTAAATATATGCGGGTCGGGCTCGAGCCGGGCCTGAGCACAAAACCTAGGCCCAAGCCTAGAATTTTCAGGCCAGGTTGAAATGATCGCCCCTAGTTTGAATCACGGTATTTGCATTTTTAACATGTAAATGTGCAAGGACAAGAACAGATAGATTTGTACTACAAAATTTAATGTCAACCTAGAAATCAAACTATTTTCCTTTTTGATGGTGGTTTAATGGTTTGGGTCAAATGGATTAATGGATAATATGATAGTTAAACAATAAATATTTAAAAAAAATAAAAAGGTACAAATAATCAAAAGAATATAAAAAATATATAAATTAATTATGTCAAACAAAAATTATGTGTAATAAGTAAAAAATATTTATAAAATATAGATGAACTATATAATTTAAAATTGAACTGAAAGCAAAGCTATTTTCTTATCTAGATGGTGGGTCACTAATCCAACTTTTCAAAAAAATCTCATGATATCATAATTGAATAATAAATATTTAAAAAAATATAGAACATAAACAAATGAAAAAATATAGAATTTTGTGAAAATACTTGGGAACATTTCTAATATTATATATTCATCATATTAAATAAAAACAATTTTTATGACATAAATGGAATACAAAATTTAATAATAATAATAATAATAATAATAATAGTAATAATACTTGTTAATGTAATTTAAAAATTTCATGTGCAATGTGCATTCACATTTACTACAAGCATTTTAAGTTTATTTTTAATCCTAATTTCCAATTTCTATCTTAATATATCTAAAATTCAAGTCGTTTAAATCTTCTCTGACAGTTGTAAAGGAGGAGATAATCGAATATAAATAAGAAATTAATAGAGAATACTCTGTCTCACCAATCCAATTGATTGGATTATCTCCTCCTACTTTTCCTTCTCAAGCTCCGAAAGCGGCTTATGAGTGTTGGGGTCAATGCTTCTCCGAGTTTCTTCTTACAAGAGCTCCATAGATTCTTTATTTCGTTGTCAGTTCTTCCAGGTAACTGTGCTGCAATCTGAGACCACCTGACATGATGAAAACCATAAAAACTAACAGAAGTTTTGATACCATAAAAAGCAAAAAGCGTGACAACATGAACATAGAGATTATCATGGTCTTTTTCTTCAACAGTATTTTTGGGTACAGATAAATGATAATATCAAGAGAACAGAGACAGAGAATGAGATTACCTGTTGCCAAGAACTGCATGAAATTCAATTATGAGGTTCTCTTCCTGGTGGTTTCCGGCATGAAGGGAGTATAGGCAGCTGTTGTTCTCGGCGAGAAGGAAGGGGAGGTATCGGGTTTTCGTTGGACGCGGTGTTTCTTTAACAAGGCTTTACTTATTTATTGAGGCTAACAGCCCTTTTGGATCCAGTGTTTGTTGGTGGGTAAACTATCTCTTCGGGTCATGGCCGAGCTGGTCCTGCGAGACACGTAGCCACTCAATTATCGCCTTGTCACATCATCCTAACTTGGCCATGTCCGTATAGCCCGGTCACATCGGCATAACTCGGCCACATCGGCTTAGCCCGGCCAAGCGATGCTATTACTGTGGCACCCCATCTTATCCTTTCACCCACATCAACTACACGTCATATGGATGAATACAACTACAGATAAAAGAGGAATAAGGGAGACGACACCACTAGGGAATGTGACTCTATCCTGAATACCTCGACGGCTAACTTCATCCCGACAACCCCGGAAGCCCAATCCGACCAGGACACGGATCTTTGGCTATAAAAAGGTACTCCATGCTCAAGGTAAGGGATCCAACTTCTGAGACCTACACCGCTACTTAGCTCAGACCGACGTCCTCATAGCTCGGCCTGACCATCCTACCACCTCCTACGGACTTGAGCGTCAAAGTTCTTACCCAGGGATAACTCCTCGGGTCTCTGACTTCTGTTTCCTTGATCACAGGTCTTAAAGTGCGGCCTCGTCCTTGTAGCTTGGCCTCGCCCTTCCAAGCAAGGACTATCTGGTTGCTCTCCTCAGTTCGTGCACTACCTCAGATTGAGAAGCATCAAATTGGCACCGTCTGTGGAAAACACACAAAAAGCCTTTCCTGAAAATCTCATTCATCGCCGCGGAATTAAGGGAGCGATCAAGATGCCTAAAAACGAGTCTGAACGATCAGCTAGCCATACCCCGTCTTGGGAGAACCAAGAAATCCCGCAATCTTCGGCCATAGTAGATCCAGCGCAATTCCGAGCCATGCAAGAAAAGGTTGATAAGATATTCGAATTTGTGTAAACACTAGGGTCGACCGTGCCACCCAACCGGGCGGTCCCCCCTCATGCCCCGACGCGTACGAAGGACGATCCTTGGACCAAGGACCCCAAAGCGCTGGTTAGACGTAAGGGGAGAGTGGTCCGAGTATATGAGGCAAGACACGACCCAAAGGCCTGCCGCCACTGCCCATTTCCGAGGATGGGACTACCATAATTAGACATACCAGTCAGCGCGCATACCCGCCAAAGAAAGGCTCAGCAAAAGAATGCCGCCCTTCGTAGTTTCAGTCGCCGAGTCAAGCTCGGTCAAAGATCACTCCACACAACCCAAAAGGGAGGCCATCCACACTACAGCCCTAAACAACATATATGCCGAAATTAAAGAGCTCCGGCAACGTCTGGAAGAGTTAGAGCGCACTTTCACCTATAAGAGTGCAATTCCCGCCATAGACAGACTTGTGCAGGACACCGCGCATATCACCAAGGAGCCACCCTTCATCTAGGAGATAGTGGACGAGGTACCCCCTATCGGATGGAGAGCCCCCCAATTCGACAAGTACGATGGAAATTCCGACCCTTTCAACCATGTCACGGCACTCAAAAGCCCAGATGACGCTACATAGTGCATCGGAGGGACTGATGTGCAAAGCCCTTGTAACCACACTGCAAGGCCCCGCCTTGGCATAGTACTCCTCCCTGCCGCCGAGGTCTATAGCGTCATGGGCCCAACTGGAGACCCAGTTCCTGGTGCAGTTCACAGCAAGTCAGAAGCATTGGAAAACCTCGGCCAGCCTTATGCAAGTCCAACAGTGAAAGGCAGAGTCCCTTAGGGACTACCCGACGAGGTTCAACAAAGAAGCACTTCAAGTCAGGGACTTAAATCAATTAGTCACGGCGACGGCCATACAACACGGACTCCGCCCTTCCCCGTTCAATTTCTCCATCTCCAAGAATCCTCCTCAAACATTGACCGTGCTAATTAGCCGCGCGCAAAAGTATATCAACGCTGAAGAGGCCCAAACACAGCTTAATGACGAGGACGAGAAGCCCAACAGAAAAAGGAGAGAGAACGACGAGCAAAAGTCCGAGAGGTCGGACAAAGACCACAAGAGGCAAGATCATCGGACCGACCATAGACCTCACACCCCTCTGACGACCTATCGGAATTTCATGCCACTTAATGTTCTACGGTTTGAAGTTCTGATGCAAATCTGTGACAACAACTATGTCAGGTGGCCCAAGAAGATGAAAACGTAAAGTAACAAGAGTAACCGAGACAAATATTGCGAGTTCCACAAGGACCACAACCAGGATGCGGAGAACTGTTTCGACCTACGCAACCATATTGAAGATCTAATTAGGCGTGGTTATCTCAGCGGCTTTGTAGACAGAACGGAGAAGTCAGACCAGGAGGAAAGAAGAGCGGACGAAGCTTGACAGCCTCCGCCCCGAGGCCCCCCATCTGGCGTCATCCACGTGACATCGGGAGGAAGTGCCTCCAAAGGGGAAAGCAGCTCGGGACGGAAAAGATATGCTCGGCTGTGTGAGATCGACGATCGAGGTCACGGAAGGAGGCACGACACATCTATTACCTTCACTAACAAACAACCTCCGAGGAGTCCAGACACCACATGATGATGCCTTGGTCGTCACAGCTGAAGTGGCCAACTTTGAGCTACAACAGATCCTAGTTGACACAAGGAGTTCTACCAACGTATTGTTTGAAGATGCGTTCGAAAAGCTCGACATCGCCAGAGAATGGCTTGCACCAGTTAGCACTCCCTCGATGGGATTTTCGGGAGAGTCCCTCCAGCCCATTGGGAGGATAACTCTTTTCCTCTTGATCGGAGACAACGACGTGATTGCGATGGCCATGGTAGACTTCATCGTGGTGTGCTACCCCTCCTCTTACAACGTGATCCTCGGCAGACCAACCCTCAATTGCCTACAGGCCGTAGTCTCAACATACCACCTTACCATAAAATTTCCAACCAAGTATGGCATAGAGGTGGCGCACAGGGACCAGAAAACAACGCGACATTGCTATCAGTTATCCTGCCGAGGACCACGTTCAGTGATCGAGACATTGATGGCGGAAGCATATGACCTGCGTGACGAAGTAAAGGCACAGCACGACTGACCTGTGGAAGACCTCGTCCAGGTTTCCCTATTTGAGGAAGACCCCAAAAAGACGGTCCAAGTTGGCTCCCTGCTAGGCGACCACCTCTGAGAGGAACTTGTTCAACTACTAAGGAATAATGCCGACGTGTTTTCTTGGTTGGAAGAGGATATGCCTAGAATCGATCCCAAAGTTATCATACATCGGCTGAAATGTCGACCTCATTACCGATCTGTGAAGCAGAAGAAGAGAAACTTCGCCTCAGAGCGATGGCAAGTGATCACTGAGGAAGTACAAAAGTTGCTCGACGCCGACTTCATTAGGAAAGTCAAAAACCCCGATTGGCTGGCCAACGTAGTGATGGTGAAGAAGGCCAACAAAAAGTGGAGGATCTGCATCGACTTCACCGACCTAAATAAGGCCTGTCTCAAAGACAGCTTTCCCCTTCATCGGATCGAGCAGCTCGTCGACGCAACAACAAGACATGAGCTCCTAAGCTTCATGGATGCCTTCTCAGGCTACAACTAGATCCGGATGGACCCAGACGACCAAGAGCGAACGACCTTTATCACTGACAGCGGCCTGTACTGCTATAAGGTAAATGCCCTTTGGCCTCAAAAACGTCGGCGCTATGTATCAGCAGCTGGTGAACGAGGTATTCAAAGAGCAGCTCGATAGGAATGTGGAGGCGTATGTTGACGATATGCTCGTGAAGAGCAAAAAGGCCGAGCACCACCTAACCGACCTCTACGAAGTCTTTGACACACATAGAAAGTACAAGATGAAGTTAAACCTGACCAAGTGCACCTTCGGGGTTGGCTCCGACAAGTTTCTGGGATTCATGGTAACATAGAGAGGAATCGAAGAAAATCTGGAGAAGATAAAAGCCATCATTGACATGCCATCCCCCTGGACCCACAAAGAAGTGCAACGGCTCACTGGGAGAGTAGCCACCCTTGGCAGGTTTATGTCCAAGTCCACGGACTGGTGCCTCCCCTTTTTTAAAGCACTCAAACGGGCAAAGCACTTCTATTGGACAGAAAAGTGTGAGCAGTCTTCCAGAAACTAAAGCAGTACCTGAGCTCACCGCCCCTCCTGACTAAGCCGAGACCATGAGATGAGTTATTGCTCTACCTTTTGGCCGGGGAAGAGGTCGTCAGCTCAGTATTGGTCAAAGAAGAGGACCGAGTACATAAGCCGATCTATTACACCAGTAAGGTCCTCAATGGCACAGAGACCCGGTACTCCAATCTCGAAAAGTTGGCTCTGTCCCTGGTCACCGCAGCCAGAAAACTCAAACCCTACTTTTAGGCCTATAGTGTACGAGTACTCACCAGCCAGCCCCTCAAGTAGGTGCTACAGAAACCGGAAGGGTCGGGCCGCCTAGTCAAGTGGAGTGTGGAGCTAAGTGAATTCGATATCAAGTACGCACCCCAGCCGACGATCAAAGCCCAGGACTTGGCAGATTTCATCGTGGAATGTACATTTACCGTGGAGGAATCAACCCCACTGCACCCAGCTTGGACCCTCCATGTTGATGGCTCGTCAAACCAGTAGGGCAACGACGCCGAACTTATCCTCCTCGGCCCAGACGACGTACTATTGGAACACGCCCTCAGGTTCGAATTCAAAGCATCCAACAATGAGGCTGAGTATGAGGCCCTGATTGCTGGGCTCCGCCTTGTTTTAGACCTTGGGGCACAACGGATTGAAGCCTTCAGCGACTCTCAACTCATGGTCAACCAAATCCACGGCCAGTTCGAGGCTCGAACTCCCTCTATGGCGAGCTACCTACAGAAGGTGAAGGAGCTCATTTAGCAGCTCGAGTACTTTGACATCCAATAGATCCCTCAGGCCGAGAATGCTTGAGCCGACGTCCTTTCAAAGCTCGCCAGCTCACCGCAGTCTGAGCATCGCACCATCAACCGTCCTCATCCTTCTAGTGCAACATGGCTCATCTTGGATGGACCCCATAATCGAGTATCTTCGAAAAGGCACCTCCCCAGAAGATCGGGCAAAAGCAAGAAGACTCCAACACAGAGCGACCAGATATTGCCTGATACAGGGTCAACTCTACCACCGTTCCCACACACTTCCCTACTTGAGGTGCCTCCCCCCCAGCCGAGGCAGATATGTCCTTAGGGAAATATATGAGGACATATGCGAAGATCACCCCGGCGCGCGCACACTGGCCCATAAGGCGCTCCAACAAGGGTATTTCTGGCCGACGATGAAGCAAGATGCCGCTCAGCTAGTCCAGAAGTGCAATAGTTGTCAATGCCACTCTAATCTACATCACCGGTCTATGGCCCCTTTGAGACCGATCGCAGCCCATGGCCGTTTGCCCAATGGGAAATGGACATCCTCAGCCCCTTCCCCACCGTGGTTGCGCAGAAGAAGTTCTTTCTCGTAGCAGTGGACTACTTCACGAAGTGGGTAGAAGCCAAAGCCCTAGCGCGTATCACCACCCACAATTCTTGGAACTTCCTTTGGTAGGGAATCATCTGTCGCTCTAGTATCCCTCGCGTGCTCATCACAGACAATGGAACACAGTTCATCGACAAGAAGTTCGAGGCCCTATGTGCCGACCTAAGGATCGATCACCAAACTACCGCGGTACACCAACCTCAAAGCAACAGGTAGACCGAGGTAACCAACCGCGTCCTACTACATGGCCTGAAAACACGCCTAGATCAGGCCAAGGGAAGATGGGTTAAGGAGCTATCGAGCATTCTCTAGGCTTACAGGACGACCCCACAAACTACCACAGGAGAGACCCCTTTCAGTCTGACCTACGGGGCCGAAGCCATGATCCTCGTCCAGATAGGTTCCCCGACCCTTCGGACCGAGATCTTTGACGAGAGACAGAATGATGAAGATCTACGCGTAGAGTTGGACCTAGTAGAAGAAGCTCAGGACCGAGCACATGTGAAGATGGTTACACAACAGCAGAAGACGACACGACATTTTGATTCTAAGGTAAGAAGACACATGCGACTTCATTCTGCGCAAAGTCATTGTACCCACACCAAGAGAAGGGAAGCTCGGACCGAACTGGGAAGGGTTGTATAGGGTCACCAAAGTCCTCAGACCAAGCACTCATAAACTTAAAGACCTCGAAGATCGACCAATTCTGAGGAGTTGGAACTCGGGAAACCTCAAGATCTACTACCAGTAGACCCACAAGCAATGAAAGTCTCTTTTAAGCTACTTCTTTGACCTAGAGGCGCGCACACTACACACGCACATGCTAAGTCACACTACCAACTAAGCTGACTCTGTCGATCCCCAAAACGGCTGAGCCCATTACGCCCAGCTCGGCAGCACATTGCCAAGCAAGCTACCCAACTCAGCTGCCAACGACTGAGCCTAAACATGGAGAAAGAATGCTAAGGCCTGAGGGCGGTCGAGGAATTCCACACTACCGTCAGCTTAACGGCTGAGCTAGCTGGGAAACGGCTAGCCCTAGAAGGGCCCCAAAGGCTCCCGAGACCAGAAACTTAGCGTCCCATGGTTGAGAGCTCAGAAACTGAAAGATCTCGGACAACGATACCTCGGTCAGCATAGGACTAGGGACGTCGAGGCATAGACCGATCGGGCTATACCTTGGCTAACGACACCTCAG
This sequence comes from Nelumbo nucifera, assembly GCF_000365185.1. The sequence goes on from NW_010729306.1 coordinate 723,148, forward strand.
TCAGCACAGGACGGGGGACGCCGAGGCATAGCCCGACTGGCTACACCTCGGTCAACACAGGACTAAGGACGCCAAGGCATAGCCCGGTCGGCTACACCTCGACCAATGGTAACCTCGGATAGCACAAGACTAGGGATGCCATGGCATAACTCGGTCGACTACACCTCAACCAACAGTAACCTCGGTCAACGCAAGACGGGGGACACTGAGACTTAGCAGGGCCAGACATACCTCGGTCGACTATACCTCAGTTAATGGACTGGAATCACGAAGTATGAAGAGGATGCCCGAGGCACAACCTGGCTCAACCCACACAGTAGCCCAGTCGGCCTCACTTGGGCCAACGAAAGAAAAATGGTATAAGTAACAAGAGGCCGAGGCGTAGCACACATAATAACCTGGCTGGGCATGCTTTGGCTAGAAAAAGAATGCACATGCACAAGTATAACAACAACATCAAGAGGCATATATATATATATATATATATAACATGAAGAGCTAATAGTCAACTTAAGATGGTCTATTACAATCGTTTAAGGCTTGGCAGACTGAGCCAACACAACAAAAAAAAAAACAGGGAATAAAGCGGAATAGAAAGATCCATCGGCAGCAAAATCAACAGCACCAACAGTAACTTCGGCCTCATCCTCAGCTCCCTCGATGGACCCTTGTGGAGAATTTGGACCAAAAGTGTCCCAGCCCTGTGATTCAACGGCCAACTCCGGGTGACGGCGAAGGATTCTGAAGGAATGGAAAGATCCATCGTATGGACGCCCAGATAAAGCGGAATAGAATGGGCGAATTTCAAAAATTTCTTTCCTTCCTACAACTGGGAACCGCATTCCCTATTTTAGAAAACTAATTTTTAAGGATCAATCTTGAATCAAGAACCGAACTACATCTGGACAAAACAATAGGGGAGGGAAATACCTGATACGGAAAATTAGTATCCCCCAACAAAGGTGTTCACGCCCAGAAAAGTCACCAAAGGCTACTCCCACTGAAGATGGCACAGTGTACGACGGAGCAGAATCAACAACGTTCTTCACAAGAACTGGATCCTTCGCAAGAACCCACTGGACGGCNTCACAAGAACTGGATCCTTCGCAAGAACCCACTGGACGGCAGATGAGCACAACTTCTTTTCAATTCTTTCACAAAGAACTAAAATCAAGAACGCTTCTTGATGACTCCCACATGAGTGGAAACGAATTGCTAATGGTGGTGGCGGCAGGAAGAAGGTGGCAGGGGGAAATTGGCACAATCTCACTGTATGCTGATTTCTCTCTTCTGTGTTGTATCTGTATCTCAGATGAGTGTGTGTTGAAGCTGCCGTCCCCTCCTCCTTTTATAACCCTAAAGGGATCAACTCCTAATCCTATTAGGAGATGTTGATCCCTTTAAGTGATAAGGTAGAGTCCTTATCTAATCTACAGATC
>NW_010729306.1:724881-759523 GCF_000365185.1 Nelumbo nucifera
AGCCGAATTCACTAGAAAGCCCAGTGAACCCCTTGAGCCCATCATATGGACTCTATGGGCCCGACACTTACACTAAGTGGTCCTTGGGCCAATCCACCTTGTAACACCCAAGGACTGTGGGCAGATGCAAGATTAGCCCATCAGGTTTAACCCTCAATGGTCTTACACTTAACCTCTCAGCCCATAATGATCAAACACTGCTCGACAAGGGAGGCCCTCTCCCCGGACTGCAAGGTACAGTGCTGCACTCTCCTCTTACATGGACCCTGGGATTAAAACATTTTGCAAATAATTTTGGAAACCTATAATATATATTATATAAATGTAGTTTGCAAAACAAAATTTCAACGATTGAAATCAACTGCCGACAGTTTTGGTTTCCATCAGAGAGAGTGCATTTCCCCGATCATTACCTTTGTCCGACAAAGGGGCCAATCTTGTCACTATGATCACCCTCTCAGATAAGTTCATGAACCATCTCAACATACCCAGGTTTTGACCCCCTCTAAGGGTCTCACTGATTGGCATATCAAAGATGGCCCAATCCGCCACCTAGTGCGGTGTCATAATCGAGTCTAGGGGTCAGGTGTAACTTTCCAGTTTTGCCCATCAATCTCCAAGGTCCAGGGCAATACTGGAATTCTGGTCCGGTTCAAGGTCTCAAGTTGATCCCACACTACATGTACCTCGGGTCTCACCCTAGTGGCAGAGACAGGCCATCCCAACCGACTTGGCGGTACATCAGTGTCAGCCTTATCAGGATAGGTCTCCCTAGACCGACCCACTAGCTGTGAACATTCTAAACCAACACAAGTCTCTAAGTGTCCGGTTTTAAGGGTATTACACAAAAACACACAACATGACATGAATCAAATATGCACTTTATTCATTTACAATAAACTCATAAAGTACATCATTCTGATTGAAGCTAAGGGCATACAAAACTGTCTAACAGATCCTTCGTCGGAAAAGGTTGAACCCAGCCGCAAAGGAGGCCTCGACATACTCATCCATGTGTAGTTGCATCTCCTCCGATGCCTTGTACTCGTTGATGGCTTCCTCGGCGGTCTCTTGCCTCAACCTGTCTCACTTAGCCTTGAGCTCAACGATCTCCCACTTCAGCTCCCGAACAAGACCATCCTACTCAGTCAGTTGTGCCTTTAGCTCGGCCACCTCCCTCTCCAACGCGGCCGACCTCTCTCCAGCAGCCTAGAACTCGGCCAACTGGGCCTTTTTCTGTAGATACTTGGAGTGTTCCCGCTCGTACGATGATCGAACATCCTGGAAACGATCAACCAGACTGACCGTTGTGCAAGCATTCTACAAACAAATATGACAAGTACACCGAAAAGGAGAGCCAAACACAAAGAATAAAGAGAAGAGGATTTACCTAGGTAGCAGACCGAAGTAGAGCACACTCCAAGGCTCCACTACCAACCCCGACCGATTCTCGATCTATGGACATGGTCATGATTCCCCGCAGTAACTGCTTGGGAACCCCAGGTGTCTCCAGATTATCGTCCATGTAAACCGACAACCTCAGCACGTGCAGACCTGAGCTGTTTCCTGCCTCAGTCACCGGTGTACCAGCGGGACGATGGACCCCTTCAGAGTCAACCATGACAATGTCATCCTCCTCCGAGCTATCCGTCAAGCTATCTGCCGAGCTATCTACCGAGCTATCTACCGAACTATGTGATCAACGAATTTGCCGAGCAGTGGATGCCAAACTCTTGTAAGCGATACTTAGGATGGAAAGGGGAGGGACCCCTTTTCCCTTTTATAACTATCAGGGGCACAGACCGAGGAGAGATCAATGGTGCAGATGAAGCACCCCTAACAACGCCTCGGAAGGCCAACCGACGCGACCAATAACATACGACAGGAAGCCTAAAAAACCGAAGCGGCACCCTCGGCAGGCAACGGTTGCGCCCATTAATTGTGCCGGTTCAACTACTATACCGATCCAACCTTTGATGCGAAGACCCGCCATACCGGTCTAGCCTTCGATGCAAATCCTTGGCTAGGCCGCTCAAATGCTCGGACTAGGCGGCCTACGGCCATAAGGCCGCACAATAGTATGACCGAGTATTCCCTCTCCTCGACAACAGAACTAGGGGTGTGGTTCGGGAACGAAATTTCGGTTCTTATTTAAGTTCTACAGCCGACGATCAGAGGACTCCTCGGCAATGACCAACACGGCATGGACGATACGCATACTCGGAAATTCCTCAACCGGGCAACGAACCTAGGAAACTTCATTCCTCGACTTCAAAACTGGGGGAGTGGTGTTCGAGTCATGGCCGAACTGGTCTTGCGAGACACATGGCTGCCCAACTATCGCTTGGCCACATCATCCTAACTCGGCCACATCAACACAACTCGGCCATGTCGGCATAGCCCGACCACGTCGGCCTAACCTGGCCACAACGGGCTAGCTCGGCCAAGCTACGCTATTACTGTGGCACCCCATCTTATCCTTCCACCCACGTCAACTATGTGTCATATGGATGAGCACGACTATAGATAAAAGAGGAATAAGGGAGACGACTCCAGTAGGGAATGGGACTCTATCCAGAATACCTCAGCCGCTAACTTCATCCGGACAACCCCAGAAACCCAATCTGACAAAGACACAAATCTTTGGCTATAAAAAGGTACTCCATGCTCAAGGTAAGGGATCCAACTTCTGAGACCTACACCGCTACTTAGCTCGGACCGGTGTCCTTATAGCTTGGCCTGACCATCCTACCACCTTCTACTGATTTGAGCGTCAAAGTTCTTACCCGGGGATAACTCCTCGGGTCTCTGACTTCTGTTTCTTTGATCACAGATCTTGAAGCGCGGCCTCACCCTTGTAGCTCGGCCTCGCCCTACCAAGCAAAGACTATCTGGTTACCCTCTTCAGTTCGTGCACTATCTCGAATTGAGCAACATCACTATCTTTGAGAGAAAAGGCTTCTTAGTATTCACATAAATGAGATTGTTTTTGTCTGGTTTCACTCATGAAGCGTAGAAAAGTAAGCTTATAGCTACCAGAGTCCTTTTCTCTCTTTGGGGTTTCGACTTTGCAATCTATTATGATCCCTTCTGATGCTTTTTCCTCCTCTTCCTTTCCCCTGAAATTTTTCTCTTTCCCGCTTTAAGTTATTGATTTGAAATTCATACCAACATTCAGTTGAAAACCCATGTTGCCTCTAGTGTGTGTGGAGGCATTGAAGTGATTATAGAGCCATTTAATTTGAATGCCCATTTATTTGATCAAAATCGTCCTAACAAAGGAATACGATATTGTATCTTCATAAGCCTGATTATTGATAACTATAAACAGTGGCTGAGTCAAATATGTGAATTCAAGATTCTTGATCGTGGATTTTATTTTAGGGGAAAAGAGAGTTCTGAATTCTGGGTTGTGGCATGCGAGTCTGGATCTCTTATCCAAGAGAATTTTGCCCACATTTATCATAGCCACAAATAGAGAACATCTCATCCTCTACATAGTATTATGCAAGGGGAGATGTTCCCAATTCACCTCTACATGGTATTATGCAACGGGAGATGTTCCTAATGTTAGACAGTGTATGCCCTTAGCTCCAATCAGAATGATGCACATTATGACATTCATTGTAAATGAATAAAATATATATTTGATTCATGTTATTATGGTGTGTTTCTGTGTAATACCCTTAAACTGGACACATACGAGACTTGTGTTAGTTTAGAATCTTCACAGCCGTTGGATAGATCTGTGGAGATTTATCCTGCCAAGGCTGACACTGATGTGCCGCGAAGTTGGTTGGGGTGGCTTGTCTCAGCTACCAGGGTGAGACCTGAGGTACATGCAGTGTGGGTTTTCTTGAAACCCTGAATCGGACCAGAATTCCAGTATTGCCCTAGACCTTGGAGATAGATGGGCAAAACTGGAATGTTACACCTGACCCCTAGACTCGATTATGATACTACACTAGGTGTCGGATTGGGTTGTCTTTGATATGCCAATCAGTGAGATTCTTAGAGGGAGTCAAAACCTGAGTATGTTGGGACAGTCCGAGAATTCATCTGAGTGGGTGATCATAGTGATAGGATCAGCCCCTTGGTCGGACAAAGTGAATGATCAGGGATGCACTCTCTCTGATGGAAACCAAAGCAATCGGCAACCGACTTCAATCGTTGAAATTTGTTTTGCAAAATATATATATATATATATATATATATATATTATGGTTTCAAAATGTTTGCAAAAGGTTTTAATTCCCGGGATCCGTGTGAGTAGAGAGTGCAGCACTGTTCCTTGCAGCCAAGGGAGAGGTCTTCTCTTGTCGGGTAGTGTTTAATCATTATGGGCTGAGAGGTTAAGTGTAAGACCATTGTGGGTAATGCCTAATGGGTTAATCTTGCATCTACCCACAACCCCTGGGTTTTTATAAGGTGGCTTGGCCTAGGGACCACTTAGTGTAAGTGTTGGTTCCATTAAGAGCCCATGGTGATGGGCTCAGGGGTTTACTGTCTTTTACAGTGAATTCGGCTAGGCTTTGTAACAGAGGCTAGGCTAAACCCATGTGGCTGATGTGTAGATCAATATTTGGGTCCCACGCCATACAAGGAAACCCAACTGAGCAGCAGTTTGGAGGCCGAATGAGCACATGGACTTAATGGGCCTAAAGCCAAATTCAAACTGGTTTAATTAGATTAATTAAAGAGGGGCGGATCTGGGATTTGGATCAGCAGATAAGATAAGGGATTATCCTTATCCACTCAGAGAGTCCAAATCCAAATATAGATTTGGATTTGGAAACTCCTAATAAGATTAGGAGGGCTGATCTAATATGCAGATAAAATAAGGCTTATCCTTATCTCTTAAAGAGAGTCTAGATCCAAATAAGGATTTGGATTAGGAAACTCCTAATGAGATTAGGAGCTTTCTTTAAAGCTATAAAAGGAGGAGAAGGGCGAAACTTCATTCACAACAACTCAATCAAATCCCAAATCACAGAAAGAGAGAAGACAACAACAGTAAGACTGCGCCATATTCTGCTCTTGCACCCTCCTCCTGCTGCCGCCATTGCTAGTTCGTTCTCCACTGTAGGAGCGATCAAGATGGGTTCTTGATATCAGTTTTTGGTGAAAAACTTATCTGAAGTCGTGCTCACATACCCCTCAATCGAATTCTTGCTGAAGGATTTTGTTCTTGTGAAGAACCACCTGCTGATTCTGCTCCACCCTACGTTGTATCATATTCAGTGTGAGCAATCTTTGGATTTTTCCTTGGGTGTGAACACCTTCGTTGGGAGTTACTGCTACTCCGTATCAGGTATATTCCTCTCCTACCTTTTGGTTTCAGATCTGGTTTGGTTTAGGTTCAAGATTGATCATTGAAAATGTAGATTTTCTAAAACAGGGAATGTGATTCGCACATGGGAGAAAGAGAAATTTTTGAAGTTTCGCCCTACCTACCTGCAGGGTTCGGTTATTCATATGATGGATCTCTCATCCCTTCACTTAATTCACGGGGATAGTATATTGTGAGTAGGCGTGGACAGAGTTCTTATTGACAAGAGATCCGGAGTCGTGGCATACATGCATGTGCCCTCTTGTTTCTTTGCCTACTACTATTGGGAGCCGGGTGGTCTACTTTCCGCACTCAGAGTGAACAGGTTAGTATACATGCATTTCAGTTCCTTCAAATGCCGATATGATGGAATATTAGCAAATCGCAGTAAATGTTAAAACCCAACTCGCCGAAAAAACCATTATTGTAGCGCTGAATATCGTTCAGACTTGCAATTTTCCAATGCACCATGAATATTTCTAAGGTGGGATGTGATTGTGAGGTCGGTGCTATGTGAGATGTATATTGAGCATGTGGGGCGTTTGTGAAAGGGGGGGTGCAAATGTAAATCCCAAATAAGTAAATATCCCAACCTTAATAAATAAAGCAGACAGACCTGATCTGCTCCTCACACCTGACACCTCACACACATTCTATCAGAACATTTCCCGTACCTATTTGTTATTACTCATGGGAGATGCTCCCAATGGCACCCATTTGTGACGAGTAGATCCCGTCACATCCGTTTCTTACCTAGCGCGTCTCACACTGATTTCGCAGCAACATCCCACTCTGTAGTGGGAATCCCCATGAATGATAAACATGATGTGCAGCGAAGACTGACTGTGAGGTCAGTGTGAGGCGCGGTCCGAGGAGCAGATCGCGATTCATACAAAGCAGCCAAACCACCAATGAAAAGTCACTGGTTTTAGAATCAACCAATCGAGGTTCATTCATTTTGAGATAAAACAGATCTTTTATCTCAAAATAAATCAAGAATCAACGGAAGTTTGATTTAGACCCTAGAAGAGAGAAAGAAAAAAACAACTCGGGCCTTAAATTGAACTGAACTTGAACGACCTCACAGCTCGGTTGATTCTGTGAAAAATTTCTCCCAGTCTACTTCCTGTTTTGTTCAAACCACACTAATAAATTGCCTCCTTTATACAGACAACTGTACACACATAAAGGGAGTAAAATATACAAAATAAGTAGGAAGCTTGAGAGATAAATAAAGATGGCTTGTTCCTCTGCTTCTACTTGCCTCCACTCTCTGTCCCTCCATTCTTCTCCTTTTCGATCAACAAAGCGAAGAACTAGTGCTTCATTTCTTCTCGGCCCTTCACGGTTCGTTTCTCCGAAATCTCCAACACTGAGGAAGTCGAGGAGAGACTTTGTGCTCCCGAACAACAAAAATCTCAGAAGATACCGACCCAATTCAGTACCTCTCGTCGTCGTCGCCGCGCAATCCGACTTTTTGAGAGGTTAGCTTTACTGGGTTTCCTGATTTCAGCTTTGTTTTATGCATTTATTGCTCTAGTAGGTGTTCTTTATCCTGCTTGTCTTTGTATGTTGTATTCATGTGGTTTTCATGAAGTTTGAATTGTCTGAGAAGTAATCACCAACCTGAAAATGCAAATGTAATGAACAGATGGAAACATGATAATGTCAGTACAGACTACAGAGTTTGCTTTCCTACCTTTATTCTGGCAAGTTTAAACCTAGTTTTGGTCTATATGGTTCAGCCTGCATTTGTGATGTACAGTTTTCTTTCATACTTGTTTCCTAGTGAGACAGTGGGCAGGCACCATGTATCATACAATCATTGATAATTTGCATTAATGTGTATTCAATATGTTGTACCATCTCATATCTAATAACATGTCATGTCTGAAATTCACAAATAGCAACATAGCATCATCTCTGATTTTTGGTGAAGTACTTGTTTTGTAATTCCTCTTATGAATCACAAATAAAACAAAATAAGTTTGTGTTTCTGTTTTATTTTTCTAACTTCTACTTATGAATCCTGTGGAGTAGTTATCCAAACAGTGTGGAAGGTTGGGAAAGATGGAATTGAGGCTGGGACCAATCTTGTACCTGTAAGTTTTCCCCCTTCTATTCTTTTTGTACCTTACTACCTTACTAATCTGATTTAACAAGACTATTGTAATAACTTGGTTTAGTTTGTCTACTATGTTTCACATTCCTTTATTTTTGGTAATAGGATTCTATCCCAAGACCAATTGCAAGGATTGGTGTAGCTGTAGTCGCACTCTCTGTTAGCTTCTTTGTGCTCAAGTCAGTCCTGTCAACAGCGTTTTTTGTACTGGTATGCTGCACAATCTACCTGAAGAAAGAGTTAATCTCATGCTTTCATTTCTTTGACATATTCAATATCTGCAGCTATGATTGAATTGTTTTTTCATACATAAGATGCAACCTCACAAAAGCAAAAAGATTTCTTTCTTTGCAGTTGTGCGAAAAATTTCATTCCATTTTAGGATCACTGATTTCCACCCATATCGTCACAGAATAGCATTTTAATTATTTGGTTTCCATTTACTTCTTCAAACTTTAAAAGGAGCTTATGCTTCAGAGGGGCGGTAAGTAAGATGAAGAGGGTATGATAGTTAACTGATGGTGGAAGGTATCTTTTCCTAGTTTATTACAGTGAAAAGTTTATATACACAAGTACTCAAAAGGTGGGGTATATCTCTTTTGCTTTTGTAGTGTACTGGTGTTGGACACAATATGTACTCAATACAACACTAGATGCTGCATGGACACTTCTAGGCATATTCTTATAGCATTATTACTTTAAAAATACACAGCATGTTTTAATACTATAGACTATCTGTATATGTTGTAAATTTCATTAAATTTTATAACACAAGTCTCGAGAAATAAATCTTAGCTTCAAAAACTTATATATACAAGCATGATATAAGCATATTATATAGGATACTCATACCCCTATCCATGTTGAGGATTTTAGGAAATGGAAAGTTGTATCATGATTTCCTATAACCCATATCCATTTCCATTTCAGTATCCCTCTTTTGGGTATCATAGAGCACCCATACCCATGTCCATGTCTGTGATATTAGAAAATAGTTGTATCCCATTTCCTATATCCATGTCAATGTTAGCACCCATATTTAAGCATCATATGTTTATCACTTCATTTTACTCATCAAAAAAAAAAAAGGAAAGAAAACAATTTCATCACATTCAAAAGTTCAATACATACAAGTACTTGAAAGATGGGGTATATAGCTTTTTTTTCCCCTCAGGCAACTACAGGACAACAGCACCTTCGTTAATAGAATGGGATCCTGCAGTGACAATAAATCTTGAGCATCCTATTTCCGTGGTCACCTCCCAATACCAATTTCAATGTAGAATATGTCATGCCTCACAAGCTTGAAATTGTTACAGTAATGTTTTATTTATTTAGTTATTTGTGTATTTCTTTTCTTTTCTTTTCTTTTTTTTTTGTTAGAGATAACTTTGTACTGTTTAGTTTGGTGTGTGCCTTTTCTGGAATTTTGTAATTTTACTTGTAGTTTGTGTTTAGATTATTAATTTTCTTTATACTTGTTAGTTTGCTACACACCAGGGGAAGGCTTCCTTATCTTCCTTCTTACTGTCCTGCATGCATATATTAATTTCAATCTTCTCAAACTTAATCTTTCAATTTGTAGTCCATGGGAATACTTTTTGACAATTCTTTGTATTCATTATTTTTACTTTCTTGTCTTCTTACTTTCAGTGGTACTCCATTCTCAACTATACATATAACAAGTGTACAAGATGTATAATTAACAAGTTAGAATAATAGAACTACTAAAAACTGTTATTTCAACTAGTGTTTTTTCCTATTTTCAGGTAATTTGGTTTTACAGACTGTAGAGTCCTCATCATGCAAAATTCTGGGGTTTAACCTTAATTGCTACTGTCCAACTTTTTCCAGCCCTAGAAACTGCTATTTGTTTATGTTGTTTAGCACTTTTTGTGACCCTAACCTTGTGTCAGATACAACGATGGCAGAGCACCAGTATTCGCTAGATCACTATTACTTTCTTAATTCAAGTTTTCTTTATTATTTTTTTGGTACTATTGGGCAAAAAAGGTAACTTTTTTCCTTTTTTTTCTTGGCTTGTGGGATTTGGCTATGGAAATTTGTTCATTTAGTCTTATTTTGTGATTAATTTAAGTCTCTAAAGCTAATGTTGAGTTTTGGGTCAGTTTACAGCTTTATTTATCTTTACTCACAAGGGCAGTTTAGTCTTTTTAGCAAACTGGGGCTGGCTGCCCCATAGAGGCCTCTATATATATAGTTGTTAAACCTCAGCTTTGACAATAATGTATTAATGTTTTGAGATTATTAGCTTATGATATAGTTGTTTTTTGTAATTTCAAGACCCTAGCAGTGATCCCTGTGGTGTTTGGTGCGTGAAGAGTAGGGTTTTAATTTTAACTGGTTTTAACCTATAGTAAGTACACCTATCCTCTACAAATCCTAAATCCTATCTTCTCCCCAGACCTTGTAAAAGTACCTGATAGTAATTGTGAGCTGATTTTTTTCTTCATTTCACTAGTATATGATTGAGTGAGATAGAGTACAGTAGGAGAGGAGCAGGATTAGAGAAGGATGGGTTGGTCATCTAATTCCATTTCCCACAACCCCCACTAAATAATACTTTATTTGGCTAGTTAATGTAAGGGGAAAGTCATAAATATCTTTATGCAATAGAATAAAGACAGTGCAAATATCATGAAATCCCAGAAATATCTTCATAACTTTTTTTTTTATAAACAACAGAAGGTTTTCATTAATCAAGTCAAACTGACTACAAAGCAACCATCATTAATTTCATTAATCAAGTCAAACTGACTACAAATCAACCATCATTCAAACAAGCATACTGTATATAACAGAAACAAATTCCCCACCCCTACCAAGAAATCTTTTCTACAGATTATAGCTTGGTCCAGGGCAATCCCACAGCAGAGAATCTCTTCCCACTCCATCTCTTGCTAAAGAATTTGCTAACATATTTGCGCTTCTAGGGGTCTAGTTGAACAAGGCATTCAGGGAGGACCCTAGTGAGACAGCCATCCTTACCAAAGCCTTAAATTCCCAAGGTATTCGTTCTTCACCTTTCATCCCGCAAACAACCACTTGACAGTCTCCCTCCATTATTACATCCCTTAACCTCTGTTGATGTAACAATTTTAAACCCTGTATTAGAGTCATCAATTCTGCTCTCAAAGGTTTCCCCTGTCCCGCTGGGCCCAAAAATCTAAGCAAAACATTGCCTTCATGATTTCTGACAACACCCCTACACCTGATGGTCTCGGATTTCTGATACAGCACCCAACAAAATTAAACTTGATTCTCCAACAATCTGGTGGACTCCATTTCATCCCCATTAACTGTTTACTTCTTTGGAAACCTGATACTGTTTGCCAATGTCTAATCAAATCAATAAAAGGCACATCTTTAAATTCTGCCGTCACTAAAGCCCAATGCACCACTCTTCTCTTTGTGAGTTTATCACCTCCTCCACCTATACTTTTCTTCAAATAATCTTGCATTTATCTCACCCAACCCCCATAGAACTGCCCCTCTCACACACTGCCACAGGATTTTCTGCCTTCGAGTACAAGGGCCCAAAAAATCTGTTTTAAATAATTCCACCTCTTCAGAAGGTGCCTCCCAATCTCTACCCATCAAAGAAAGGAAATGTTGCCAAAGCTGTGAAGCAAAAGGGCAAGACGTTAACAGAAGGCTTGTGACCTCCCCACTCTTCAAGCACAAGGCACATGAGGGTAAAGACACCAGCCTTGCCACTTCCTCTGGAATTTGTCACAGGAATTGACAATTTGATTAACAGCTTACCAACAGGGGAAAAAAACTTGACCTTAGGGGGTATTGGGCTAAACCATACTTCTTAACAGGAAAGAAATTTTGCTCAACAGAAGGGAAAAAAGTTTTAAGAAAAGATGCACAAGAAAAAATGCCCTTAACATTGGGTGTCCAAATTCTCTCATCATTCCCTGAAGAAGAAAGATTGACTTCTTGAAGGAGGTTAAGCAAAGGAATGAACTCACTGGCTTCTTGATACCTCAAGGGTCTTCTCAGTCCCAAATCCCACCCTAATCCATTACTCTCCAAAGTTACCAATTCAACAATCGATTTATTTTTGGAATTGGACAGGTTATAGATTCTAGGAAAAGAAAGACACAAGGGAGAGTCACCCCACCAAGTGTCCTCCCAAAATTTCACCTTTCTCCAGTGACTGCATCATATCTGATGTGTTGCAAAAAGTTGGGAAGTTAAGATATCTTTCCAGGGGCTTTTTGAAGTAGCACCCCGGGTTGGTCCTGTGTCACAACTCACAACCTTTTGAGCACATCCCATAAATGCTTTTGATTGCCAAATGCACAATACCTCTCTCACTTGGAAATCTCCAAAGCCATTTTTGCCCAACAATGCATTATTCCTCTCTTGTACCCTTCCTAAACCCAATCCACCTGCCTCCCTAGGCTTGCATGCATCTCCCCCCTTCAACAAGTAGACCCTTTGAAACTCAAGAGAAACACTTACTATACCAAACACTCCCTATTTCAGCCCAGACTACAATTCTTTCAGACCTTTTGGGTAGACCCTTTGCATTGTTTTATTATCTCCCTTGTCTAGGTAAAGAGTCAACCAGGTCATTGGCTGATTTAGGTATCCATCCAAGCAAGTGTTCAATCTAGAAGCAAATGATCTTACCAAAAAAAAGAATCTAGAAGCAAATGCCTTGTGCAGTTTTCTCCTTTTCAAAATTTTTTGATGTTTAAATTTTCCATGTTTTATTACTGACAAAAAAAATCCATATTTTTTTTTTCTTTTGAAGCTTCATAATATTTTATTTCTGTGCTTCTTACTCTAGATCCATCAGATTTTCTTTTACAACTATATCCATTTTTCTGATCTGTGGGAGCTGCATAGCTGGTTTAGTTGCTCTAAGGATAAATGAGCTTTAGACAGTGGAACTGAACGGTGTTGATACAAACCTTTTTTCATCAACAGGCCACGATGGGGCTCATATATTTTGTTTATATAGCCTTGAATAAGGATGAAGGCCCAAGAGGGGGTGGAGGCACCTCTTCCACAGATGATACTTTAGAAGAAGCTAGAAGAATAATGGAGAAGTACAAATGAAACATCAACAGTATCCTTGCAGATTCCGATTCCTCTCATTTTCTGTTTGGTGCTGACTATGGATCCATAGTGGAGCTGAGCATGTATTTATGTATAAATGTAGGTACACTATTCAATTGTCATAATTGTATCTGCCAATCTCTGAGATTCATAACACATATCCTATTTTTTCTATGAATTTCAACAAAAAAAGTGGAATTGGGGCGAAACTTCTCTTTGAGTGAAAATGCATGTCACATTTGTGATTGCTTACTGATTATTTCGTTGATCTATCAGTCTTATGGTTTAACAAGTTTATTTTAAGTTTTTTTATTTTTTTACTTGTATATTTGCAGTAGTAAGGAAAATCTGTACCTATTAGTATGGCTTTGGATCTTTTTGTGTTGGGTGGTTACCCAGTTGTTCTTATTTTTATGATCTATTTAACAGTTTGTGTCTCTATTATGATTTGTCAACTATTCTTTGTAAATATCCATCCTAATTTGACTCCCAATATTTACTGACTTGTCTATCTACTTGAAAATGGTTTAGACATGGGACAGGAGTATTACAAAATTGTTATGGCTTTAGCTCCATTAACAATTTAGGCCATCTTCTTAGGTAATTTCTGAAAAAAGTTATAGGAGAATAAAGAGTTATATTCTCACAATCTCACTTGGATAGTTCATGCTCTTAACAGATAATACATTACAGTTCCAGTAGAGATAAATTTGATGGGTTCTGAGAAAGAAAGAAAGGAGTATCAAGTGGTTATGACTCATAATTAAAACCTACCATACCTAATTTCTTTGGTTGCCTATTCTCTCTTACACCTTACATATTGTTATAATCAGGTATATGGATAATGGGGCAACAATTAGCACAAGAAACATGCCATTTTTACTGATGTTAGTTTTGATTGATGAGAACAAAGCTATAGAATATGAAATTGATGCTTTATGCCAAACTGGGACAAAATTTATAGTATTTTTTTGAGTAAAATGTTACTCAAATACATAGTTGATATGGCACTAAACTGTAATAGAATGGAAAAACAGGATTATGTAGCTGACCCCATATGGTTGGCACAAAGCTTAGTTGATGATGATGATGATAATTTGTTTTTGAAACACAAGGGTTGTTACCCAATGATGGACTTGGCTATTTAGATATATGAACCTAACCTATGATATTTTCTAGGACACAGTGACCGCTCTCAATTTCAACTTTCAAGCCTAGTTTCTCATGCTTATGTATATATAAAATGAAAATTTGCTCCCATATGTACATATGTATTGAACTGTTAGCTAAAGTACATTTGTATTAGAGCCATAACTCAAATGGAATAAAAGAGAGACATGATGCTTAGTATGAATTCATTCCATGCAACAGGCGCCTGATTCTGTACGAGGTCCTTGAACTTCTATAGGAAGCTTCACACTGAAAAGTAGAATAAAGTTGCTGCTGCCACTCGTGAAAACCTTTGGAATCTTTCCATCAATTTCCTGCTGAATTTTATGTATGGTTTGATAGATACATATTGTGAAGATAGGTATATATATATATTGCTATCTTTTTTTTTGTTATGGTTATAACTACATGTTGAATGGATGTAGATGTTGGTGAATGTAGGTTTTAGTTACTCTTATTTGTTGTTATGGGTATATAGGTACATGGTGAATGGATGGATTTGGAGAGAGATGTATGACGAATGTAGTTTTATTTGCTCTTATTTGTATGCTTTTTCTCCTTGATGGTTACACTTGACATATGTACATGGTGTATGGATGAGTTGGGTAGATATGTATGGCTATGTGTTAGACGTTTGAGACAAGATTATGGGCTTGAGGCAGGTTGATGATTAATGAATGGCTGGGTATATTCTTATGCCTATTTTTTTTCCCATATGCACCACTAAAGAGATGGTATTGTATGTTACGGGAAACATGTGTTTGATTGTCATGATATAGATGTCAATGTATGCTTATGGGTCACCACCATAAGCATTTGTCATTTGACATCATGATCCAACCTTGATAGGTATCTTATAGTCATTCGTTATTCATATGCCAGATCAAAATGGTTGACAACCCAACCAGGATGGCAGTGCTGCAAGCAGTTATAATTGCTGCAATTGATGATGAAGAGCAACAGATGAAGACAACTATCCTCATTGTGAGAGAATTGGAGAAAGAAGAGATGTCAATCCCTAATACACCTTACCATGATGACATATTGACAGGGTCAGAATATTTAAAGAATGTCATCTAAAATGGTGGAACTAGATGCTTGGATATGTTCAGATTGACACCAATAGCGTTTCTTAGATTAGTAGCCTCATTAAGACAGAGAGGGTTAGTGAAAGACAGTCGGTATGTATTAGTTGACGAGCAAGTTGGGATTCTATTGCAAGTGATAGGGCACAGTAAATCAAACCAGGATACTGCAGACCATTTTTGGCATTCTAGTGAAACAATTTCATGACACTTTAACAGTGCTTTGAAGGCCATTTGTGAGTTTGGCAAAGAAATTGTGCGACCTGGTGATATGACAGTTGTTGCACCCCAGATTGTCAATAATCCAACTTGACAATCAATAAGTCTCCTTTAGAAATAATATAATAGAACCACATTAAGGCCTTTGCTGAGTGCCATCGCTTCCACCTGCAAGGGGAATAATTGGGGAGCAGTGTTGTTTAAACACAATAGTTTGATTGAGGAGAAATCGCACAAGTTTTTATTAGGCTCCCTTAGTTGGAAATGCATTTTTGAAGTAAAAGTAACCATATATCAGTAATTTCCTCAAGATATTTGTGTTCTTAGCATTTTCCTTTGAATTTTTAAGCACTTGGATTTAAAGCTTTTGTATTTTAACATCATTATGTATAAAAGTTTTACAACTAATCTATACTATTATAAATCCAATGTTTGCCTTGATTTTGGTGCAGGTTATAAAAGATAAATTTGATAACATATTATTAACTTATAATCTTATATCTTTACCTTATGCATAGCACCTGCACTACTTAAGTTAGAATAGAAGGAAAAGGAAATGCTATTTCTTCAACTAATAGATGCAATGTCTTGTTCTGGGATATCTAATGATTCTAATCTATTCAAAATCAAGCTTTTGAACTCCCTAATACTAAAAAAATACTAAGGGAAAGTTTGGTTTGAGGGAATAGGACCTCGGAATCAGAATTCGAATGGATCATTCTGTTTCTGGATATTTGGTCAACCGGAATGGGATTGAGTAGGCGGAATGTGATTCCCATGGGGGAATGGTCATTCCGTTTCCGGATGTTGAAGCCAACATGGAGGAAATTCCTGTGGATCCTGCTAACAATGCACTAGCTGAACAACAGACATCAAAGAGAGGGAGACCAAAGAAGCCTGTTGCTACAATTGATGGCTTACATTCTCCCGATGAGTGCCAACCCCAATCTCATGAAAGAAAGCCTACACAGCTCAAGGTTCAATGCAAAAATAAAAACCAAACCATCAAGTCATATGTGTTTCAAGGTTAACCATCCAAACAACCATTTCCTCGTGAAAAAAAAAACAAAAACTACTAGTTAACTTTCTCAAAGTCAGACAACCACCATGTTCAACGACCTATGACACTTATCACCCAATTTTGGGTGGGGGGCGTGTTCATAAAAAACTCTCTTGCATCCGAGTCATGGAAAACCACATATAACTTGACATAGTCATTATGGTTAAGCCCTTCAATGGACACCTCTGCTAGCACACAAGATATGGATCTTGGACTATCTACCCTTGTTCACAATCTATTTATTGCCTCAACTAGCCTATCAAACCTCTTATCAACTTATGTAGTCTAATCAACAATTGTTTCACAAAACTCATATGGTCTCTTCCTATGTGGAGTTTTGGTGCCTGTACCTATCAAGGTTGGATCATGATGTCAAATGACAAATGCTTATGGTGGTGACCCATAAGCATACATTGACATCTATATCATGACAATCAAACACATGTTTCCCGTAACATACAATACCATCTCTTTAGTGGTGCATATGAAAAAAAAAAAAAAAAAAGGCATAAGAATATACCCAGCCATTCATTAATCATCAACCTGCCTCAAGCCCATAATCTTGTCTCAAACATCTAACACATAGCCATACATATCTACCCAACTCATCCATACACCATGTACATATGTCAAGTGTAACCATCAAGGAGAAAAAGCGTACAAATAAGAGCAAATAAAACTACATTCATCATACATCTCTCTCCAAATCCATCCATTCACCATGTACCTATATACCCATAACAACAAATAAGAGTAACTAAAACCTGCATTCACCAACATCTACATCCATTCAACATGTAGTTATAACCATAACAAAAAGAAAAAAACATAACAATATATATATATACCTATCTTCACAATATGTATCTATCAAACCATCCATTTACCATAAAAAAATAAAAACCAAACCATCAAGTCATATGTGTTTCAAGGTTAACCATCCAAACAACCATTTCCTCATGAAAAAAAAAACAAAAACTACTAGTCAACTTTCTCAAAGTCAAACAACCACCATGTTCAACGACCTATGACACTTATCACCCAATTCTTCCTAAGGGTGGGGAGCATGTTCATAAAAAACTCTCTTGCATCTGAGTCATGGAAAACCACATATAGCTTGACATAGTCATTATGGTTAAGCCCTTCAATGGTGTTCACCTCTGCTAGCACACAAGATATGGATCTTGGACTATCTACCCTTGTTCACAATCTATTTATTGCCTCAACTAGCTTATCAAACCTCTTATCAGCTTATGTAGTCTAATCAACAATTGCTTCACAAAACTCATATGGTCTCTTCCTACGTGGAGTTTTGGTGCCTGTAGTCGAAATCTGGTCAATGTCACCATTGCTTGGTTCATCAACTCCTACTGATGGTTTTTGGATCTCATCAACAGGTGGGTCAGTTGAGATGTTTCCCTCATCTTGGGGTGGGGACTCTACGCCTCGTGCCAATGATGCTGAAAACCTTTCAGTGGGTGTTGTTCCTCCAAATATGACCTCTAGGTTGTTATACTCTGGACAACCCACAGTATGAAAACATTGGGAGACTAATCAATTTATATGTAATGTACTAAATTTAGATAAAAATCACATATGTTTAGCAAATACCGATAAATAATTATCTCATGTCTCTGGTGAGGCCACAACCATTTGCTTCTATTCATCCCAACCAAATCCATTTTGCTCATACCTCAACTTTGTAAACTCCTTATATATACTCTTTAAGTCCTATATCTTGTTACTAAACGATTTCGTATTGAACACCATCCCAAATTGTGTGAAAAAGCTCTGTCTCACCTCTTTCCAAGTAGTTGGTTTCAAACAACCTGCTACCATCCCCCAACTCTGGACTTGTTGTACAAGTAAATCTATGAAAACATTTTCTTGTGTAGGTGTCCAGTTTGCATTTGTGGTGGGGGCATTTTCAAATGATGTATTAGTTACACTAGTCACCATCTAATCATCATGAAATAAACTTTCGGTTACTGACACAATATTGTAAAATATTTCCACAAGAATATACAAGAAATGGTTGAGACACACATGGTATTGACATTCAATCACATTTTGCCAATCAACTAAATACAAAATAAAAGGTTTGATGGTTGTATGAGTCACCTGAAGTAGCTATTCCCTTTGAATGTCCATAAGTGGATAGAATTTATAATCCTACAAGCAATAACAAGGGTACTTTGATAGCTTTAGCAAATTGCTGATACAACCCACATTAACCAATATGTACAACCCATACACCGAATAACAAAGCAATAAAGAAACTCATAGGATAAAACAAACACATGCTTGTTGATAGTGGAATTTGACTCTTAAGATGTAGTGCTTGCAAAGGATGAAGCTTGTGTGAATATTTTCTTCCAAATAAGTAGTCAAAGACAAGCAGTTGTTATTGGCTCATTTCTTGCACAAGACCAAATTCTAGGGGGGTGGGGGGGATTTGAAAGGAAGCACTTAAATCAGGTAATAAGTTGTTAATCCTTTCATTTAATATATATAATTATAAATTTATTCATTGCTAAACAGTATAGAAATTATGTTGGATCTAACAGTCATCATGATCCTAGTATTAGAACTTTAGCTAAGCTTGCTTCCCAGATGGGATCATTTATTGCTTAGGAAACAAAAAACTAATGGAAGATTGTTATATAGTACAGTCATATACACTGCTATGTCTAAAAACTGTCAATCTTCTGTTGTTGTTTTATCAGTTTGGCCCAAAAGCTGAGAGGTTATCCGAGAGATAGATGGCCCTTGTTCATCAAGTTGTCATCCAACTAGTCCCCATGCATTAATCTGTCTGTGTGTGGCAAACCCTTTTCCTTTCTTTTGATGGATTACTCATAATCCTTTTCATCATATATGCTTTTTATATAGTTGGTTTCTCCCTCACAGCATCTTCTTCTTTCATTCAAAAGGAATATTATCAGAAGATTCAATTGTAAAGATTTTGCAAACTTAGTAGTAGCTATTTATTATAGGAGTGATTCTACAGGCTTTAAGTCCCGCAAAAAAAAAAAAAAAGAACTGTCTTCTAGAGCCAAGGGACCATCTCAAACGGTATTGTTAGAATATATTTTTTTGGCCCAAGAATTTAAGTAGGGCCCAATATGAAATCAAATCAAAATGGGTTGGGCCCATTTAAGAGGAGAAATTTTTTTAAGTGGGACCCAGTGTGTTGGCCTAGCAGGGTCTAATAGAAAGGCTAATTAAAGGAAGTGATTTAATCATTTGATTTCCATGTACACCAGCATCAGTTTTGGCAGGATAAATCTTCCCAGACTTATCCAATGGCTGTGAACATTTAAAACTAACACGAGTCTCTATAAGTGTCCAGTTTTAGGGTCTTACACAGAATCATACCAAACAACATGAATCAAACATGCACTTYATTTATTTACACTAAAWRWCAAAAGTACATCAAATCGGATTGAAGCTAAGGGCATACAAAACTGTCTAACAAATAAAACCCTGAACATTTGAGGAATTGGTCACCTGCGCCCATGACATGGAAATTAGCTTGGCTACCTTCGGAGAACATCACCTGGATGATTTCCAAAGGGAAAAGAAAAAGAAAGATGGTGAAAATGAGATGAAATTTTCTAGGCCGATGCAAGTTCTAGCAACTTCAATAGCCCCTCTCAAGGTTATTGGGAAGAAAAAAAGCAAGAAAGAAATTAAATCAAATATTCAGCAAGAACAAGAAAATCTAAAGCCCACTCTTAAGGAATTGGAAGCGAAGGTGTATTCATTCCCTGACTAAGATGTCCCAGAAATGTTGGATGCCCTTCTAGCCGAAAAGCTTATAGAGCTTCCTGATAGTAAATGCCCAGAAGAAGAAGGGAAAATTGATCATCCAAAATATTGTCGTTACCATTGGGTAATTAGCCACCTAGTCGAAAAATGTTTTGTCCTCAAAGACAAGATAATGCAATTGGTCGAATAAGGAGTGATCGAACTAGACCTAAGTAGACCTGTTCATGAGCCGGGTGGCCCAACGGGCCGGGCCGGGCCGGCCCGACCCCTAGACAGGCTTGAATAGGCTTTTTGGATCGTGGGCTTAACCTCAAGCCAAAAAGCCCGACCCGCATAAAATTCGAGCCGGGCTCGGGCTTTGCCAAAATAGTCCGGCCCAGCCCAACCTATAGTTAAACCTAAGTAAAAACCCTATGTGATGTCCATTTGAATAAATTTTTTGATTTGAGAAGGTTGTTGATTCACTTGTAGGCCCATTGTTCATTTAAATAGGGGAAAAAACATCTGAATTAAAATAGATAATGTTTATTTGAATAGGGAAAAATTCGAATTTCTTTTATTAGGTCGGGCTTCGGGCTCGGGCTTCGAGCTTTTTATCAGGGCCGGGCTCGGGCCCAAGTTCTAGGCCCGTTGGTCGGGCCGGGCTCGGGCTCGGGCCTAACATTTTTCTGTTAATAAAGAGTCAAAGCCCGGCCTGGCCCATGAACAGGTCTAGACCTAAGTGAGGACATAGTGACCATCAACATGAAAACTATTGTATTTGGATCCTTTGAACCTGAGGCTCTTCAATGCCCTCATCGTCCTATCATCTATGAACTTACACCGGGGGCATCACTAAATCAAACCAAAATTCCTACTAACCCCCTTCTACTTGTGGCCATACACTAGGGGTAGTAATAAATCGAGCACAAACATAGGCCTTAAGTTCCAAGGAAATTCCTTCACCCCGGTCCACCATGTCACTCTCAAAAGATGACTTGATCATCATTACATGTCAGGAGTGTCATGCGACACACCAATCTACTCTACCTTGTGTACAATCAAAGCAAATTAAAAGGAATGTTTGATCACAAAAACTCCCCAAAAGCAAGAAAAGATAAGGCAAGAACACTGCTACCCAACCAATGCAAGTGGTAACCAATGAAGTTTTGAAACAAGTCCCTCGACTTCCAATTACTCTACAAGAATACATACAAAAGGAATTCTTTTTTAAAGGATGTGTAGTTGTGCATACAATCACATGTTACACAAAAAGAAAATGAGTCAAAGTACGCTCCTGGATATGAGCTTAAACTATCTAGGCTCTCATATATGAGCCTAAACTGTCTATCAGAAAAAAAAAAGAAAAAAAAACTTACTTAAATATGCTCCCAAATATGAGTCTAAACTATCTATTAGAAAAAAAAGAAAAAGAAATCACTCAATTCGCTCCTGGATATGAGCCTAAATTATCTATGCTCCTAGATACGAGCTTAAACCTATTTGACAAAGAAACTTACTCAATTCGCTCCTAGATATGAGTTTAAATTATTTGTGCTCCCAGATACGAGCCTAAATTGTCTATTAGAGAAAAAAAACACTCATTCAAATATGCTCCTAGATATGAACATAAACTATCTACGAGACTCCTGAGTATGAGTATAAACTACTCAACTTCCTAAACAACTCAAAGTTTGCTCCTAGATACGAGCCTAAATTATCTATTAGAAAAAAAAATCTTACTCAATTTACTCATGGATATGAGATTAAACTATCTGTGCTCCCAGATATGAACCTAAATTGTCTATTATAAATAAATAAAAAAAAACTCACTCAAAATACGCTCCTGGATATGAGCATAAACTATCTATGCTCTTAGATATGAGTTTAAACTATTCATTAGAAAAAAAAAAACTCACTCAATTCACTCCTGAACATGAGCCTAAACTATCTATGCTCCTAGATACGAGCCTAAATTGTCTACAAGACTCTTGAGTATGAGTATAAACTATTCAACTTCTAAAGTAATTCAAAGTTTGCTCCCGAATACGAGCATAAACTGTTTGCAAGACTCCTGAGTATGAGTATAAACTATTCAACTTCTAAAGTAACTCAAAGTTTGCTCCCGGATATGAGCATAAACTGTCTGCAAGACTCCTNACTCAAAGTTTGCTCCCGGATATGAGCATAAACTGTCTGCAAGACTCCTGAGTATGAGTATAAACTATTCAACTTCTAAAGTAACTCAAAGTTTGTTCCCAAATATGAGTATAAACTATTTACAAGTCTCCTAAGTATAAGTATAAACTATTCAACTTCCAAAATAACTCAAATTGTGCTCCCGTACACAAGCCTAAAGTATCTACAAAGCCCCAAATTGCAAGTACAAATCACTTCATGAACTGCACCATGATTTGGTCCCTCTAAAGGTACGTAGGCAACCTGAAAAGGTGCAGTCACAAAATAAATTATTTGTATCACTCCTGGCCCGCTTGAGTATAAATTGTGAATGGCCAAATCAAATAAAAAATTCATGTATTACTCCTAGCCAGCATGAGTATAAACTGTGAACGACTAAACAAAAAAAAATTCTACTCGTGACCTGCAAGAGTATGAACTACTAATGGTACAAGAACAAAAAAAAAAGAAAAAATTCTCTACTCATAGCCTGCAAGAGTGTAAACTTTACAAATCGGTGGTTGCATTGCCAATTACAATAACAACCACCAACTTGGGGGCATTTGCTAGAATATAATTTTTTTGGCCCAAGAAGTTAAATAGGGTCCAATATGAAATCAAATCAAAAGGGGTTGGGCCCACTAAGAGGAGAGATTTTTTTAGGTGGGACCTAGTGTATTGGCCTAGTAGGGTCGAAAGGCTAATTAAAGGAAGTGATTTAATCACTTGATTTCCAAATACACCAGTCTTATATAGAGATCAAATTGGAAAGAAAATCACAAATTGGAACTTGTCACTAAATGATAGAATGACCAATTATGATTTGGTAGATCCCATTTAAAAAGAAACTAGGATTTGATACGGGCTTAACTGATCGAATATGGAAGGAAATAAGGGTGGTTAATGGGCTGAATGATATGTGGGCCCAAGTGTTTGGATTTTACTCACCAACTTACCTTAATAAGGCGTGTTGGGGATCGGTAAATTGATCACCGAATCATCAAGATTGGTGGGTCCCATTTCAATCAACTTTAAATTATGTGGGTTCCATGTCAATCAACCTTAAATTATGGCCAAATAAATGAAAAGCATTGGAATTCAAATTAATTTGAATTTATTGGGTGGATTCACTTAATACTATAAATCAAAGAGTAGAAGGAAAAGGCTCTCCTTCGACTCTATTACAACCATTTCTTTCAAGAAGAAGAAGAAGAAGGAGAAAGCTTCATCGGGGTCTTTCTCCCATTCAGCTCCCCCTTTCCACCGATTTTGTCTCCGACCGCTTTTATTGCTTTTGAAAAAGAAGGAAATGAAGCGGGCTGCACTAAGATCAAGGAAGGAAGAAGAAAGACTCCAAGTCTTCAAATGCTGAAGCACCGAAATTGCTACAACTTCGTATGGTATCAACCGAGGAAATTTCGATCTTCAAATTCCTATGATCCAAAAGGCTTCTGTCAATTCTACAAGCGAGGATATTGCTTTCAGCTGTTCACATTCTAATCGTTGATTGAGCATAAGTAAATTTTCGCTCATACAAGGTTGGGCATTACTTGCTTCTCATAATTGTAAGTTTTAGTTGTGATTTCAGATTTTGTCCAAGACAAGAGAATCAGAGGGTTTTTTTTGCCAAGAAAAGGTGAGTCTGTATCCCATTTAAATTTCTTTGAATTTGCTCGCATTAATTTTTGTGCTCCAAATTTAACGCAAAATTTGTATTAACATGTACAACTTGTGAGTTGTAAGCAGAGAGAGTGAGAGAGGGGTTGGCCTTTGCTCAACAAAAAGACAATAGAGTGTATGAAGTGAGAGAAAAGAGAGGAAGAGGGACAAACTAAAAGTCATCTCTCTCCCCCCTCCCTCCCCCTCTCTCTCTCTCTCAAATGGGATTTCCTGATTAATGAACTGGCAATGGAGTTGGGTACCAGCTATAATTTGACACCAAACTCTGCCAAAAAGTCTTGTTGGTGGATTGGACAAAGCAAGGGTAAAGAGATTTTAGACATATTGGGGTTTTATCCCTCAAGGGGGTTGTTGTAAATTTATTAAGACAGTTTTGCCAAGAAGGCAATGTCTAATGCAATCATTGTTGAAGACATCCCAAGAATTTGCGGTGGATATTCATAGTACTATTTGTAGCTCATTGGTTGGGCCAGCAAGTACAACCACAATATATATTGCCTCTTTATGGCCTTTTGATTTGTGCATGGATCCCACATGGAAAGTGATAGAATGTAATTCTTTCTTGAATGGAATTACTTGGTATTACTCAGCCTAGGGTTCACGTGCATATTAATTTTCATCCATAAGCTATATTTAATTTTTCTGAATCCCTTCACTTTGATAGATAATTTGAGTTCAATTTAGTGAGAGAGTAGGATGTCAATAAGAGGCAATCTAGTAATTGGATTGGATATAAAGCAATGAGTAAAAACAAAAAAAAAAAAAAAGCAAATGAAAAAATGATTCTTTCAGTATCCACTTGAGTATGAATAGATGATTTCATCTGACTCTGTTTCTTTTAAAGGAATTCAAAAGCATGGAGGGAAGATTGATGAAAGTGTGTGACATCTTTCCTCAACCCATAATGCTTCAGGTGATCAAATATCACTTATACAATGAGATCCCCAAGAGTACCCAACTTAAACACCCATCACTAAATCACTCATTTCTCCTCTCCCCTACCAAATAGAATAAGTCATAAAAATAGAACTAACACCCCCAATGACACCCACTCCCTCACCTAGGTAACATACCAATAAATCTACCATTCATCCTTCCATAAAGAAATAAATATCCAGCTCCTACAGCTTGTAAACTTCTGCCTCAAAAACCTCATATGTTTCACTAGATCCAAGGTTTATTTTAAAAAAAAGGTAGTGTATTGTATTACCTGCAAAAAATTGAGATTACAGTAGAACCCAAGAATTCCATACAACTGTTCTGTCATGGATCTCATAACAATCACTAACTAGTACATCCTTGTTGTAAACTGCCATGTATAAAGTTGGATAAATCACCATGATATGAGATATAACCAACACCATAATGCAAACATCAATGATCTCATAACAATTCCATACACAAACAACAATGGATGTTCCAAGATAAAAAAAAAACCCTAATGCAAACATCAATGATACAAGATGTAACCAAACACCATAAAATAGCAAACAATAATGATTTGAGATGGACCTACGCAAACAACATCGGATGTTCCAAAGAAAAACCCTAACACAAATAACAACGATCTGAGATGTAACCAAACGCCATAAAATAGCAAACAACAATGATCTGACCTACGCATGGTCTTTTGGTGGCAAGATCTTGCGCAAACCAAATAAAAATAGACCGATTATTGGTCTTTCGAGCTTCTAAACAGATGGAAGACCACACGGAAAGACTTACCAAATAAACCCTTAATCCTCTAATAGAAAATTCCTAATCAGATGCAATTAGTCAAAGTCATCATCACCATCTAGCTAGTTGGCTCTTGCTTTAGCATGGATCAGTTCAAATTGACCCCAAACCTCAACAAGGATCGAATAAATGTACGCTTGCCTTTTAACTCGACATCAACCCACTAAAACCGGATATTGTAATCTTTTCGTGCATTGTATCATTGGACAAAGAATCCAACTCCACCATTTAGGCGTCCAGTATATAGTGGGGATAAATTGGTCAATTATTAAATTGATCATGATCTTTACATTCATTTGTGAGTACACAAGATCACTACAACAGTACAACCTCACTTAGGCAGCATTTGGCATTTCAAGGATTTATTTCTTTTTTGCAGTTGAAAACTCAAGCGAACATTTTAACTGACAGACAATAAACCCTTAAAAATAAGGAATGTGCCTTAACCGAACAAGGTTTACCGTTTACGTAAGAAACGTATTTATCCACGCAAGTAAAAGCAAACGGGGCCTTAATTCCAAAATCTGTTTTTTTTGGCGCTCGTGTCGTGGCCCATTCAGACGTCAGAGAGCGCTTTATCATCTCACTCTAGTGTTCATTCACCCATTTCCCGTCCAACTCAATGCTGCAACTGAACGAAGTTCACCTTAGATTCTTCCCTGAGTGTGCCAATTTGTCAGATACTGCCTCTAATGGCTGCCAATCTTTCTCTGCTACAACTCCCATCTGTCCCAACACACTCTCTCCAAAGCAGAATCCGTGCCAAGAAATTGAAACACACCACAACCACCTTCACTTATTCTACAAGACCGAACGGTTTCGTGAACCACCCTTCTTGTTCTGTGCTCTCGTTGTTTTTGCTTATATACATGTTATTGGTTCTTATGTTTGAAAGTGTTTGTTGCAGGGAGCTCCAGATACCCTACTATTACATGCTCCTATTCGAATGGACAAAGCCCCGATTCAGTTGACGATGGCGTTAAGAAGGTTAAGAGGATTCTTGAGGAGAAAAAGCGGGCGGAGTTATCCGCCCGGATTGCTTCAGGTGAATTCACAGTAGAGCAATCTGGGTACGTTCACTATGAACAGAATTTGCAATTTGGAGTACACCCGTTACTTTTCTTTTTGTTAATTTGATTTAATAAGTAGCACGTAATCTGCGGGTGCTTAATTATGCTGTTTTATGGTTTAATAGTGTATTTTTGCGTTTTAATTTGGGTGTGCCTTTTGTATTTATTTGGCCTCCGGAAAAGTTTTCTGTCTGTGCTGAGGAATGGTCTGTCGAAATTGGGAGTTCCGACGGAGTTATTGGATTTTTTATCAAAATGGAACAATGTCAGTGAAGGGCAGCCAAAGATTCCAGAGGCTAAAGGAGCTATGAAAGCAATAGGGGGTCAGGCCTTTTTCATCCCCTTGTATGAACTTTACCTCACTTATGGTGGCATATTCAGGTTGACATTTGGTCCAAAGGTTTGGCTCTTGCTCACCTTCGTTCCTTTTTTAATTATTATAGACCAGTGAATTCGTTAAAATTTTTTATATGCTCAAGTCTGTGTCTGTCTTGATCAATCAATTGTTGCTCATTGTTACAGTCCTTTCTGATAGTTTCTGATCCTTCTATAGCAAAACACATATTAAGGGAGAACTCTAAGGCTTATTCAAAGGTAGAGATTCTTTTCTGTTAGTCTTAGTTGAGCAAGCAACTTGCTTCCACTGTCTTTTATAAGTTAATATAGAGAAGATCATGGTCTCAAGGAAGAGATCAGGCTGTTAGATGAGGTCCCTGAATAGGTTTTTATTCTCTAACATGTCCCCTCACATGAAAGCCTATTGGGCTTGAAGTGTGGACAAGCACAGGCCCATCCATGCCTTGTGCTGAAATTTAATTAATTATAATGGGCGCGACGAGGATCAAACACTAGACCACATGGAAGTTGGTCAAACAGGCACCATACCATCTCAAGGAACCATTCAACCTAAAAGATTAAGCTGTTAGATGAGGTCCCTGAATAGGTTTTCGTTCTCTAACACATGGTTTTTAATGTATAGGGTATCCTGGCAGAAATATTAGATTTTGTTATGGGGAAGGGACTGATCCCAGCTGATGGGGAGATTTGGCGTGTCCGACGACGGGCTATTGTCCCGGCATTGCATCAGAAGGTAATCCAATAGCTTTATGGTTATCATGTATCATCCCATTAAATGCTCTTTAGCTCATCCTGATCTCTTTGTTGGTCTTGTTTTGCCCATTTTGATATAATTTTATTATTTATACTTTTTTCTTTGATTGTTTATTTGTAGTATGTAACAGCTATGATTAGCCTCTTTGGGCAAGCTACAGAAAGGCTTTGCAAGAAGCTAGATGCTGCAGCATCTGATGGGGAGGATGTAGAGATGGAGTCATTTTTTTCTCGGTTAACATTGGATATCATTGGCAAGGCTGTCTTTAATTATGATTTTGATTCTTTAACAAACGATACAGGAATAGTTGAGGTACTTCTTTTGATTCTTCCTTTTCCTTTATTACTCAGCTCTGCCTCTTTGGACATTCAACTTTATTCAATGTTTTCTTTTTCTTTATCATGATGATTGTACTAAACTATATTATGTATGCAATTGACATATCCAGGCTGTCTATACAGTCTTGCGAGAAGCAGAGGATCGTAGTGTTGCACCTATTCCTTTCTGGGAAATTCCAATATGGAAGGATATTTCACCACGTCAAAGAAAGGTTTCTGCAGCCCTCAAGTTGATAAACGATACACTTGATGATCTGATTGCAATATGCAAGGTAATTTGGAAATTCTTAATGATGAAGTAACAGCGCCTTGTCTTTACATGCAGTGTGGCTCATCAGCGTGTCTTTAGAATGTTGGATCTTCATATTTTGAGTCCAGATGTGTAGTCCGGATTTCCTACCCACGACGACTCTACCCACACCTACTCACATGAGATCGCAGCCACACGTGGGGAACATTTCATGTTCTTACATGTTATTATGCATGGGGAGATGTTCCCAATGCATGGAGGTAGTGATTTGTGGGTAGGTGTAGGTAGAGTTCTTGTGGGTAGGACATCTGGAGTCCCAGATGTGAAAACATGAGGATAAGATTAGAAAAAGAGCAATGGCTATGGATGGGTGCTTCATATGCAGTGGGGCGTCGAGGTAATGATGGATCTTTCATGTTATGAGTCCAAAGGTGAGATGATGGGGGGAAGGAAGCATCCCATAGTGGGAACACTTTCAGATTCTAAGGCCTTCAAATATGAAGAACCGTAGTTGGTCATGAAAGGCTGTACCATTGTAGGATCCTGGCAAAGGAAATAGTTAGAACTTAGAAGAAATATACACACAATGGGAGCACTTTTAGATTCTAAGGCCCTCAAATATGAAGCAACATAGTTTGGTTGGTCAAGGTTGTAGGATCCTAGGAAAAAGAAATAGTTATGAGAAGTCATGTGCAAGTTTGAACATTTTTAAAACACCAAGTTGTTCTTCAGTCATTTTATAAGACCATTGTGCGGAAAATTGACAAAATACAACAAAAAATGGAAGTTTCAGGCGGTGATGATCCACTGGAGGACAGGCTGAAAGTTACATCGAGGATTGTCTGCATTATGAGGAGGTAAAGGTTGGAAGTTTGGGTTGAGGGAGCAAACTTGAAGAGGAGGAGTAGGAACAAATTAATGGAATAATCAGCAAGAGATTGTGTAATCTGAGAACTCACAATATTGTACATGTGACAAATATCTTTTCAAAGCCAAAACTCGGCTTGGTAGGGGCAGGACCTACGAAAAAATAATAAATGAGTATACAGAAGGAAAAGAGTGAGAGGCAATGGGACACCTGACACTGATCATAGGGGGGCAACGATGCAAGTTCAGTCACCGGCTCCCCTTTCATTGAAGAAACAACAGGAGAACAAGGTGAGTGGTGTCAATCCTGATTCTGGTGCAAACCAGTTGCTGCATGATAGTGATGTTATTGATGGAAACTCAGGTGGAGTGGCTATCCAGAAAATAGTTGATAGAGAGGTTACAATTGGGAAAAGTCTGGGTCTGTTTTTCTGGGATGGTGAGGAATTTGCTAGGAAGGCTTTTAAGGAATTTGAAAGAAGAAAAAAGGAAGAGAAGTTGAAGAACAAAGTTCATCTGCATGGAAGCAAGGTATGGGACGAGGATTACCCAACCCAGGAGGATATGCTCACGGTTGAAGATTGATGTGGTGCTTCAGGAAGGGATCTTGCTTTTGTTTAGTTTGACGGGTTGGTGGTCCTTGTTTTAATGTGGATTTGTATTGAGTCTGTTCTTTGACCTGTGTAGAGAAGATGGGCCGAATGGCTCATAGGCTGCTTAT
Source organism: Nelumbo nucifera (assembly GCF_000365185.1). Next base: position 754,666 of record NW_010729306.1, read on the forward strand.
CCTTCTTTATTTTTTATGTTCTTTGTTGTAATGGACCTTAATTTGGGCCTTATTCTTTCTTGTGTTATGTTTCTTAATTTTCTGCCCAACTAGGGGCCTCTCTGTAAATTATTAAAGTTTAACTTAATGAAATAGAATTAGGAGTGTAAGAGAGAAGGTTATGTTCGAAAATCTCTCTCTCTGAACCCTAGTTGTTGCCACTTTCTTCTTCTTCTTCTCTCTTTTTGAAATCTGATTTCTGCTACATCATTTTGAATTTTTGCAACTTTCTAAACAATCCTTTCTTTTCAAAAGGCCGTTTTTCTTCTTGGTATTAGAGCAGGCTTGTTTTTCCATCTTTTCACCTCTTTTTTCCCATACATTGTGTGTATGGAGAACTGAATCGTATGGATAGTTAAAGAAACGTATTTCAGCCCAGTTGTTAGTGGTTTCTAGAGAGAAGGGGATTGGTTTTGTCGTTCTCTTGACAGATTGAAGTGTATTGCCCGAAACCCTAATTTTCTGGAGAAATTTGATTGCGGGCCCCACAGGGAATTTGGTGTTCTATGAAGTCTACAAGGAGCAGCTGAGTTTTCTCTGTTTCTCCCGGCTTCCGGGTGTGATGCAGGTTGCTGGTACAGCTGCATAGAGGTTGGCTGACAACATAGTTTTTGTTTTGTTTTCATTTGTTGTTATTTGAAGTTGTTAGAAGTCATTTTCGAAGTATTTAAGAAGATAAACTCTTCAGATTTTGAAAACAAGCATGTTGCTGAATCTGGACAGGTTCCGGGAGCCTTTGTAGACTCTCTATTGGATGTGACCACAGTCAAGCTGGATGGAACTAATTATCTGGCTTGGTCACAATCAGTAAAAATTTATATTTGTAGTAGAGGCAAATGGTGTTTTATGTCCGGGAGCAGAAAGGCTCCTCCGGAAGATGATTCATCATATGAAAAGTGGATGCAAGAAAATTGTACTGTTATTGGATGGCTTGTGAACTCAATGCAACCACAGATTAGTCAGCACTATTTGTGGATGAATTCAGCAAAGGAAATTTGGGATAGTGTTGCTAAAACCTATTCCCAGAAATTAAATGTGGCCAGGGTTTACAAGTTGATAAGTGATGTGAAGAATTTGAGACAGGGGGATAAACCATTAGCTGTATGCTTCTCAACACTGAAGTCTTTATGGAAAGAAATAGATTTGATAGAAGCTATAGCCTGAGACACCACTAATGATGTTGAGACCTATAGGAAACTGGTTGAGAGAAACAGGGTGTTTGAGTTCTTGACAGGGGCTGAATCCAGAGTATGACATCACAAAGCAAAATATTTTATCCAAGGATAGTGTTTCATTGTCTCAAGCCTATGCCTTGGTAAGTAGTGAAGAAAGTAGAAGACTTGTCCAGGTCCAAGGGGCTGGTCTAAATGATCACTTTGCTAATATGGGAGTGAAACCCAAGGGAGTTGCAGGGACTCCAAGTAGCTCAGGGAAGAAAGAGATTATCTATGAGTACTATAAAAAGCCAAAACATACTAAAGACAAGTGTTGGAAATTGCATCCTGAGCTTCTTCCTCTTCGGTTTCAAAAGAAGTCTGATAATATGAAGGCAAGGAGTGCCAATGTTGCTGCTGGTCCAGATAGTGACAGATACCAAACTGAAGAGATGACGGCTAGTGAGCAGTTAGCTTCTATGAAGGCAGAATATGAGAAGTTTGGGAGGATGATCAATCACCTAGAGGGTGTGGCCTCTTCTTCCAACCCTCTAGGAAATTCAGCCTCTTCTGCATTTGCTCATTCAGGTATACGGGCTTCTACCAATCATGCAACCATTTTAGGTAATTGTAGGATCCCTTTGATTATTTATTCTGGTGCTTCTGATCATACGACCAGCCTTTCCACTTTATTTGTTTCATATGATTTACTTCCTGGACGTGAGAAAATCACCCTAGCCGATGGTTCTCTTGCCCCTATCTCCGGCAAGGGAACCATTAAGGCTACAGATTCCTTGGTCCTTCCTCCTGCTCTTCATGTACCCAAGCTAAATACAAATGTATTATCTATAAGTAGCCTAACTAAGTCATTTAACTGTTGTGTAACATTCTTTCCTTCCTACTGTGTTTTTCAGGATCTGGAGTCTCAGAAGGTGATTGGGAGTGGCCATGAGGCGAATGGAATATATCTGCTAGATACTCCTGGACAGTGCCATGAACAACCTGGAAAAACTGCTTTTGGGTCTACATCTACAGAGTCCATCAGTCGAGTCATGTTATGTCATTTTTGTTTCGGTCATCTTTCTTTTTCTACATTAAGTCATTTATTCCCAAAACTGTTTAAGGGAATTAGTTTGTCCAGTCTTCATTGCGAGTCGTGTGAACTGTCAAAACATTGTAGAAACAATTATCCTCTGAGTAATAAAAGATCTTCTCCTTTTCGTTTTGTGCACTTTGATGTGTGGGGGCCTTACCACTTACCTTCTTTTATGGGTGGCTACAAATATTTTTTCTTGTTCATTGATGACTTTTCTCAGTTCACTTGGGTATTTTTGATGAAGTCCCGTGATGAAGTTCCCAGACTTGTGAAGCAATTCCATGAATTTGTCCTAACCCAGTTTGATACCATAATTAAAATTTTCATATCCAACGATGCAAAAGAATATTTTGAGAAAAAACTGACCTGCTATCTCATTGATTTGGGGGTTATTCACCAAAGCTCCTATATTAGGACCCCAGAACAGAATGGAGTTGCTGAAAGAAAAAATAGGCATATTGTTGAAGTTGCAAGAAATATTCTATTTGCCTCACATGTCCCTACAAAACTTTGGGGTGATGCTGTTCTCACTACTACCTATCTTATCAACCGTATGCCATCTAGGGTTTTGGGGTTTAAGTCTCCCTTCAGTCTTCTTCGTCCGAACAATGATCTTTTTCCTATTCCTCTTCATGTCTTTGGCTGCACTTGTTATGTACATATCCCAAGTGTCTGGAGACATAACTTTGAACCAAAAGCCCATAAGTGTTTCTTCCTTGGTTATTCTCCCACACAGAAGGGTTGTTGTTGTTTTGATCCGAAGACTGGCATTCGGTATGTTTCAATGGACGTCACCTTTGATGAGCTTTCTTCCTTTTATGGTTCTTCTCCATAGAGACATTGTCCAAAGGGGGAGAATTTGTCATAGTTGTTTGCTCTTCCTCTTCTTGTCCCAGTTGAGTCTTTTGCTGAGACTCTTCCTCCTTCAAATGAGTCAAGGGAGGATCAATCATTTCACTCTCATTCCAGTGTTCCTATCCCTCCTCCTTTACCTCCTCGCCCTCTTTTTAATCCCAGGTTGTACCAACGACAGAGAACCAGAAATGAGCAGATTGCTTCCCCTACAACACATGAGCCTTATGCACTTCCAGTTATAGAAGAGACAACAAGTATTGTTACAGCCCCTTTGGAGCCATCCTTCCAAGACCTGGATATCCCCATTGCTATTAGGAAAGGAAAATTGAAGTGTACTGCACATTGCATTTCCAAACACCCTTATAGTTTGCTCTCTCTTTCATATTTTGCCTACCTTTCTTCTGTTGCTTCTAACCTAATTCCCAGGTCTGTGTCAGAAGCTCTTACTATTCCAGAATGGAGGGATGCTATGAGAATAGAAATTGATGCCTTGCACAAGAATGACACTTGGGAAGTGGTTGATTTGCCTGAAGGGGATCCAGTAGGCTATAAGTGGGTTTTTACTATCAAATATCATGTTGATGGCACCATTGAAAGGTACAGGTCTAGGCTAGTTGCAAAAGGCTATACACAAACATATGGGATTGATTATCTGGAGACCTTTGCCCCTGTTGCCAAGATAACTTCTATGAGAGTTCTGTTATCTCTGGCTGCACACTCAGATTGGCCACTTTATCAGCTGGATGTAAAGAATGCATTTCTGAATGGAGAGTTACATGAGGAGGTCTATATGTCTCTTCCTCTAGGGATGTATGAAACAGATATGAAAGGAAATGTCTGCAGGTTGAAGAAATCTCTTTATGAACATAAACAGTCCTCTAGAGCATGGCTTGAAAGGTTTAGGGCTGCCCTTGTTAGTTTTGGCTATGTACAGACAGTTTGATCATACCCTCTTTGTGAAGAGGAGAAGATCCTTGGTCGTTTACCTGATTGTGTATGTTGATGATATTGTTGTGATTGGTAATGATGTATCAGGGATTAATGATCTCAAATCTTTCCTTTATATAGAGTTTGAGATCAAAGATCTGGGGGAATTGAAATACTTTCTTGGCATAGAAGTTGCTAGATCCAAGGATGGGATCCTTATCTCTCAGAGAAAGTATGTTCTTGATTTGCTCTTTGAAACAAGGAAGATGGATGCTAGACTAGTTGTTACTCCTATCGATATGAGCCATAAACTCTCTGCTTCAGATGGAATATTGTTAAAAGATAAGGGAGTCTTCTAGAGACTACTTGGAAAACTTCTCTATCTATGCATGACTCGGCCAAACATTGCATATGCTGTCAGTTGCATCAGTCAATTCATGCATGCTCCCAGGGATACTTACGTGGCAATAGTAGAGCGGATTCTGTGTTATCTGAAGGGCTCCCTTGGAAAGGGGATTCTATTTGCTAAGCATGGCCATATTAAACTTGAAGCCTACATAGGTGCTGATTGGGCTAGAAACATTGATGACAAAAGATCTACCTCTGGGTACTGTAGCTTGGTGGTAGGCAATATTGTCTCTTGGAGAAGCAAGAAACAATCAGTTGTTGCTCGATCTTCAGTCGAAGCAGAATATAGATCCATGGCTCATGGAGTTTTTGAACTACTGTGGCTTAGATCCTTGATGGAGGAACTGGGTATTGAGCATGATAAGCCAATGATGTTATA
>NW_010729306.1:765864-792442 GCF_000365185.1 Nelumbo nucifera
TTAAAATAATTTAGTTGCTGATGTTAGGGTCTGTTTGGCTAGTTAAAGTGTTTTTTATTTCGTTTTTTCTTTCTGTTATGTCTGTTATTGTACTCAGGGGCACAAGGGTCTTTTCCCTTGTTATTTCTACCGCCCTATATATATTAAAATAAAGGCTGGTGCCACCAGCACTGTTACATTGCAAAACCCTTCTCTCTTCTCTCCTCTCTTCTCTCCACTCTTCTCTTCTCTTCTCTTCTCTTCCTCTTATTTCTGGCCGGCCATACTGTCAAGAGAAAGTTTATGGGGCCAAGTGTCACTACCCCCAAAGTACAGGATACCCTTCTGTAATTTACTCTTTTCTTAATCAATAAAAGAAGATATTGGCGGGGGGGGGGGATGTTTACAGACAGTTCTGGACATCTAAAAATGGCTAAGTTACTCAACTATGGCAACTTAGTGGTGCAAGGTGATTTGAAGGTGCTTGTGGAATGGGTTAAAAAACAAGCAGGAAAGTTCTTGGAAGCAGAGGAATGATACGAGGAAGGTTCAGATATTAGTTGATGATCTAGCAGCAAGAATCTAATGGGTTGAGAGATTGGCAAATGGTCTAGCAGATGCTCTAGCTAGACAAGGAGTTGACAGAGATCAGTTGTTTAGGGGTGTTGTGTCTTAAGTGATGAAAAAGTAGGGAGAGAAGAAAGATGTAAAGGGGAAGGCAGGAAGGGGCCTAGCCTGAACTAGGGGGAATTTGTTGACGAAGCTTTGCAAGTTTATATAACATTTATTTTTTGATCAGCAACATTTTTTTCACATTGTTAATACATTGATATTTTTTGGTTTCTGATCAAAAAGAAAAAAGGAGGACTTTGGCCTTACCCCAGCCTCTACATTACAATCAACTGCAGAATCCCACTAAAAAGTTCTACCATCTACTGAAGGATTGACTGAAAGTATATGAGACATCATGATTCCTTCATATTCCATTTTTGAAGTCCTTTGATTTCATAATTGTTAGATTCACAATATAGATCAGGATGCCAATTTCTTTGAAGCTTCCAATAAATTAGCATATTCAGCTTCACCTTCAATATTTTTGACATTGAGTTTTCCTTTCTGGAGTTGATAATCTCTCCATCATGATTATATATATTCAACCTTTTCCAGTTGCCATGCAGCATTGCAAGTTTGCAACTATAAAATGATGTAGGAAGTACTTCGATCAAGTCAAGGATTTTTGGAGGGAGAATAAACAGAGAAGAATAAAGAAACACAAGTTCTTACAAGCTGCTTATCTAAGTAACTCAAAGGGACCAAATTTGTTTCTTTTTGTTTCCTGCAGGGGGAGAGTGAGCAAAGAAAAAAGAAAAAGGAAAAAAAAGGAAGATTTTACTAGTGGATAAGTTTTCTGCTGACCATGTTCAGATGCATATTTTGCTATGCGAGTGCAGCATGTACTTGTATGAGGGTACATGCCCCTTAGACAATCAGTCCACACTAAAATCTAATGTATGAATGTATGCAAATATGTATTTATGTATGGTCGGGCTGGGCTTGGGTTGGGATAAGGCCGGGCCAGGCTCGGGCTACCTAAGGGCTAGGCGTGGGCCTAGCCCAAAAAAATTTGAATTGTTGGGTGCAAGCCCAGCTTGAGGACCAAAAATCCAAGCTCAGTCCATGTAAAATTGCATTCTGGGTCAGTCCAGGCTCAGGTTGGGCCCACCCAAGTTGCACCCTATTAGGTCCCTTGATGTGTAAGATCATTTTAATAATCTATAGCCATCTAATCTGTTGATTTTGCATCTGCTTTTGTATTTGCAGAGAATGGTAGAACAAGAAGAACTGCAGTTTCACGAGGAATACATGAATGAGCAAGATCCTAGTATTCTTCACTTTCTCTTGGCGTCAGGAGATGATGTATCAACCTTTTTGATATTTCCAAACAATATCTGCTATTGACATCTGTTATTGAATGTTCATATTCATATCAATATTCATATGAACTGAACATCCTTTTTGTTGTAGGTTTCCAGCAAGCAACTCCGTGATGACCTAATGACAATGCTTATAGCTGGGCATGAAACATCTGCTGCAGTTTTAACATGGACCTTCTACCTTCTCTCTACGGTATGTTACAGGAAGGTTTGGTCAGGACAAGTGGATATTTCTTGTTTTTAACCTTATAGGATTACCCTACTTAGAGTTATTGAAGATGAAACTGTCTGAAATGGGCCACAGGACTCATCATTGCAGACTGGAAATCTCAAGCCCTCATAACTTACTGCATGTTGCATTAAGAAGATCAGTTCCTATCATTTTATGGGTACTGGACCTCCTGGCCTAGGAAGGAGCATACAGAAGAACTCAGCGCGATCAGTTGACTTTTAACCAACTGGTCATGCATCGCTATTATCAGTTTTCTAAGAAAATTGGCAGAACTTTTCTCCACTGTCTAAATATATGCAGCAAGAGCACATTCACAATTAGTTACCAAAAATGAAGGCTTCCTACATTTTTTTTCAGGATTATTTCTGGCTCTATAACTCTCCATAGTGGGACCCAAGGAATGTTGGTCCTGAGCTCTGATTTTTTGATGCTTCATAGGGATACACAATGGGGGTAGGTCATCCAATACCCATACCCCCCAACCCTGGTGGCAACAGGATTTGATCCCAGGTTTCCACTACTTATAGCTGGAGATCCTACCAATTATGGTGCCTAGACTGTTGCAAGGTCCTTTTGTCCCAGTCCCAAGCTTGCTAATTAAAATTAAATCACCCAATGGAATTCCAGAGTTAGGATTGTTTTGTCTAATATTTCTCAACATCTTAGAAACTCATTTAACAACAAATTTTCTTTTATTATAAATGTCTGGAGATAAATTAAATTGACCTTACCAAAATAAATATCACATGCAAAAATAAAGTGCAATGACATGCAATTAGGATAGTAAAGTGTTGCCTAGTTTCCTCATCTAGCATTACCATAGGAGTGTAAGTTGGGTACTTGATTTGAAGTCTTTACACTGCATTGGGCCTAGGCTTCTGGGCCAGGCCCATTCAAATTTTAACAAAATCCCAACCCAAGCCCACCCAAGTTGCACCCTGATCATACCATTAAAACCACTATTTTAGAATGCATGTGGAACTTACTTATTAAGATGAGGCTGAAGTGCCTTGAGGTTATGCCTGGTAGTATGAAGAACATATCTCACATTGAGGTGCCTTATGTTAAGGATGCCCTTCCCCTTCTTATTCATCAAGGAAAATAGGGCCTGCTCACAAGACTCAGTTGTTGATTAATTTTTTATTCTCATTTTCGGTATATTTTATCATTTGGTTTAGTCTAACACTTCATTCTTTATGTTTAATATATTCGAGGTGTAAGAGGTAGAGGTGCAAAATGTAGAATAAGATAAAATATTGCAAAAAATGAGTTGGGGAACGTGTATGAATCACGAATTGGAGCAAACATGTGAGGTGATGAATGGGAAAATGTGTGAAATGCAAAGAGGTTCATGGGAGTAAGCTGTGAAACAATGAAGGATGCAAGTTAGGAATAATGTGAAGTAGGATGTGAGGGATAAGCAATAAGCACACATGTAAGTATGAATAATAATAAAATGACAAAAATGTCAACATTAGCATCAGCCACTTGATAATATGGTCTGACATATTGTGCTGAACTAGTGTGCCTCGAAAGGAAATATCTTCTGAATCAAGAAAAGGACAAATAAGGAAAGTTTCTCTATGAAGAGAAAATCTGAGATCAACTATATACAGAGGGAACTTTGTCGTATAGAGGAAATTCTGTTTTTCTGCCATTTTATGTGGAATGGGAGCTTTCTTGGTGCAGTCCACTTGCTTGTTTACCCCTGCTGCTAATTTGGTAGCTTACACAAGGTTTTTAACATACTTTTGAGTTTTCATTTTATATTAATAGTTGTGTAATAGGCAGTGATTGATTTGTAGGAATGCAGTGTATTTTTGTCATAAATATGACTTCTTTACAATGTGTAAATAAATAAATGGATGAATATTAGTTTAGGTACTTTCTTTTTTCAACATTATTTTGCTTATGTCATGGTTAAATCACTTATTGTATTTCTCTTAAATGCAATAAGATCCCAAGTCTCATGGCTCAAAGTTAGTGCATAACACATTTGGGGGGTCTTAAGGCCTCCATTCATGCATTTGCCTTCTAAAACATTGATCAAATAATCAATTGGTGTGATTCAACATTCTCTACCTTAGGTCTTGGTTTGACAAGTTACCATGGTTAAATATCCTAAGTTCCTCATTGTTAAATATCCTAAATATCTATATCTAGTTATGGACTGTGCTACCCAAAAGAAAATAAATGTTATGTGGTACAATTTTTTCATGCTACTGTAATTTTACACATCACTATTTACAGAAGGAATAAATGTCATATTTTTAAACAATCTCTTTGTATCTCTGCAGGAACCTAGTGTCATGTCCAAGCTTCAAAATGAGGTTAGTTTTCAGTACTATTTTTGAGAGGTAACAGAACATTTTATTGTAGAAAAGAATATGTACAGAAATATAAAGAAAAATGGACTAGCAAGTGCTACCTAACCAAACCCTGATGGAGTATCCCAATAAAATTACAAAGTAACCAAACCCTTAGACTGTCTATCCAGCTGTCAGCCATATTGTTTGCTGCCCTAGGTGTACAAGACCAAGTCACCCCTATTTCTAGGGGTGGAAATGAATCAAGCTTTTCATGAACTATTCGAGCTCAGCTCGTAAAGAGCTTGGTTCGGCTCGGTCTAAACCGAGCTTTGAGCTGAACTTGAGCCCAATATATAGGCGCGTTTGCTAATCAAGTCAAGCTTGAACCTAATAAGGCTCGCAAACCTGATTGAGCTTATACATTTTAATAAATAATTTTTATTTTTATTTTTTTATAGGAAGCTTGGATCACATTCAAGCTCGAACATATGAGCTTTTGAGCTGAGCCAAATTCACACTCAAATCTCTAGCTCGAGTAGAGCTTGAGCCTCGTGGATTTTTGGCGAGCTGGGCTCAAATAGCCAGATATTCTGCTCAGTTCAGCTCGAATCCACCCCTACCTATTTCTCTTGCAAAAGAGATAGCCTTTCCTAAGGAATATCTGTACTGCTGAGCCCCTTTGGAATCCTCCCTCAACCAGTTGATCACTGCATTAGAATCTCCTTCAACCTCTACATCGTGCAGATTAAGATGCTTGCAAAGTTTTAGGCCATGAAAGGCAGTTTGAAACTCTGAATAAATTGAGTCCCCCTTTTCTAATGGTCCAGAGTATACCATGAGGTTAGTTTTCAGTTTTCCCTTAAACAACGTTAGGCAGGGTATTTACTCTGAAAGACTAAGGGTAGTGGGTAAAGTTCTACATTATATTTTCAGCATATAATGTTAGGCAGGGTATTTACTCTAAAAGACTAAGGGTAGTGGGTAAAATTCTACATTATATTTTCAGCATATAATTCAGATTATTTTGTATCAATAATAGTTTAATTCTTGTAAATAGGTTGATTCTGTCCTCGGAGATCGATTTCCAACTATTGATGACATGAAGAAATTAAAATATGCAACCCGAGTTATCAATGAAGTAAGAAATTGGCATCTAAATATAGGATGCATGTCTCTTTATATTTAAATTCCTTTGAGGTATATATTATTTCTGAATTGGGATCCATACATCTCTTATGACTTCAAGTTGTTTATGTCCTCCTCCCCCTACCTGCAGTCTTTGAGGCTCTACCCCCAACCGCCTGTGTTGATTCGTCGTTCTCTTGAGGATGACATGCTTGGAGGGTACCCAATAAAGAGGTAATTTGAGTGTACCCTTTGGATAACCTATTATTTATAAAAACGTTTTCCATAGAGAACAGTGATAGCTCTCTATTTAATGTTACTATGTATTGTAATTTCTAAGGCTTTTCGTGCTGATGTTCAGATCCTTGTGATATCTAGTGGATCACATTATGCTGGGAATTTCAATTGACATGCTCAGATTTTTGCACAAGTTGTGGAACTATTGAAATGTAGGAAACCTAGAAAAAACATTGGAAATCTGCATTCATATGTGAGGAAATGATAAAAGAGGAATTCATCCTTTTATCATTCACCATATTGCTTAGGGACCACCTTATCCTTTATTGTCTGTGCTGTTGGGTCCTATTTTGTTGCAATGGTGTTATGGTCCTTCCTGATAAAGGAAAATGCAAGATAGAATAAAACAGATATCATTTGATATATTCATCAGTAAGTTTTTTATTTAAATTTTACCATTGATAAGAAGAATTTATCAAAAAAAAGACAAAGTGGTCAACCATAACAAAGGTGGCTGGTTGCAGATTTCACTGTCCAAAGAACTGCAAAATAATCCTGAGAGGAGGATAAAAATGTAGAGCTACCCTAGAAAAGTAGATCTCTACTACAAAGCTCCCCACCCTACTCACCCAACCCTGGCAAGACTATCCACAAGTGAGTTAGGTTTCAGGGAATCCATCTGAACAAGATGTTCACACTAGATGCCAAATTTGAACTCAACTAAGCCTTGTCCCAACTACTATTAGACAATGTATGCCCTTAGCTCCAATCAAATTGATGTACTTGATAACATTTATTGTAAATGAATAAAAGTGCATAATTGATTCATGTGATTTGGTGTGTTTCTGTGTAATACCCTTAAACTAGACACTTATGAGACTCGTTTAGTTTAGAATCTTCACAGCCGTTGGACAAATCTGGGGAAATTTATCCTGCCAAGGTTGACACTGATGTGCTGCCAAGTTGGTTGGGGTGGCTTGTCTTAGCTGTCAGGGTGAGACCTGAGGTACATACAGTGTGGGTTTTCTTGAAACCCTGAACCAGACCAAATTCCAGTAGTGCCCTGGACCTTGGAGACGGGTGGGCAAAACTGGAATGTTACACCTGACCCCTAGACTCGATTATAGTACTGCACTAGGTGTCGGATTGGGCCGTCTTTGATATGCCAATCAGTGAGATCCTTAGAGGGGGTCAAAACCTGGGTGTGTTGGGATAGTCCGAGAATTCATCTGAGTGGGTGATCATAGTGACAGGATCAGCCCCTTTGTCAGACAAAGTGAATGATCGGGGAATGCACTCTCTCTGATGGAAACCTAAACTGCCGGCAGTGAATTTCAAATGTGTTTGAAATTTGTTTTTGCAAAATATATTTATATAGAGATATACGTATATATATATTATGGTTCCAAATTGGTTGCAAAAGGTTTTAATTCCTAGGATCCATGTGAGTAGAGAGTGCAATATTGTACATTGCAGTCGAGGGAGAGGTCCTCTCTTGTCGGGCAGTGTATGATTATTAAGGGCTGAGAGGTCAAGTGTAAGACCATTAAGGATAATGCCTGATGGGTTAATCTTACATCTGCTCACAGTCATTGGGTTTTCATAAGGTGGTTGGACCCAATGACCATTTAGTGTAAATGTTGGGTCCATTAAGAGCCCATGGTGATGAACTCAAGGGTTCATTGTGTCCTATAGTGAATTCGGCTAGGCCTTGTAACAGAGGCTGGGCTGAACCCATGTGGTTGATGTGTAGATCAATGTTAGGGTCCCACGCCATACAAAGAGAGCCAAGTTAGCTAGCATATTAAAGGGTAAGTGAGGGCCCATTAAGAGCCCATGGTGATGGACTCAAGGGTTCATTGTGTCCTATAGTGAATACGGCTAGGCCTTGTAACAGAGGCTGGGCTGAACCCATGTGGTTGATGTGTAGATTAATGTTAGGGTCCCGCGCCATACAAAGAGAGCCAAGTTAGCTAGCATATTAAAGGGTAAGTGAGCAATATGACTTAATGGGCCTAAAACCCATTTCGAACTGGGCTTAAGTCAGTTAATTAAAAAGGGGCGAAATCATATTTATAACTTGATTAGGATTAGCTGAAGGATAAGATAAGTCTTATCCATTTAAGAGTCCAGATCGATATTTGGATCAAGAAACTCTCTCCTAATTGGATTAGGAGGCTGAGCCAAAGAAGGCTATAAATAGGGGACGAATTCCTCAGTTTACACACACTCAGCAACTTACAGAATTCTCCCTTGTTCTTGCCGCCCCTACCTAGTTTGATTTCCACCTGTGGAACTGATCAAGAAAGGTTCTTGATATTGTTTCTTGCTAGAAGAAATAATCTGAAGTTGTGCTCACCAGCCCTTGCTCGATTCTTGCTGAAGAATCTCAGGTTCTTGCTGAAGAACCATCCTATTGATCCTATTTCACCATACATTGTGTCATCTTCAATGAAAGCAGGTTTTAGTCTTCTCCTTGGGCATGAACGCCTACGTTGGGAGTTACTGTTACTTCGTATCAGGTATATCCCTCACTTCCCTTTTGGTTTCAGATCTGGTCCGGTTTTGATTCAAGAATGAACCTTGAAAATGCAGTTTTCTAAATTAAGGAATATGATTCCCGGATAGGAGAGAAAGAAATTTTTTAAATTTCGCCCAACCTTCCTATAGGGTTCGGCCATCCATATGATGGATCTCCCATCCCTTCAACTACATGGGGTTGGTTACATGAATCCTTTTCTGCTATTCTACTCTATTCAGCTCCATATGCATTGTTAAATTATAGGCCTTCAAATCATTTCTCACTGCTTCAGCCATGTCCTTTTTGGCCTGCCCCTATCTCTTTCTAGACCCTTCAGCTTGCAACAGATCATTTCTTCTCACTAGTTCTGTAGATGTTTTTCTCTACACTTGACCAAACCATCTTAGTCCACTTTCCTTCATTTTTTCTTCTAATGGAGATACTCCTAAGTTCCTACAAATATGTTCATTTCTAATCTTTTCCTTCCTAGCTTTTCCACCTATCCATCTCAGTATTTGCATTTTTGCTACACTCAATAGATGCTAAATCTTTTAAGCCCCTAATATAGTGCCTCAAACTCCAAGGACCATCTGAACCATTTTTAATTCATTCAATGGCCACCTGAGACTGAGAGCCGATGCCCTGAAATCCCAAGGAATACATTGGCCCAAATGTAGTAGCGACTAGATCTTTGCTTAATCACAGTAAACAAAAAAAAGGCCAAAGTAAGAAAGGAGAATGCTCCCAGGCAGTGAGGTGAGGCAACTGAAAATGCACCAGTTGGACCCAGATTCCTGAGTTTTACGCTTTTTTGTATCTTCTGTATTTTCACAATCAGTAAGATATAGGTGGCATTCTAACCTAACTATATTTTGTTTGATTTCCATTAAATATGATCTTCCTCTCTCACAAGGGGTTCAAGGATCGGGCATAATCAGGGAACATGGACACAAGGGTGGGTTGTCTTGGTTTTGTGAAGGGTGGGTTTTCTTGGTTTTATTGATATAATTTTGTCTTTCTTGAAGGTACTTAATCACCATTATTGAAAATGCATCTTTCTCTCCTCTGTTCTTTTTTTTTTACTTAGAATATTTTTGTCTATAATACATAATATATCTCTTGGTTGCTTATAAAAAAGAAAAGAACAGAGGAGAGAAAATGCCTTGCACATTGGGTAAAAACCTTGAAAATCTTTCATGACTTCTCCTTTAGTGATATTTTGAGATCATGGAAGTGGCAAATTTGGCTCAAGAGAAGGAGAGTGATTATGGAATGGAGACCACCAACACCCATTGCTGTGAAACTAAGCTTTGATGGAAGCTTCTTGGTAAGTGAAGGAAGGGCTGGTTTAGGGGGTGTATTTCGAGATTCAGAAGGTGAGATACTAGCACTTTATTAGGGTCCTGTAGAGCAAGGAGATCCATTGACAGCAGAATTACTAGCTTTGCTTCAAGGGCTGAAATTCGCAAAAGTTGGGTTCAGATGCTAGAAGTGGAAGGAGACTCCCAGGTGGTTATTTCCTGGACAAAATTTCACTGCCAAACTCCTTGGGTTTACAGGCACAAGATCAGGGAAATTAAAAGCTTAACAAGGGAATCAGGTGTGACTTTTAAATGGGTGAGAAGAAATGCAAATGGCATGGCAGATGCTTTAACTAAACAGGGGGCAAATAGACAGAAATTATTTTGGGCTAAATTGTAAGGTTGGGTTTAGGGATTGCAGTCTAGTTGTATTTGGATAATCCTATGGAAGTGGGTAACTTACCCACAGAATTGCAACCTCGAGTTTAATAAATGTTGATTAAAATTTACCTTTGTGATAAAAAAAATGTCTTGCAATTTGAATAAAAAAATCACTGTACTTACATGACAAAATCGGATGATAAACTCCAGAAAATGGCAGGGAATAAGGACTTTTTCACTTCTCAGTGAAGTCAAATAACTGTTGTTTCCTTTAGTGATACTTCAAGTCCTTGCTTGAAGATGCCACGGTACTCAGTATATCCTCTTGTGGATATGGACAAATGATATCTTCATAAGAACTCCTTTCATGAGTTCCTTTTTCTTAACATTGTCTTTTTAGCAATTTGTGTAATATTCTTTTTAATTTTGGTACAATTTCAGGTAGACCAGATTACTTATTTTATTTTACCATAGGCATATGTTTGAGTACTTTATTCAGATCTTATAGTTAAAATATTTGCAGTATATTTACCCGAGAACTAAATTTATAAATTACAGTATTCTTATGTCATTGCTTTAATCTGAGCACAATGTTGAAGTTATATTATGCATTATGTTCATTGGCAGGGGTGAAGATATTTTTATTTCTGTTTGGAACTTGCACCGATGCCCTGATCATTGGGTTGAAGCAGATAAGTTCAATCCTGAAAGGTGGCCCCTAGATGGACCAAATCCTAATGAGATCAACCAAGATTTCAGGTTATTTTCAACTAGTTGCAATTTTGCATTATTAAGGCATTCTTTATGCTGGTCAGATGTTTGTGGTTTTCTCTTTCTCTATTCCTTATGTTGGTTGGTTTTACTTCTTGTGTTGGTCCTTTTTTGTGATATTTTATTTGCTTTAACTTCTTTACCTTTCCAGTTGGTTCATTATGCTAATTGGAAAACAAGAAAAAAAAAGGAAAAACAGTGAATGCTGCAAAAAACAATGAATATTTCTACATGCCTGAGTATCTTATGTTGCTACTTTTCTTAGGCTTCTTGACGCTGTAAAGTACATAGAATTTGTGCATCTTGGGACAATTATTTAGATGCCAACTTATAAGCATGTCACAAATGCAATTTTTTAAAATAACTATTGAGGAGTTGCTTCAAAATCTACAAACTCTTTAAGTTTTGATTGAAAATAGAAAATCCGGAAACCCTGTTAGACTTTAAAATCATTCCATTACATTTTTCTTTAACAAAAAGGGAGAAAGAAAAATATGCAAGATTTTTCTGACTTTCTTTCCATAAAGGGCATTCAAAGGCCTTTAAGACTTGAACCTACATTCTCATGCTTGTTAGCCCAAGATTTTACCATTGCACCAATCAATGGCTCCTGAAAACTAATTCCTTTCCATGAAGGAACTAATTCTAGTCATGACTTCACTAAGATAGAAAATTTTAGCAATTCACATTCGCAGGAAGTAAGGAACTCAATATTATAAATAAGCACCTCATCACAATCACACTAGTACCCTTGAAAGGAAAGCGGATAATCTGTAAAGCCATCAAGGTCAACATGGATCATCATCATCATTATCATCCAACCCTTGTCCCAACTATATGGGGCCGACTACATGAATCCTGTTTCACCATTCCATTCTGTTTAGTGCTATACCCATCATTAAATAATGAGCACTTAGATTGTTTCTTACAACTTCATTCCATGTCCTTTTTTATCTGCACCTAGTCCTTCTAGCCACTTCAACTTCCAAGAAATCTTCCTGTGGGTGTTGTAGATGGTCTTCTTATGAATGTCAACATGGATGATCCTTTTTTTTCCTTATTAATTCTTTTTAAGTTTTTGACAATTTAGAAAAATCTAAGAAAATTATGGCATAACCTAAGTTTTCTAAATGTGGTTACGGTATATTGACCCTCAAGACCTCAATTATTAGTCTATTTTGTTGAATCCATTCTTTAACTCCCCCTTTGTTGAAACACCATTTGGATAAAACCATGTTCCCCTTGCTATAAGCAATGGAATATAACAATTAACAAAATAGGTAGCTCATTAAGGCCATTGTTTCAATTATTAGCAGTATTAGTAGTGTTAAAAATAATGCGTACCTTCATAGAGTTAGACCTACTGAAGTAAAAAGAGGCACTAAATAAGATGAAGAAGAGAAAGGCTTTAGGACTTTATGGGATTCCAATAGAAATGTGAAAAGGTATGGGAGAGGTAGGCTTGTTATGGCTAACTAGCCTATTTAATAAGATAGTAAAAGAAAAGAGGATGTTTGATGATTGGAGAAATAACAGTATGGTGCCTATATTTAAGAGCGAAGGTGATATACAAAGTTGTAATTACTATTGGGGGATTAAACTCATGAGCCACATTAGGAAACTTTGGAAGAGAATAATTTAACAAAGATTACAACTTGAAAATATATCAGAGAACCAATTTGGCTTTATGCCAAGGAGATCAACCATGGAAGCTATATTTCTTTTGAGACGATTGATAGAAAAGTTTAGAGAAAAGAAGAAGGATTTCCATATAGTGTTCATTGATCTGGAAAAGGCTTATGATAGAATTCCTAGAGAAATAATATGGTAGGTCTTGGAAGAGAAAGGGATTCAAAATAGGTATATAGACCTAATTAAGGATATATATGAGAGGACAAAACCAATGTTAGAACACCAATGGGAGAGAATGTCAACCAGCAAGAAAGAGAATGGTAAACCAAGATATGAAGAAAAGAGAAAGCACCAAGATTTAACGCGGTTCAGCTCTATAGCCTACATCCATGGGAAGAGAGGGAAAACATCCACTTCGGGAATAAGAGATACAAGACTTACCTCTCTTCAGACTCACAACAAAATGTTCGTTCTCACTCAACCCTAATCCCACATAACCAATGGCTTAAATAAACAAAAGACCAAATTATATCAGAATTTCACACAAGCCCCTCTTCCTCCCATAAATACATACAAGTACCCTAAATTTATCAACATTACTAATCTACCCTAAGAACCTCCAATAGAAACTTCAGACTTTACTGTTACGATGGGTCTTTGCCAAGGTTCAGCACTTAACCCTTATCTGTTTGCATTTATCATAGATGAATTAACTAAACATATTTAGGAAGAAGTTCCATGGTGCATGTTATTTACGGATGGCATTGTTTTAATTGATGAACATAATGAAGGATTAAATACAAAATTAAGCTTATGTACAAATATCCTAGAAACAAGAGGTTTAAAAATAAGTAGGACTAAAATAGAGTATATGGCATATAATTTAGTAATAATAGGAGTGTAAATCAGGATACACTTAGGATTGGAGACCAAGAGATAACTCAATACGACCATTTCCAGTACCTTGGTTCAATAATTCATAACAAGGGAGAGATTGAAGAGGGTGTTACCGGAATAATTAAAGCAGGTTGGGCAAAATGGAGGGGTGCATAGACTTTTGTGCAATACAAGAATACCACTTAGATTAAAAGGAAATTTCTATAAAATAGTTGTAAGGCTAACTATATTGTATGGAACAAAGTGTTGGGCAGACAAGAATCAACTTGTTCAGAAAATGAGTGTGGTAGAAAGGTGAATACTAAGATGGATGAGTGGGAAAACTGGAAAGGATAGGATCAGGAATGAAGCCACCTTTAGAAACCTAGGAGTAGCTCTAATAAGTGATAAAATGAGATAGATAGATAGATAGATAGATAGATAGAGAGAGAGAGAGAGAGAGAGAGAGTAGACTAAGATGGTTTGGTCACATGCATAGAAAGACTGTCAACAGCTCCAGTTAGAAGAAGTGATTTGTTACAAGTGGAAGAGGATATAAGAGCTAGGGATAGACCAAAAAGGACATGGGTAGAAGTAGTAAGAAATTATTTAAGCACTAATAATTTAACAATGGATACGGCTTTAAATAGAATAGATTGGTGAAACAGGATCATGTAGCTGACCCCATATAGTTGGGATAAGGCACGAATGATGATGATGATGAGTTTACCCTAACAGCCCCTATTCTTGTTTGGCTTATATTAGAATATTTTGATTAAATTACACCAGTGCCAATTTAACTGTAAGCTCATTATGTAAGGCTATCGTCCACACCACTTCATTATTTAGCTCTATTTGAGTACAAAGCTCTTTATTTATTTTCTCAACATTGTAATAGGTTGATAATTAAGACCGTGCCATGAAAATTTAAAGTTAACATTTCAAGATCAGTCTCCATGTTAGGTTGTATACTCCGAAATATTGATTGGAGTTCCCACATAACACCTCTCATCTTTATTATGGTTCTATTTTTATCATTTCAAATAAATGAGTAATATGTCCTGTTATCTCTGGATTTGAGGAAATTTTTGAATTACAAATAAAATTCATTATAAGATCCTTAGTTCAATTTGTTGCATATTGTAGCTTCTTTCAGATGTTTGGACACCACTCATTTATCCCACTGGTTATTCTTCCCAAGTCATGTTGCAAAATAATTCATCCTACAAGCATGTTCTTGCTATTATTCTTTTAAATTCTGTAGGAAGGGTCAGGATCCATCATATGGATGGTCGAACCATGCTGAATGGATGGGCAAAATTTAAAAAACTTCCTAATCCTCCCGAGAATTGAATTCCTTATATTTTGAAAAAATACATTTTTCAGGATCAGTCTTGCACTAAACCGGACCAGATTTGAAACCAAACAAAGAGGGAGATGTATACCTGATACGGATACCACAAACGTAGATCCCAAGGTGGGAGTTCACACCCAAATCAGTCCTAAAACCAGCCTCCACTGAAGATGGCGCAGTGTATTCTTGAAACCGGTTCAGCAACACAGTTTTCAGCAAAACTGCAACCCAACTACTTGGGTCGAATTGGGGAAAGTGAGCACGAAATTCCTCTGGATTTTTCTAGCAAAAATCAGAGGAAAAAATGATCTATATCAGTCCCAAATAAGTTGTAGTCGAATTAGGCTTTCTTGGAAGACAAAAGAAGAAGAGAAAGAGCAGAATTGAGAGGAGTTCTTGATCAGTTCGCCCTCTTCTTCTTTTATCTCATTATGGAGCACTTCTCCTAATCAAATTAGGAGATTATCCAAATCTAATTTGGATCTGGACTCTATTAAGAGATAAGCCTTATCCTCTTAAGAGGATAGGTGCTCCATACCCATTTCCAAACCCAAGATTCGCCCCATGTCACGACAACTTAAGTTATCATGTGACAGCTTAATTAATCATATTAATTATGGGCTTTAGGCCCATCAGCTATAAGGCTCACGACCCAAGGATGTTGCATGGCCAACTTAGGCCTGATTTGTATGGCGTGGGACCCCACAATGACCTCACATAAGTCCACATGGGTTCAACCCAACCTTTGTGAAAAGGCTTGGCCGAATTCACTGCTAAAGGCAGTAAACCCTTGAGCACATCACTATGGACTCAATATGGGCCCAACATTTACACTTAAATGATCTTTGAATTCATCCATCCTATGAAGACCCAAGGATAATGGACTTAAGTAAGATAGAGCCCATCAGGTAAATCAGCCCTTAATGGTTTGTTACGCTTAAACTCTCGGCCCATAATGATCAAACACTGCTCGACAAGGAAGGACCTCTTCCCTGGCTGCAAGGTGCAATGTTACACTTCCTGCTCGGATGGATCCTGGGAATTAAAACCTTTTGCAAACATTTTTCTATAAAACATAATATATATATATATATATATCATATAAATATATTTTGCAAAACCAAATCTCAAACACAGTTGAAATCCACTGTCAGCAGTTTAGGTTTCCACTAGAGAGAGTGTAAACCCTATCATTCACTTTATCCGACAAAGGGGCCGATCTTATCACTATGATCACCCACTCAGACAGCCCAATCCAACATACCCAGGTTTTGACCCTGAATGGATCTCACTAATTGGCATATCAAAGACAACCCAATCCAACACCTAGTGCAGTACCATAATCAAGTCTAGGGGTTATTTGTAACTTTTCAGTTTTGCCCATCAATCTCCAAGGTTCAGGGCATAACTGGAAAATGGTTCGGGTTCAGTGTTTCAACCAAACACACACTGCATGGTTCGAGTTCAGTGTCAGCCTTGGCAGGATAAACTCCCCAAGTCTATCCAACGGCTAAGAACATTTTAAACTAACACGAGTCTCATTAGTGTCCAATTTAAGGGGTAATTTCATAGAAACATACCAATATTAACATGAAACAATAATGTACTTTTATTCATTTACAATAAATGTATATGGACATCGATCTGATTGGAGCTAAGGGCATACACTGTCTAACAAATTCCAGATCCAATTTTAGGCAAGGAAATAACATTCCAAAAGATGGCATAATTTGTCTGTTCATGACTGATTACGACTGAAAGGAAAGAAGTAAAAAATGAATAAGATCTTTTGAATTTCTTCTAGTATGTTCTTTAATAAATAAAGTTTCCACTTCAAGCACGCTTTTGAATTCATTGTTGATTTAAGGCGCAGTCAATGCCAAATAACTTTGATATCATAAGACAAGTGGGCTGTTATGAATCAATTAGATTCAGGTAATTCTGGAACACTGCAAAATGCATACAACAGTGGGCAGCTTCACTGAATAAAAGTTAAAAACACATTTCTGGATAGTTCACTCTTGATGTATTTAGCATAGAAAGTTTAGATTATGCATTAAATTTTGAACTTATTCCACATGGGCTTTTTTGTCTTTCTGCAAACATCTATTCTTCTGGTAGCAAAGCAACAAAAAGGAATCTCACTGTTGAGAAGCGGGCTTAGCTACTTCCCCTTTCTTTTCTTTATTATTTTAGTAACCTGTTGGTCTTACTGTTATTGGGCCATGAGCCTTCTTCTTCTTCCATGATCATTAGTTTTTAATTTATTTTCTTATTATTATTGTTGATTTCCATGGCAAGTCTCACTATATACTTTTCTTGGTTACCTTCAATCTTAATTAAATATTTGTAGTACTTAGTAGTCTTTTAGATGTGAAGCTAATCATCTTTAGACACTACCATTATTTTTTCGTGTCATCATCATCATTACTGTTTATGTTTTGTATTTTCATGTTTAAACTTTGACCATATCAGTACCAAAAAAAAAAAAAAAACTTTGACCATATCCATCACATCAGCATTTTTCCTTTCTCAGTTATTTGCCCTTCGGTGGAGGACCACGCAAATGTGTAGGGGATATGTTTGCTTCATTTGAGGTAATCCTATTAAGCACCACAGAAATTTATGAGCAATAATTTATGGTTCAGTCACGGATGCCAAATGGGGCATGCATTCATATATGCTTGTTAAAGAATTTGAAAAATCAAATCTACTCACCAGCAAAAAGGTGGTGGTGTGCCGTCTTATATTTTCATTCTTCTGAATACAATACTTTCCTTGTATCAACTTTCAAAAAGATTGGAGCATGTGTTCATTCATTTCATTATATACTTGAATTGTAGATTACAAAATGACAATAGTGCCCCCATAAGTCAAAGTATCTCTCTATTCTCTAAATATTATGCTATGTAATATATAATATATTATATATGCACATTATTATACAATATGATATATGCTATATATTGTAGGAAGTAGAGAAAGATACTACTAACAAGTGAACAAGTTAGAAAGTAAAAGCAAGAAAAGGAAGTGAACTCCATGTAAAAAATAATTTTAGTTAGTCACGCATACACACCTAAAGAGATGCCCCAGCCTGATCCATCTGGGCTCAGTGCATGTGCATGTGATAAAGATTTCCCCACAGCCCTCCAAGCATGGGAGCCAGCATGTATGTAGACTCCCCATTTGGTTCCCTACCCAAGGGGAGCCAATTCCTACTGATGAGCTCAATGAGCTTCGAGTTCCTATTCCATGTGGGGCTCAAGGAAAAGTACAAGAAACTAAAAACTTCAAAACAATTAGAGGGAGATTTAAATTTTAGCTCAAAACAAGGTGCATGAGCGAGCATGTGTAAGTATGTAGTGGTTGCAGAGCATGTATACATGCATATGTATATTTTTGTGAATGCTAGAATGTATCATGTGTGTGTAACTGTGTACAGGTACAACTGTAATACAGTAATATATAGGACTGGACATAAGTAAGAAACAGAGGGGTAAAATGATGTTGAAAGAGAAAGATCAAGCCGTCAAGGTGACATTTTCTTTTACTTTTTTGTTGGGAGCTGAGGGAGCAAGCAAGAATTGGGATCTGCTCCTCACACAGGGTGCCTCACAGGCACATCCCACCGTGCATTGGGAACATCTCCCATAAATAATAACACACAAGTACGGCAGATGTTCCCAATGTACAGTGGGATGTGCTTGTGAGATCATTGTGAGGCGCCATGTATGAGGAGCAGATCCGGTCTCAGCAAGCAAGAGTTGAAAAGGTGTATTTGTTTTCCCCTTTTGTCCCACCTTGAAAAGGTAAGGAAAAAAAGGTAGGCATGCTTGGTGGTACACCCTATTCTCACAACTTCACGACCTAGTTGTTATGTAGCCTCAAGTAACAGGATTACCAATGCTTTTGATTAAAAAACTAGGGATACTGATGACATTGTGGCATCAAATTCATTCAAATAGTTGTCTATAAACAAAAGGAGCAAAATTCTTTGACACATGATACTGGTTTATCTTGAAAACATTAACTGATCATAAATGTTTATCAAGAATGGATTCACAAAGCTGTAATTTTCAGATCCTAATTCCAAAAACGTGAGTTAAGACATCCCCCAGGCTTTATATTCAGGAGTTAAATATTCAACTATCAAAAAAAAGGAGTTAAATATTCAACTTGTTTTGCAGACTGTGGTTGCACTTTCAATGCTTGTTCGTAGATTTAACTTTCAAATAGCCGTTGGGGCACCCCCAGTAAGTTTCTCTCTTCTACATTTCCTCTACTGAGCAGAGAAATCTAAATTCCTTAATAGGACGATTTACAAAGCAAAGTGAACAAATAAAAAAAGAACATACATTACAGGTTGAGATGACAACAGGAGCAACCATTCACACAACTGAGGGGTTGAAGATGACAGTTACCCGAAGAACAAAGCCTCCTATTATTCCTACCTTGGTAACATCTGTTGTAAAAGGGGATGACAGTAGTCCTCTTAAGGAGCCATCTCCAACTATGGCATCATCATCTATGGGCATTTTAGAAGCTGACCAGCAATATGATCAGCAAGGTCAGATTTCTCCAGCTCATTCCTAATAAATATTGATTGTCAGGTTTTACCTACAGAGCATCAGATTTATGAATTGTAAATTATTTGTAAACGGATAGTTATAAAAAAAAAAATATATGTATCATATTTCTCAAGCAATTAATTCCTTATTGTGAGGGCTTTATTTTTACTCTTGCATTTTGTTTTCTTTCTGATTTTCTCTTTTTGGCGACAACTGATGAGATGTGTTGAGGGAAGAAAGGGAGCACAAGTTATTTGTCAACAAGGAAGGACAAAAATAGTCCTTTCCTCATGAATGTTCAGTTCATTTCTGGTGGTTGTTAACTTGTTATTCATATGATATTATTCCTATTGCTAAAGTTGCATCAAAATGATTTTGGAAAGATTGAAATAAATTTCGGGGTCGTTTGGCAAGTCTTTTTTGATAGATCTTTTGGAAGCTCTGACAGTCAAAAGAGGATGTTAGCTTTTGCTTCAAGATCTTAGCAGTTTGAAGGCTGGTTGGTTAAGGTGCATTTGTTTGTGCATCTTTCCCGTGAAGACGAGTTGAAAAAAAGGCAAAAAACTCCATTTGGAGTTTCTCGAAAATAGCCCGAAATTGGCTTTCACGCCTTTTTAGGGCTGTGGCTTTCAGAAACTAGATCTTTTTCCAACCAAACAGGAAAAACCAAAACGTGGATTGTCGAGCTTCTAAAAAGTCGACAGCCCGTGCAAGAAGACACGCGAAACGGGGCCTTACTCTGCTTGCAAGCCTAACAAGGCTTAAGAACAGGAGCCTAAGCTACCTGCTAGTCTTCTGCAGAGAAAACACAAGAGCCTGAGCTCATGGGAGAACCTAGACATCTGGTGCATACAGTCAAACTTCTCAAGAGACCAAATGCAGAATTTGTTTCCACATTTAATGGCTGAACTGAATGACTTGTTGCTTTGTATTTTAGTTGGAGGTTTAAACCTCCTTAACGGATGAATCTGAAGTTGGGTTGATTACTAAATCCTCAAATGTTTTATTATTTAATTCTTTATTCGCTAAAATACAAGGTAATAAGCCATTTAGTTGAGCCACTTCAGCCGTTATTAAAAACAGCCCCTGAGACTGCATTTTGTCATGGTGTTCATCTGCTGTTGCATTTAAATAGCATTTAGTTTATGGGCAAAATCATGTTTCTTATGCCTACTTATGTAAAAACACCAACACAATGTGGTCTCTACAATTTTGTATTGGGGCGATTATAAAAAACATCAATTTGACGTTCCTACAATTTGGTGTCATTCCACGTTTCCAACCATAATCGTTGTATCGTCCCGACAAGGGAGAAGATTAGCTGAACGCTTTAGCTGTTCAGCAGGCTGTGAAACCAACAATAGTCTGGGGCCCATGTATTTTATTACTGAGCGTGGAGCGCTATCATTGCTTTCACAACTCCGCGCTACTGAGCCAAATTCCCACAGAGCCCAATAGGAAAAATCCTTAACTTCCCCTATGGTTTTTGACAAATACAAAAACCTCTGCCTTTCTAAAGAAGACACTGACCTCCTGAGCTTTGACAATTTTACATGGTCTGGTTTTGAATTTTTAGTGTGAACTAACAACTTGAGCTTAGCCTGAATGGCAAGCTCAACCTAAGGGCATCAAATTTCGGTATGAGCTGACAATTTAGGCTCAGTTTGGAAACAGTACAAATATAAATTTGTAGAGTGCAAAACCTTGTATTTTGTATTATTTTATATGCATTTGGACTGTGCATATTTGTATTTGTACTCCTTCCAAATTGAGCCTCAAGAAAAACCTGGCCCAAAACGCCTGGCATGCACCCCTACCTCTATGGCAAGACAAAAAACACCCCTATATTTATTCTGCCTCAGTTGCTATTAATTATTAGGGGTACTCATAAAAAACTGAAAAATCAAAAAACTAAAGTGCACTGAGAAAATTGAACAAAAAAATGTAGTTAATCAAATTGATCTATTTGGTATTTCTGAAAAATCGAAGGAACGGTTCGATTTTCGGTTAACCTATAAAAAACCAATGGTTAACTGGACTAATCGATATATGTATTTATATGTATATTATATATTTTTTAATGTATTTATCTCACATATAATCTATATATTATATATAAGTATATACATATATTATATATATATATATATCTATAGTATTAATAATATAATATGCATATTTATAATATATGTATAAATATAAAAAACCAAAAAATTGAAGAACCAAACTGATTAAAAACTGGAACCGGTTAACCAATGGTATTGGTTTAGTTTCAATTGGAGATATGCAAAAACTGGTAGGACTGGTTCGATTTCAAAAAATCCTCCAGGGTTTGGTTAACCGAACCTTGAGCACCCCTATCAATTATGTAACCACACATGACATCAAAGTTTTGCAAATATCTAGATAGTACCCCTATTTAGCTTGACTTTAAATCAAATGGACCAAAATGTCCATTGTGGTTTATCTAGTCCGATTATGAAAAAGAGTATGATACCTTAAAAACTTATTATCAGTCAACCAATATCATCATAGTAGTAGCCAATCAGAAGACTGGATCTCCTCCCAACAAAAAAACCATTCCAACATGATCTATGTCCACACATCTCAAAAAGTATTCATCCAAGTTCACATGGATTGGTTGGTGGAAGTTCTCTACTTCTCTTGGTACCATACCTTTCTAGCATCATAGATATCGTTTTATGTTCACTAACTAAGCCTTGTAGAGATTTTGAAACTCTTGGTTTGGCTAAGAATAGAGGTTGGAGTAAGCTGGTTGTTCTCTCGGATGCAAAGAACTTGGTGGAAACCGTTCAAAGATCTTCAGATGCCTCTGAGTGGCATAATGATTTTTTGGTGGACAAAGTTTCTAGTTTAGTTTCCTGTTTTAACCTTGTAAGGCTTTTGTATATCCCAAGGTCCTTTGTTAGGCCTGCCTATTTAGGCCATGTTTTGAACTAGTGCTGTTTTTCAAGGGTTTTTTTTTTTTTTTTAGAATGTGTTTTATCAAAAAACGCTTTTTTGGACCATTGCTAGTTGCTACCACATAGGCGTTTTTCAATGCCACATCAGCATACTGTTGATAGCAAGAATAAAAAATGAAAAAACATAAAAATTTGATATTTTCTCAGACTATACCATTCCCGATTTTTAAGACGTGGTGTGAGAAAACTTTTTTATTTGAAAAAAAAAAGTATAACCAAACATTCAAGCATAGTCTGAAAAAACGGATTTCAGACATGGCATTGAAGTGACACCATTTTTCAAGAAAACAGCATTGGTTCCAAAGACTGGCTTAGCATTAGTGGTTCAGAAGGCTGAACTGTTAGATGTGTTTTGGGCCTCTGGCATTTGGGGTCCTTCCCCCGTTGGACATTATGTTGTGTTTACCTTATTTTCTCTACCTTTTCTTTCAAATCAAACATAGCCTTAATGGCTGTCTGGATCTGCTCCTCACAGCATGTCCTGGCCACACATTGAGAATAACTCCCATATTTGTATTTATTATTCATATGGGGAGATGTTTTATTTCCAATACATGATGGGATGCGGCTGTAAGGTCCGGTGTGAGGAACATATCCCAATTCTTTTTTTGGCTTTGTTAGTAGTTTGTTTCACTTGTCAAAAGCTTTGTGTTTGATTTGACAAAGAATGAGAGAGAGAGAGAGTGAGAGAGGGGCAAAGAGGTGAGATGAGATTTAGTCTCACAAAATGGTACTTGCACTTAGGGGTGTTCACATTAAATGTTAAACCGATCAAACCGACCAAACCAGCCCGACCCAACTTGAGTTGGTCAGTTTTTCAAAACCACCGGTCGGTTTCAGTTTGTATGAGAAAATAAACCGACAACTTGGTTTGGAACCGAAGAGATCCTATATGTTTAAGTAATTATTAATTAGTCCCTACCCTATGGGTTAAATGTTGATATATTTTATTTTTGTTTTGTTTGAACTTTGAAAAAAAAAATTGGTTATTTATGATAAAAACTAGAAAGCAAAACCAATACAAATATAATAAAATGGTACAATATTTAATTCAGCTTTTTATAAATTTAAATATATGTTGACAAAAAAATCAGTTTTGCATAAAAAAACTAATCGATTTAAATATATATTTTGATTTTGCATAAAAACTAAAAAGAAATAAACTTAAATATAAATAGATATTTAGAAATAGATATTTTAGTTTAAAAATATATATAAAAACTGACTAAACCGATAAATCGACCCAAACCGACATTCATGTTTGGGTCGATTTTGTTTCAGGGTCGGTCGGTTTTGGTTTAGTCAATAAGTAAACAGGCTAGGTTGGGTCGGTTGAATAAAATGACTCTAACCGACCCTAACTTGACCCATGAACACCCCTACTTGCACTAGAGTTGAGATCTTCTACCAGCAAAATATGTTCCAACCCTCTACCAACTTGATCTAACACCGCACATCTCACTATGAGACTAGAACCCACCATAAAAGTGGGACCTGCCATGTATGAGATGTGTGGTATGAGATTATGTTGGTAGAGGATGGAACTTGTTTTGTTGGCAGGTGATCCGAACTCCTCTCAAGTTGAGATCTCTTGCCAACAAAACATGTTCCAAACACCATCCCAACTTGATCTAACACTGTCCATGAGAACCACCATAAAAGTGGAACCCACCATGTATGAGACGTGCGATGTTAGATCATGTTAGTAGGTTGTTGGAATGTAATTTGTTAGCAAGTGATCTAGACTCCTCTTGAATTGAAATCTCCTGCCAACAAAACATGTTCCAACTCCCTACCAACTTGATATAGCATTGCCCATGAGAACCACCATAAAAGTGAGACCTATCATATATGAGACGTGTGGTGTCGGATCATGTTGGTAGGTTGTTGGAATATATTTTGGTGGCAGGTGATCCGGACTCAAATACTTGCATTTAACCTCCATGATAATTTTTGTTGATATTTTGTATCGGCCGATATAATAATATCAGTTGAGTAAAGACATAAAAGTGACTCGGATATAAAGTTATAGGCTTATATAGGCTATAGCCGCTTCCGCTTGACCTACAAAACAATATCTACGAGACTACGATCCGGTCACCGTGAACGGGTTAAATAGTTAATAGGACGACAGAGGAACGAGCGAGAGAGAGGATGGAGAAGGGAAAGGGAGTCGTGGCGCGAAGATGGGCCATAGATTTTACTGACAATTCAACCTCCCCTTCCTCTCGTGACATTCCAGATCCTCTTGGTTATGCTCGAGCTTCTCAAGATCAGGTTTCTCTCCACCTTTCTTTTTCTTTTTCTACTTCAAATTCATAAGATATCAGTTGTGTTATTTGTTTTCTATATCTTATTGGTGTTCTTCGATCTACGTCCATGGATCCTTCTTGAAGTTCTGTTAATTTTTTTGACTACTTTTTCTTTTTTTTCTTATTTATTTATTTATTTTTATGTAGGATGATTCGACTGTTAGTCGTCAAAAAAAGGACGCCGAAGCGAACTGGAAAGCGCAGGTATTTTCGCCGTTGCTTCGATTAGGGTTAGGTGCTTAGCTTTAGTGTTTGATCTTGTCTTGTCTTGTACACTCAAATCAGAGTCCTATGAAATTTTCTATCCTTTCTATTTATGATTGTTTAGATTGGGGTTCAGAATTTGATGCAGAAACAGTCTACTTAGACAGCTTTCGACTTTAGCCGCCCAGTTTGTGAAGTGTTATTTTAGTCCCCCCCTCCCGGTTTCACTTCACTAGTTTAGAGGATTAACAGATTCAGTACCATAAGTGATCCAAGTGTATAGAGGGGAGACACAGAACTGGATTCAAGGGTTCAAAATCAAATGCTTACTAAACCTGTTGAGATTTTCCGGAAGTAGTTTGCAGATATTTGTTTTCATTTAAATAAGATTTGTATTCTGCTTTATATTTCTGAATTTTCTTTGTTTGACTTTGTCTATCTAGTGCATATTGTTGTACTTTCTGCCTTGGGGAAGTTTTATCAAATAATGCCATCTTTGACAAGCTTTGCCACTTAAAATACCAGAAGCAGAACTCTTTAAGGTCTTATCTTCTTCCCCTTCTTCTATGAACAGAAAGCTTGGGAAGTGGCGCAAGCGCCTTTCAAGAATCTTTTAATGATGGGCTTTATGATGTGGATGGCTGGAAGCACAGTTCATTTGTTTAGCATCGGCATCACTTTCTCAGCTCTTTGGCAGCCCATAAACGCCCTCCAAGGTGTTGGAAAGGGTGGGCCACAATACTAGTGCTACTTTACTTTAGACTATTTATTGTTTTATGGTAAATTTAGTGTTTTTTTTTTGTTTACTATTTAAAAATGTTGAACAATTTGATAACTTCTAGTTGGTTGAAGGATATTGTAAGTTTGTAGCTAAGCTAAAGTTAATATTTGGGAAATTTACAGATAATGCGTATATAAAAGATTTCTCTTTCAATATCTATACACTTGAGGTGCTGATATATTTACTACTATCTTGATGACTCGTTGCCCATTGGACATGAAATTTGACTTTTGGATGCATTAGTTATACTAATGCAAATAAATCAAGGTTTGCCCAAAATTTCTGTAGCAACACTGGTTATGCCTTTCTTGAAGTATGATGATAAAATACTTGTTGCTTATACTTGTATGCTGAAAGAAAAAAAGGAACTTCATCTTTTTAATGCCAATTTAACAATGGATAAGGCATTAAATAGAACGGAATGGTGAAACAGTCTCAGCTTGAGATTTTACCACCACACTAAGCAATGGATTCAAAATATGTATATAATTATATAAAATAAATGTATAGATTGTATTTGATATATGGCCAACTAAGATTCATCAAATATTTAGGAGACAACCTACGGGAAGGTAGGTTTTGGAGCCCAATTGTAGAAAGTTGTGCTAAGAGATTGGCTGTTTGGAAGAGAAACTATATATCTTTGAGGGAAGAATAACCTTGATAAGATCCACCTTAGCAAATCTGCCAATTTTCTACCTTTCAATTTTTAGGATGCCACAGAAAGAGGTGTGAAATTATAGAGGATCATGAAGGATTTGTCGTGGGAGCCTAGTGAAGGAAGGACCACTTGGTCAAATGGGAAATAGTGTGTAAGAGAAAGGAGTAGGAGGGGTCTTGGCATAGGTAATATAGAGAAGAAAAATATAGCTTTTCTTGGTGAGTGTGTTAGATAGTGTATGTCCTTAGCTCCAATCAGAATGATGTACATTATGACATTTAATGTAAATGAATAAAGTACATATTTGATTCATGTTATTATGGTGTGTTTCTGTGTAATACCCTTAAACTGGACACTTATGAGACTCGTGTTAATTTAGAATCTTCACAGCCGTTGGATAGATCTGGGGAGAT
>NW_010729307.1:69515-86360 GCF_000365185.1 Nelumbo nucifera
AATTTGTTATGCGCACCCAGAAGGTAGAAAACAAGTTGTAGTTGATCAGATTAGAACCTTAAGGAAACTAAGTCCTTAAAGACCCCAATCTTGAAGACCCCACAAAGGTTGATCACTCCCTTGATAAGTCAAGATATTGTATTCTACCAAGAACACAAGAAGGCAAAGCTAAGCTTGCTGAAAATACTTCTATATTATTCATTGATTTTCGTGTTACATAGTTGTGGCATTTATATAGGCATGTAAACATCATTATCTTATAAAGAAACTCCTAATCTTATAAAGAAATTCCTAACTAATGATGATCCCTTTAATTTAGGAAAGCAAATCTGCTTTGAAATAGAAATCCTTCTAAAAGACTACAACTAATGACAACTAAGCATAGAAAAGTCAAAGTAAACCAAAACAAGACAAAACAAGCCCAACAAGCCCATCAAGCCCATCAATATATCTTAGCATGCGAATTGGGCCTTTTCTTATTATGTCCATGCGCCAAACCCATCAATACATCTTATGTCATGGATTTGAAGCTTTGTTCTTCAAGATCCAAGCCTTGCTCATCGTCTTGCACATAAGGATAGGTGATTATCCTTGGTGAAGTTTTGGACACTTCTAGAACAATCTTAGAGAATCTTCTAGAACAACCTCTTTGTCATGCACTTTAATGATTAAGCCTTGTAAAGCCTCTTTCATCCTCTTTGTTCTTGCCCTAGTCATTGGTCCACCGATTCCTTGCCAAGGATCTTTAGAATATTTGGGAATAATAGCTTGAGCCATTTGGCCAGCACCTCGATCTCCATTAAGAGGTTTGATCACAAAATGCAATTTCATAAACTGCAAATCGTAGATTGCAATATCCCCATCTGCGAAATCTCCTTCTGCGTCGTCATCTTCGATCCAAAATTAATAAAAATAGAAACCCTAAAATTTCTATTAATATTACATCAGATCAAATCCTATAGATTCAGTCTAAAAAAATAAAAAAAAATATTTTACAAACCAAAATAAATAGGAACTGCAAAACAAATGCAGTTTTCTACGCCAATCAAGATTTCGATCTCCAGTTGTACGAACAACCCATAAATCAAGAAAATTATAAAGAACAATATTAAATAAAATTCAGATTTATAAAATTTAATTTTAGATCATCATGAACAATCATTGTCAAGAAGCTATTCTTGATGAAGAGAGCTCAGGGGTAGTGGGAGATGTCTCACAAGTTCCAGTTAATAACCAACCTAGGAGATCTACCTGGGCATCTAGGCCTCCAGTTCGTTACGGCTATGACCAAGAAAGTTACTTGGTGGAAGCCACGACCAGTGAGGACGATCCCATGACTTATACGGAAGCTATATTGGACATAGATTCCTTGAAGTGGTTAAATGCCATGAAAGCTGAGATGGACTTAATGGAGGCCAATAGAGTCTGGACTCTGGTAGATCGCCCCCTGGGGTAAAAGAAATTGGTTGCAAATGATCTATAAGAGGAAGAAGGGTCCCGATGGTAAGGTTGAGACCTATAAGGCTCGTCTTGTGGCGAAAGGGTATACTCAGAAAGAGAGAATCGATTATGAGGAAATCTTTATGCCCGTGGCCATGCTTAAATCCATTAGGATCCTACTAGATGTAGCAACATACCATAACTACAAGATTTGGCAAATAGATGTCAAAATTGCATTCCTGAATGGAAATCTTACAAAAGATATCTATATGCAACAACCGCAAGGTTTCATAGCTACAGGCCAGGAACACATGGTATGTAAACTCAACCGATTCATATATGGACTTAAGCAAGCTTCTAGGAGCTAGAACATTCAGTTTGACTCTACTGTCAAACACAGTTTGACTCTACTGTCAAACAGTTTGACTTTGAGCAGAATCTGGATGATCCCTGTGTTCACAGGAAGGCCAGTGGAGATAAGGTTACGTTCTTGGTTCTGCAAGTAGATGACATTCTACTCATTGGGAATGATGTAGGAATGTTGACTATGGTGAAAGTATGGCTTTCACAGCAATTCTCCATGAAAGATCTTGGAGAAGCCTCTTATATCTTGGGACTTCGACTCTATAGAAATAGATCGAATATGATAATAGGATTATCCCAGTCTACTTACATTGACAAGATAGTCAAGAGATATAGTATGGAGAACTCCAAGAAATGAAATGTTCCTTTCAGGCATGGAATCACTCTCTCCAAGGGTATGTCTCCCAAGACACCTGAAGAGATTGAGGGCATGAAAGAAGTCCCCTATGCCTCTGTCGTAGGGAGCATCATGTATGCCATGCTGTGCACTTAGCCAAATATTGCTCAGGCCATGAGGGTGGTAAGTAGATACCAGTCTAACCCAGGACAAGAGCATTGGACCACTGTGAAAAACATACTGAAATACCTTCAAAGGACAAAAGAGTTTTGTCTGGTATTCGGTGGTAGTTCACTACAGATTCTTGGGTATACTGATGCCAATTTCCAGTCAGACCTAGGTGATAGAAAGTCAACATCTGGATACATCTTTATGATGGGGTCCTGTGCAGTTAGCTGGAAAAGCAACAAACAAGGGTCCACTACAGGTTCCATAACTGAGGCCGAGTACATTGCCGCAAGTGAAGCTGCCAACGAATCCGTATGGATGAAGAAGTTCATTAAGGAGTTAGGAGTAGTTCCATCTAGCACATCACCCATTTCACTCTTGTGTGACAACACTGGAGCCATTGCTCAGGCTAAGGAGCAACGAGCCCACTCGAAGTCAAAGCACATCGAGAGGAAGTACCATGTACTACGAGAGAAAGTTGGAAGAGGGGACGTCCTGATTCAGAAGGTAGCATTAGCTTAAAATGTAGCAGACCCATTAAATAAGCCACTAACATAGAAAGTGTTTGAAAAATACGTGGAAAGTAGGACTGCGGCTTGTACTCGATTAAACCTAAGTGCAAGTGGGAGCTGTTAGACAGTGTATGCCTTAGCTCCAATCAGCATGATGTACATTATGGCATTTATTGTAAATGAATAAAGTACATATTTGATTCATGTTATCGTAGTGTATTTCTATGTAATACCCTTAAATTAGACA
Source organism: Nelumbo nucifera (assembly GCF_000365185.1). The sequence goes on from NW_010729307.1 coordinate 72,583, forward strand.
CATATGAGACTCATGTTAGTTTAGAACCTTCACAGCCGTTGGATAGAACTGGGGAGATTTATCCTACCATGGCTGACATTGGTGTACTACCAAGTTGGTTGGGGTGGCTTGTCTCAACTGTCAGGGTGAGACCTGAGATACATGTAGTGTGGGTTTTCACTGTATTCAACAGTGAATTCGGTCAGGCCTTGTAACAGAGGCTAGGCTGAACCCATGTGGCTGATGTGTAGATCAATGTTAGGGTCCCACGCCATACAAAGAGAGCCAAGCTAGCCAACATTAAAAGAAAGTGAGCCTGAAAGCTTAAATGGACCTAAAAGCCCATTTCGAACTGAGTTAATTGGATTAATTAAATAGGGGCAGATCTGGGTTTGGATCAGCAGATAAGGAACTCTTATCCACTTAAAGAGTCCAGATCCAAATAAAGATTTGGATTAGGACACTCCTAATTTGATTAGGAATAAGTTGATTTTGAACTGCAAATAAGACAAGGGATTATGCTTATCACTTAAAGAGTCTAGATCCAAATAAAGATTTGGATCAGGAAACTCCTAATCAGATTAGGAGGTTGTCTCTTTAAGGTTATAAGTAGAGAGCAGGGCGGACCTGAAAAGACACCAGACACAACACAGAGAGAAGACAAGTCAGTTGGACTGATCTTGCCTTCAGTTCTTTTTCTTCTTGCTCTTGCCACCCTACCCTGTTCGATCTCCCGTTCTTGGATTTGATCCTGATATTATTTCTTGTTGGAAGAAACAATTTGAAGCTGTGCTCACTACCCCATTCGATTCTTGCTGAAGAATCACAAGTTCTTGGTGAAGAACTACCTACTGATCCTACCTCATCCTAAGTTGTGCCATCATCAGTGGAGGGAGGATTTGGTACACTCTTTGGGCATGAACACCTACGTTGGGAGGAGCTTTTTGCGTGGATTCTGTATCAGGTATATCCCTCTCTAATCTTGGTTTTAGATTTGGTCCGGTTTGGTTACAAGAACGAACATTGAAAATGCAGTTTTCTAAATTGAGAATAGGATTCCCGGATGAGAGTAAAGAAATTTTTGGAATTTTGCCCAACCTTCCTGTAGGGTTCGGCCATCCATATGATGAATCTCCCATCCCTTCAATAGGTTCTTTCCCTTCTAAAGGATCCACTAGATGGGGTTTAGAGAGGTTTGGAGAGGGTGGATATACAAGTGCATCTCATCAGCCTCTTTCTCATTGTTAATCAATGAGGTGTCTCAGAATTTTTCCATGCTTCTAGAGGGCTAAGGCAAGGGGTATCCACTGTCCCCTCTGTTAAGGAAGCTCTAAATTTGATTATGAAGAAATGAGTGCAAAGAGGATGGTTAGAAGGCTTGAAATTTGGAAAGGAAGGCTGTGTTTATCTCACCTACAATATGTTGATGATACACTAATATTTTTTTCGAAGATAAATAAAAAAGAAATTTTATTGCTAAAAGGCAAGGTTCAAAGTAATGACACAGGCTGATACACCAGTATCGGCCTGTATTGGTAGGGTGTATCAACCTACCAACACACCAGTAGAGTGTATCGGCCTGTATTGGTACTTTTCATTAGGTTTTTCTTTTCAAAATCGGTTCTAAGAGGTCAGTTTAAGGCCCGACCACCCTCTGAACTAGTGTTTGACCCGATATAACCCCTGAAGGGGCGTATCGGGAAGCCATCGACACAATACATATTGGCCAATATGGGCCGATACGTATCAATACTTAGAACCTTGTTAAAAGGAAAAAACAATACAACATAACTAGGTGACAAGATGTCACCCCCTCCGGAGTACATCAATAAAGCCACAAAACAAAAAACAAACTTGCAGAAATAATACACAGCTAAGTACACCTCTCAAGAATTCAGATTAGACCAAAATTCAGCTCCAAAGTCCCTTTTCTGCAGTCCTTGAAACTCTGGAAGTAGTAGTACCCATCCAATAACTGTTGAGCTAATAATAGCTACCAACTCTTCCATTCTTTTTTCTTTCCCCTCACAGCACCTTTTGTTTCTTTCCTTCCATATTTCCCAGCATACAACAAAAGGAATACATGTCCATAGGATCTTAACTTTGATTCCACCTTGAATTCTTGGCCAACTACTGAAAATCTCAGTTGGATGAGCCAAAGTACTCTTGACCATCTTGAATAACTTCAAAAAATAGGACTAGATTGGGTAATGAAAAGTTACAATGGAGCAAAATATGAGAAAAATCTTCCTCAGCAGCACAACATAACACACATCTAGCACCTAGTAACCAGATTGGGTAATGAAAACTTCACATGGGAGTTTCAGCTGGTTTATCACCTAGTAACCATGTTTCTTCCAACAAGTCAAGAACATACTTCCGTTGACAGAGGTTTATACCTTGCTTTGATCTAACAACTTCTATACCTAGGAAATACTTCAACTTCCCAAGATCTTTTGTTTGAAAGTGATCTTGTAGGAATGTTCTCAATCTATCAATCCCAACTCTATCACTGCCAGTTATGACTATATCATCCACATAAACTACAAGCAAGATCTTCCCGGTCACAAAGTCATAGCTAAATACCGAATGGTCAACTTGACATTGTTTCATTCCAAACTCCTTCACCACTTCACTAAATTTGCTAAACCAAGTACGGGAAGACTGTTTGAGCCCATAGATCGCCTTCTTGAGCTTACACACCTTACCATCCTCCCCGTAAGCAACAAACCCTTGTGGTTGCTCCATGTACACTTCCTCTAGAAGATCACCATGGAGAAAGGCATTTTTAATATCAAGATGAAATAGAGGCCAATCATGCATGACAGCTAAGGAAATCAACACACATACTGAGCCAATCTTTGCAACTAGAGGAAAGGTTTCTACATAGTCTACTCCATAAAGTTGAGAGTACCCCTTTGCAACTAAACGGGCTTTCAAGCATTTCACTCTCCCATCTAGTAGATACTTAATAGTATACACCAATTTACAACCAGCAACATGCTTACCTAGGAGAAGATTGGTGAGTTCCCAAGTATGATTGTGATGAAGAGCAGAGAGTTCCTCTTTTATAGCTTTTCGCCACCCTAGCAAGATAAGAGCCTCATGAACATCCTTAGGTATGGATACAGAGGACAGTAAGGTAATAAACTCRCGATGGGAATCAGAAAGGTGAGATACAGAAACATAATTGGATATGAGATGTAGCATGCAACTATGTTTACCTTTTCGTAATGCAATGGGAAGGTCAATATCAGAAGGCAATTTGGTCGTGGAAGGAGTTGGATCAGCCACCAGAGTAGAAGGTGGTGGAGGTGCTGGTCTCTGTTGATGAGTATACACTTGACAGATTGGTGGTCTTTCAGTATGCTCTTGCATTGGGGTGGAGACTCGGGCATAATGGGAACCACCGGAATGGAATTATCAACCGGGAGAGGAAGAGGAACCTCTGTAGGAGGAGGGATATCAAAACCAAAGAAGTATGACACTGATTAAAAAAATGTAACATCAAGACAAATAAAGGATTTCCGAGTAAAAGGATTGTACCATTTATACCCTTTCTGGGTCCTAGAGTAGCCAAGGAAGATACATTTAATGGAGTGAGCATCTAACTTGTCTAGACCAGGACCAAGATTTTGAACAAAGCACACACACCCAAAGATCCTGGGAGTCAAGGGATATGGAGACAAAGTGGGAAATAAGATAGAGAACGAAGAATGACCATCAAGAATGAACGAAGGCATGTGATTAATGAGAAAACAAGCAATAAGTATTGCATCACTCCAGAAACGTTTAGGAACATTCATATGATGAAGAAGAGATCGAGTTGTTTCAAGTAGATGGTTCTTCCTCTCAGCCACCCCGTTTTGCTGAGGGGTGTGGGTACCAGACGTCTAATGAATAATAATACCATGTTGTTCCAAGTATTGCTGAAGTGAAGAAAGAAAATACTCTCTGCCATTGTCGGAACACGTCTAATGAATAATACCATGTTGTTCCAAGTGTTGCTGAAGTGAAGAAAGAAAATACTCTCTGCCATTGTCGAAACGAAAAATTTTACGAGAAACACCAAATTGTGTACACACTTCAGCATGAAACTTTTGGAAAATGGAAAATAATTCACTTCTTTCTTTCATTAGATAAAACCATGTCATTCTTGAACAATACAAAGATAGCAAAATATTTGTAACCATTATAAGACTCAATTCTGATTGGACCCCAAACATCTGAATGAACCAAATCAAAAGGACTCAACATATGACCATCAACTCTAGGACTGAAGGAAACCCGATGGTGTTTCCCATACTGACATGACTCACACTGCAAAGATGACAAATGACTCAATCATGGAACAAGAAGCTAGAGAGCTTTAAGAGATGGATGGTCGAGTCTACAATGCCACTGAAGAGGAGTCAAAGAGGTTTAAAGTGCAACTGTAAAGCCACCAATGTCAAGATAATACAATCTGCCAACTTCATGCCCTCCACCAATCTTCTTCCCCATTGTTAGATCCTAAAAAGCATGAGGAAGTGTAAAATGTGATAGAACAATTGAGGGTTTTGGTTAGTTTACTAATAGACATAAGATTAAAAGGAAAATTGGGAACATATAAAATAGAAGACAAAGAAAGAGATATTGTGTTAACATTACCAACACCGTAAATGGGGGAAGTAGATCCATTGGCAAGGATAACACTATTTGATGTAGAGGTTGGAGAAAAGGAGGAAAACACACCTGGAGTCCCGACCATGTGATTAGAGGCTCCAAAGTCAAATATCCTAGGTGAAGGCTTGGATGCTAGGCAAACTATACCTGAATGAGCTATGGTGGCAGTATTCTGATGTGAAGTGGCCTGAAGAAATCTCTCATACTCCTCTCTTGGAATACTCATCATCTTCTTCCCAGAAGTAGTTGTGACTATAGAAGATGCTGGACCAAATGGTTGAATATATGATTAGCCCATGTGGATGGTGGGCCATGCAAATCATAACAGAAGTTAACTATGTGTCCTTCTCTCCCACAATGTGTGCATTTCCTAGTAGTGCTCCCCCTTCCTCTGCCACAGCCTCCCCCTAAATCACAACCTCCTCCACTGCTACGACCACCCATAGGGTTACTACGGCCTCCCTTAACTGTACGACCACTCTTCTGTGCCCATAAGAACCACCTCAAGTGACAACAAGTGCTGATCTTCCGGAAGGTATGTAACTCTCCATGGGGCTAAGAGATATCCTATAGAAATGGGAAAACACTTCTTCTAGAGTAGGGAGAGCAAACCCTCCCAATATCTATGCTTTGACAGGTTCATACTTTGCTATCAGTCCCACCAAGAACCATATAACATCAAGTTGTTCCCTTTGCTGCTACTGAATTTTGATGTCTGAAGTTAAACGATGATAGACATTAAGTTCATTCCAAAGATTTTTTCATAATCACATAATATTCTTCAAGAGTCTGATTTCCCTGCTGCAAACTGAAATATTCCAAATAAAGCTGATAAACCCTTGTAGTGCTGTCTTGTCCAGAATAGAGTTTCTTGGCGTGTTCCCATATATCCCTTGCTGTATCTAAAAACATGAAGTTAACACTAATTTTAGGCTCCATACTATTCCACAACCGCGTCATAATTTGAGCATCCTCTTGCTCCCAATCACTAAAACCTGGGGATTCAACACTAGGTTTTTCCTCCCATACATGTTTCACTTTCTTCTTAGACTTCAGAAACACTTCCACTGACTTAGCCCACGGAACATAATTTTCAACATTGAGTTTGATGGATGTCATTTGGACACTTAAAAAATCAAAGGAAATCATCACACTCGATTTCTAGTCACCACTCGCATCACCCATTGATGCCATTTCAATCAACGAAGTTAGTTCTGCCCGTCACACACGAAAAAAAGTTCCAACCACTACACTACTGTTCTTCAACAACCACACCACACACTTATAATCACCACAAACTTGCCCTAGCATACATTCGGCCACCTTAAACACCACTGTACTGCGAACAGGCTGATTTAACACCACAGAGAAACCCTCTTGAAATTGCTCATTAGAGGGTCCACCACCACGATTGCACCTATTCGACCACCACAACTGTCACACATGGTGACAGCAGTCCACACGAAAAAAAATGTTTTTTTTGTTCACTCGAACTATTGCATTCATCCCCTGTCACCAAAAGTCAAGCCACCGAAACCCTGGAGGTTGCCGTAGAGATATGGGTTTCGCCACAGCCTTCTACTCTAAATTTCTCGCACTAGAAAAAAAAATGAGGGGAAGATCGGTAGAAAGCTATAAACGACTTTTATTAGTGGCACTTTGATACCATGTTAGAACTGTTCAGTCGAACTGAGAATAAAGAAAGAAAAAGAGAGAAGAAGGGAGAGAAGAAGAAGAATAGTGTCAAACTGAGAAGACAAAGAGTCTAACCAGTCGACCATACATTTAAATTTGACAAATAAGTAGATAGAAAATGCCCCTGCAAATGTAGGAGGCATATAACTAACACATTACTTAGATGGAAAAGACTAAAATACCTCTGTTTAGTCGACCCTAACAGATCTTTTGAAACAATCGTTCTAAGCTTGGGTGCTTTAACACAGCAAGACATTTGGACTTCTTCTTTGTTGTCACTCTAAATAATATTCTTGTCTATCACCAAGGCCAGTTTTTCCTATTGAGTTATCATGTTGGTCATTACCTGAGTACCCTTTCCTCCCATCTGGTATTCCAGAACAGTTTCCAGTATCAGACTCCATCCCTTCCTCTGTTTTCCCATCAGGAAACAAATCAATTGTTTCATGTCTTTCTCAAATCGTTGTTAATGCAATATACCAGCCCTCTTGTTGTTTCATGTTTCTACTCCATTGAACTTTCCGTAACTTTTCAGACTCTTCCTCTATTCCTATACTTTGACTGATTTACAAGCTCCTGTCAAAATACACTTGAACCAGAGCAAAACCTCCTTCAACCAGAAAAACCATGGCAATCTTTCCTTTCCGTATTTTCAGAAGCTCCAGACCTTTTGCTCTCATTTCTTCAAATATGAAATTCTTTGTCTCCACCTCTATTTTTTTTAGAGGAATTTAATCAGATTTGATTAAACGAAGAAAAAGTACATGAGAAGATGTACAAAATGGGGGAAGATCCCCAAAAATCACAGAGGAAGCTTATCACTATATAAATGATCCAAAAACATACCACATTTGGCTCATTCATCTGCTTATATGATTTAGTTCCCTAGGAATCCAAATTGATTTTGCATTTAAACGGTCCAAGGAGTCCCTACCCTCTGCCTAGTGGTTCAATCTCCAAGGTCTCCCCTCCTTGCCCCTTAGCCATGTTATAGTATTTGTTGAACACTTCCTCCATATTTTAGTATGGTATTTACAAGGTTTTTTTCCCAACTCAAATTTGCTATTTCCTCCCAACCAATCTCCTATGAGCATCTACATCATTCTTAAAATTCTACTGCACAAACTTAAGATCATCAATCTCTTAATATGAATAGGGTAGAAAAATACAAAGCAAAAGATATTTCCCCCTTTTTAAGAGTATCCACTTCCAACTAATGTGCTCTAGAAACATCCAATGATTGTGTACCATCCCAAAATTACTTTGCTTCTTCTCCAAAGATAACTTCTACAATTCTACTTATGTGTGGTTGCATAGATTTTTTTCGTTGATAATTAATAAAATTTATTAATATAATTCAATAGTTGCATACAAGCAAACATCCCTTAGAAAGAAGTGCGACATGCAACCTCTTCCAAAATAAAAGAGGGCATGCAAATTACAACTAAGTCCAAAACAATTGTTCGCTTGATACCCCTTGCTTAGCTAATGTATTAGCCATTACATTAGCTAACCTCCCAACCCATTGAATGCTCATAGCCATATTCCTTGTCAGCCATTTAAATTTATTAATTTCATCCCTATAGCATCAAGCTACAAACTTCAGATCTAGATCCTTCAGCCAGCCCACTACCAGTTCTGAATCCCCTTCAATCACCTAACTTCCCGCATTCAATTCATTAGCAATTTCTATTCCTTGAGAATCTCTTCCCTAATAGAGATTAGAGACCCCTACTCCCACTGCCCTAAGAATAATTCTTTCATAAGTCCATCTCTCAACAGTCAACACCCCTCTAATTCCAGAAGGACCCAACCCAACTCACCCAAGTTACCTTGACTACTCCATCAAAGTTCAATTTTATAAATCTTTTAGGAGCATCCACACCAATTTTACCCATTCCTTCTTAGATGAACTACTCACCACCACATACTAATTTGTCCAAATATCCTCGAATGAGAAAGGATAAAATATATTCATAGATTTGATGTATTGTATTACTCTATTCATCACACATTCTTCAACCACTCCCGTACTTCACTCCTCTAAGAATATCCTTGCATTCTTTTCTTCACAAATGGTCCAAATTAGTGTTGCTCTCACACACTTCCACATGATTCTTCCCCTTTTATTGGGCCAAGCATACGAAGCCAAATTAAAGAGCATACTTACCTTCGTTGGCAAATTCCACCTGCACCCAGACGAAAAGAAAAGCCAATCCCAAATATTAGCAGTAAATGGGGCATGAGATTAGTAAGTGGTAACAACTCTCCCCATTAGATTTACAAAGAATATACTAGTTTGAGGAAATGCACAAGAAAGGTTGTTTTCATTTGTAAATTATCCATTGTATTTATCTTTTTTTTTAATCAATATCCATTCTATTTATCTTCCCATAGTACACTTCCCAGAAAAGAAAAAAAGAAAAAATCTATTTTAGGAGGAATGGACCTACACCAAATTTCAATGGATGGGTAAACCTGAGGGTTGCTAGACTGAACAAGAAACTTGAAAAGGATACACAAGTGAAGAAACCTTTGGGAAGCAAGGTCCAAACTCATCTACCCAAATTAGAAAAATCCAAACAAACTTTTTCAAGGGTGTGCAACAATCTCACTACAGAGTGAAACTCATCAACTCTTTGGAAACCAAAGTCCCAATTAGGTCCTGAAGGAAACAAAGGAAATGCAAGGATTTCGAAATAGACTCCTTTCTTAACATAGAAATGGTATACAAAGAGGGAAACAAGTCCTTAAGAGAGACATTACCAATCCAAGCATCTTCCCAAAACTTAACATGGTTCCCTAAACAAAAATCATACCTGACCAATTTGAGGAATTGATGAAGGATCTCATGAATGGCCTTCCATAGTGATCAACCACAAAATTTTCATGCAATTTTCTTAAGTCCATCATGGATGTTGAGGATCCAACATATTAAGCTTCAACTCACTAACTACAGTATAACCCAATTAACTACATTCACCAATATCAATTCTCATAGACTTAGCCCATTCTAGATGGTTTGTACCACCTAGTTTAGCTGTAACTGCCCTAGGTGTTACCAGCACCTCCTAGCTTCACTCCATTATGAAATATGAAAAAATATAGAATGATATTTTATGAAATAATAAAAAAAAAGCATAAGCAAACATTTTTAAATTATTATCTTGTACTGAATCATTATATAAAGCTAAGAAACTAAGGTTATACAAAAAATTATACGTTGTCATCATGCCTTGTAAAACCTAAGAGTCAAAATTACATGATAGAATGAGTTCATGAAAAATTTAAACTCATAAAAAATGCAAATGATTCTAATAAATCAACCAAATTACACAAACAAAAACTAATATAGCCTCATATTTGAAAAGAATATTGAACCCGCTCAAAGCGGTAATTATGTCCGTTAGGAGGGCAATAAAATTGCTGCTCCACATATCTAGAATATCATCACAAACTTATGTATAATACTATCTCTTGTAGTCTACATAGTGCCAATAGTGTTCACTAGGGAATATATCGATTCGAGTAAAGTTTCATGTCAGTACCTGTGAAAATGAAAATATCTCGTGGAAATATTAGGAAATTTATGGGCATTTTAAACCATGTAGTAGGTGGGCTATGGCCCCACCAAAGTACTTCTTATGTGGAAGGAATGGTAGGATACAGCCCCTATCCTAATAGAGTGGCCTCCCAAACCATGAATCCTGGCTCCACCTGTGACTACCTAGAAAAGAGAGGTGTGTACACCACATTTTAGTAGTGTTTGATAATTGATGAAATAAAGACATTTTTCTATGAAATACAAACTGTTCTAAAAAAAAAAAGAAAAAAAAAATAACCCACTAAAGTTTCATTTTGGCTTTTGAATAACATATGGCTCAATTTTCAAACCCTTTATTTAAAACTATTTTTTAAAACAAAAAAAAAAAGACAAACTAGAAAGTCTCATCATGGACAAAGTTATTCCTTTTGCAGTAAATGGTTCTTGGGATGAAATTTCCGATTTTAAGGGCAATCCCAAACAACTACTATAAATCAACCAGTTCAAAAAAGTCACCAATCATACCTCATGTTCTGTATTGTTGCCGAATTCTGGATTCTAGTGAAGAATATGTTATCTCTGAGCATACTACAACTTCACTTTACCTTATCTCAACATCTGGGTACCTTGAGTATGATGGTACTGCAACAAACCAAACAAAATCCAAAAAGAWATGAATATCTTGATTACGAAAAGAACAGAAGCAATTTTCATTTATCAAAAAAATGAAAGAACAGAAGCGAGTTCTCAAATCAATCAAAATTAAATATTTCTTACCATAAGCAGGGCAAAAAGTATGGAAACTATTACTACAAGACTAGTTATCTTCCTTGCTTTTAGGATCTATTAAAAAAATGGTGAACAGAAATAGGAAAATTAATTTGAGTCGAGTTAAAATGACAAATATTTCTAACAAGCTAGAGTTGTATGATATATATGCTCCAACCATTGATTTAAAAGACATGCTCAAGCATGCCTAATTGCCTAGGCAAACAGGCGACGAGCATTGTAGGGTATGCACCTTGCCTAGGTCCTAGGTGCAGCACTCCCAAAAGGCCTGTGCCTGATGCACCTTGCCCTTCAGCCCAAGCACATGCGCCTTTTGAAAATCTATGCATATTTTCTGCTTTTTGTGCATAGCAGATGGGAGTAGGCACTAGGCAGTAGTGCAGCTTTGCCCCATGTGCTTTTTTGCGCCTTGCACTTTTATAACATTGGCTCCAACTTGTGGGAGAGTGTTAGAAGTAGTTTATTCTGTCTTGTATAGGCAGTAGTGCAGCTTTGTCCTACTCCAAAATTGTAGAATGGYCATTTTACATAAATTGATTACTAATACAAGTGTGGGCATGTACAGAACTAGTTCTATCTCATATGCCAGACTTTCCATTCACTCTATCTATTCTCTATTCTCCTCTCTTATTGAGGCATTCCAATTTGAGGTAAAGCACCATCATTGCAAACTAGGCAGCTAGATATTAAGAGGATAGATAAAAGATTGTCAAGTTGGTTAACTGTGATTCAAGGTTTCGACAAAGCCCTATGGAGATGCAGCTCGATGGAGGAAGATTATAAGCAGCTAGCTCAAGATCACAACCTCAAACCATCGAGTAAAACAATAAATTAAACATAGTGTATGCTGCACGATCACTTTGAGAGGTGTTTTTGTGATGGATTTGGGCAAACTTGAGGAAGAATTAGTGTTCCTTCACTGGTGCATAGTCCCCATAGCCAATTAGTCCTGAAAGCAAAGCAATGATGTGTCCTTGCGCATTTCTAAAAGCCCCTCCCACCTGATGGACTCGGATTAGCTACATTACTCCCATCAAAGCTAAGCTTGACAAAACCCTCCTCTAGTGGTTCCATAGAATACAGATTTTTGGTTTCTTGGATGAAGATGCAGCCAACCCCCCTTTCTCCATAAACCATCATGAGAAAAAGGTGAGAAGAGCACCATAGATAGCCCAATGCACTACCCTAGCCATTATGCATTCAAAGATTACCTGCTGACTTTCTCTTCTCCTCAAAGATTCTGGCATTTCCTTCCTCCCAAATTGTCTAAACTATTGCAGCCCTTGTGCACCTCAATGGAGTCCTTCCTCTTTTTCTTTTATTGGGTTGGTTTTAGTCGGGAGTAGGTGGGACTTTGACATATTTCCTTGTCCCTCAGGTGACTTGCAGTCGCCTTCCTTGTATCTTTTCTTTATTTTCTTTTAATAAATTTTATTTTATTGCCCACAAAAAAAAGATTGGCAAGTTGGAAAGGGAGATATTATTTTCTGGGAGGGAGAGTTACTTTAGTCAAAAGTGTGTTGGCAAATCTTCCTATGTATTATTTGTCCAAGTTCACACCCACTTTAGCAAATAACAACTTTAATGCACCTCTGAGAATTAGGTGTTTCCAGACCTGCTAGAAAACCATCAACTTCAATCTCAATCAACCCAGATTCATCTTTGTCTTCACCAAGATCTACTCTCAAAGTTTCAACAAGCTCAGCTGTTAGCATGAAATTGTTTCAGGACTCCCAACACCGCCCTTCAAATCTGCACTCAAAGAAACCTCCCCCCACTCGCATGGCTCTCATTAGTCATCTGAAACTCATCAGAGCTGGTCCAAGAAGACATTTGTTGAACAAAATCTGATACTACCTTACCTCCAATTGAGGTTCCAAAAAGGACAAATGGGATAATTTGCTTCCACCTCTGAAACCTCAACCCTGAGAGCCTTCCTGTTATGAGCTGGTCATAGCAAAGGTCATGTGGCAAGAGATCCAATGAGCAATGCAGGATTCACCTAGATAATACACCCATAGGATCAGCCAACCTGGGGTTGTTACAAAACAGTTGAAGATCAATCAGGCGCACTTATTCTCATGTCCTAGCAATCATTTGCAATCATATCTTTTTGTATCTATCTAGATTTACCATTTTGTTATGGCTTTCTGATGTAACCGTCCAAGGCAACCCTCTATTTATTTTGAATCATCTACTAAATGAACTATCAATCATTTTACCCCCATCATTTTGTTTCCGTGCCTTCTATGTGAGTAGGTTTCAAATCCCTCTTTGAGCGGTGCTCCAGCACTATAGCTCAAGGGCAGATATGACTTTCCTCTGGAAACGAAAAAAGGTTCATATCACTTCCCATCTATAATTTCTTCATTTGGGCTTAGAATAATCTCTTTCTCCTAAAATTGCTTTCATAGATTGTTAGGTGAACATGTCTTCTCAGACACCCAAACAAATCCATGAAGGGATGAGAGATCCATCGTATGGATCCCAAATCTTGCGGAATAAAGAGGCAAATTTCAAATTATTTTTTTTCTCCCTTCAACTGGGAATCGCATTCCCTATTTAGAAAATCATATTTTCAAGGATCAATCTTGAACCATAAACTGAACCAGATCTGAACCAAAAAGAGTAGGAGAGGATTATACCTGATACGGAGAAATAATATCTCCCAACGAAGGTGTTCACGCCCAATGAAGGATCCAAAGACTGCTCCTACTGAAGATGGCGCAGTGTAGGATGGAGCAGAATCAGTAGTGTTCTTCTCCAAAAACTCTGCCCTTCGTAAGAAACAGCAAGTTGGCACGTGAGCACAACTTTCTTTCAATTCTTTCACAAAGAGCTGATGCCAAGATCGAATATTGACTTCTCCCACAAAGTTGGAGATCGAACTGGATGTCTGGCGGCTACAGGAAGGAGGCAGCAAGAAAGATCTTTGCAGGGATTGTAGAAATCTTTCTTCTGTGTTTTCAGCTCTGAAGAGGATGTGCGTATATCTTCTCTAAAGGCTGCCGCCCCCTCCTTATTTGTAACCCCAAAGGATCAACTCCTAATCCAATTAGGAGTTGCTGATCCAAATCTTATTTGGATCAAAACATCTCTTTAGGTG
>NW_010729307.1:87140-102982 GCF_000365185.1 Nelumbo nucifera
TCACTATGATCACCCACTCAGATGAATTCTCAGACTGTCCCAACATACCCAGGTTTTGACCCCCGCTAAGGATCTCACTAATTGGTACATCAAAGATAGCCCAACATTACAACTCTAAACAGCTTCTAGAACTCAGCTGGGCTACAAACTCCCTAGACTGCAGCTGGGCTACAAACTCCTTTGAACTGTTTGCCAAGGTACAAGAAATTAGGTGTTGTACATCCTTTGAACTGTTTTGGAAATTTTTGCTATTTCTTTATGCCCATACGGTGCTAATCACTGCTGCAAGAACAGACATGAGACAACCACACACTTTTTGCCAACTTGGACAAGCCTTGAAACTCCTAGCACCATAACAGGTCCAATACAGTATTCATCATGACCTAAGATATAGGCCCCAAGAATAGATAAAGTTTCCCCAGATTGCAGAAGAAAAAGAGCAATGCAGGAATAAATGGTTGTTGTCCTCTTCTCACCAGATTCTTTTTGGATAGACATTTATCCAGCACTACAGCCCAAACCAACTTACCTTAGAAGGGGGAATGGAGCTCCAAATTTTATCAGTAGGAATATCAGTTCGTGAGGCATTTGTGAGCTTCCTGGCAAAAGAGTTAAATGAGAACAGCCCATTTGCACTCCAATTCCAGGCCCAGGAGTCCTCTCCTAAGTTTTCACAAATTTAGAAACTAGTTGGACAACAAATCAATCCACATTGTGAAGACCTTGCTGCCTTCTAACTTGTGCTCTTTCGAAATGCCATTGATCGTTGGTTGCTRCCATCTCCTCTGTCAAAGTACTAAAGAAACTGAAGTACACTAATCAAAGAAAGCAATCTATCAAACAATCAGCAATCCTAAGAAATAGGGACTGTTAAAAACTAATATAGCAGCAATTTACAAAGCCAAAGAAAACTGAATGCTATCTCAAAAGAAAAACCTCAAGAAAAAGAACAATCAACAAGCTGAAAGCTAATATAGACAGATCTGAAATCTGATATACAAGATTGAAATCAGAGAAGTACCCTATCAAATCAAAAAAACTTGACACTACTAAAACTATAACAGGAACCTAAGATAAAGCCAATCGGCAAGAAGAACAATCAGCTATCTACAAAACACAGAAACTAGCTAAAAAGAAAAAGCAGCCTACAAATTCTATCAAATCAGAGAAATGACCTATAGACTCAAGAAACTACACTCTACTGCAACAAGAACAGCTATTTTTGTGTGTGCACAGATCTGATTTCTGATTTCAGCAATAAAGATGTGTACAAATCTGAACTACACTATTTTTATAGTATATAGAACAAAAATTCAGCTACACTACCTAGACTAGAACAGTAACCAAAAACTAAGCAAATCAGCAATAGGGAAGAAAACTACTGATATTAGTAATGAAGGTTACTATATACAAATCTGAATCCTACTACAAATCAGAAATCTATCAAATTAGAGATCAAAACTATAACAACAAACTATAGAGTTCTTCCTACAAAACATAGATCTGAAATCTACCAAATCAGCAAAGTAACCTATAGAATCAAGAAGCTACATTCTACAGAAACAAGAACAGCAACCTAACTAGATGCATTCGGCAAGGAAAAAGAAATCTGAAACTACTGAAACTAGCTACAATACTGAAACTAGAACAGCAAAGTAAGGTAAAAGCAATTAACAATAAGCAAGAAAACTACTTCTATCAACAAGGGAAGTTACTCTATCTACAGATCTAAACCTAGTATACAGAAGAAAAAAAATCAGATTACCTAGTACAGAACTAGAAGCATTTGGCAAGAAGAAAGAGATTATCTAAATCAGTAATGTAGGTTAATGCACAAAAATCTGAACTACAATGCACAAAGTTAGAAATCAGATTAACTTAGAATAGTGAGATTGTCCGACCTGTGGTATTAGTTATGATGGGTTTGTTTAAGTTAGAATGGTGAGATGAAAGTAGTAAGAAACACTATTCTTGTAGGTTAAATTGATTATGTAATGTTTTTGCTTCGAATTGTTTTAGATTGTTTAGACGGGATTGTTGGGATTGATCTAGGTTTATCGTTTTTATTTTCCTTTGACTATTCCAGGTTTTATTTTCCAAAGGAGCTAATTTGATTTCCTAGTTTATCTAGGTTTGGTGGGTTCGTTTCAAATTGTAAAGGGAGTTTTTCTTTCTAATAAGCTATGTTAGTTGATATGGATTTGATTGATGGTTGATTGTTTGGCTAGGGCTTGGTTAGTTTTGGATAGTGTGTAGTTGGTTCTACCGCGGTTTGGCAGGACTCAGTTTCAATGTCTACCAGATGGTTTTATCTAGGTTGAGTTGGATTCATTTGTATCAGCATAGGTTGGTTTGGAAGTGAGTAATTTAAAATTGTCTGCATCTTGTCCAGCTTTGTTGAATTTAATTTAGCTTTGTTGCAATAGGTTAGGTCAGTTTGGATAATTTTGGAAAATTTGGATTAACTTGAGCTACGTTTCAGTTTGATGGCTTTCTTTTGGCAATGTCTTGATTTCTTTGGTTGGTTTTGTTAAATAAAGTGGATCACTTCTTTATAGGCTTTTGTTAAATCAGTTGCTAAATGACAGATTCAGCTGACCTTGCATGGTTTTGTTGGTTCCAATTTGGGTTCGCCATGTTGTATTTGGTTTGTGCTCTGTTGTAACTGATTCTTTTAAGAGGATTCTTTTAAGAGGTTGAGAGTAATAGCATTTTATATTTTACAACTGATAATGTGTTATCCCTTAACATTTTTTTGGAATCTTCTAATTGAGTAATTGTAAGTGCTTTGAATAATTTTGGCTACGAAATATGAAAATTTCTTTTTTGGTTTGTAGAATTCTATGCGAGTTCGTTTGGCATAAGAACATTTATGTGGCCAGTGTGGATTAGCTTGAATTTGTTCCTATAGGTTATGTTTGGCGTTTAAAAGTCTTAGTGAGTAGATTTAGCTTATCTAGGTATGATGAGTTCGACTAACTTAAAATAGTGACTTTAGGGTTTTAATGCTCTTGGTTCTCGTTGGTTGATGTGATTATGTCAAGTTTTTGCCCAGTGTTTTTTTACATGGTTTAAATAGGTTTGTTTGGATTGATCCTTGATAATTGGCTTTGTTATGATTTGAGTAGGTCTGGTTTCATTTTTTGATGGGGTTGAGTCGATTTTCTAGTTTTTCTAAATATATTGGGTTTGTTTAACTTAGAATGGTGAGATTATCCAACCAGTGGTATAAGTTATGTTGGTTTGTTTAAGTTAGAATAGTGTGATTAAAGTTTTTGCTTTGACTTGTTATAGATTGTTTAGACGGAATTGTTTGGATTGATCTAGGTTTATTGGTTTTATTTTCCTTTGACTAGGCCTGATTTTATTTTCTAAAGGAGCTAAGTTGATTTCCTAGTTTATAGGTATGTTGGGTTTGTTTCAGTTTGTAAAGGTAGTTTATTTTTCTAATAAGCCTTATTAGTTGGTATGGATTTAAGTGATGGTTGGTTGGTTGACCAACGCTTGTCTAGTTTTGGATAATGTGTAGTTGCTTCTACTTAGGTTTGGCAAGACTCAGTTTCGAGGGATTTGGAAGAATGGGTTTGACTGATGTTAGATATAATCAATGTTTACCAGATGGATTTATCTACATTGAGTTGGCCTCAATTGTATTAGGATAGGTTGGTTTGGAAGTGAGTAATCTAAACTTTCTTGCATCTTGTTCTGCTTTGTTGACTTTAATTTAACTTTGTATCAATAGGTTAGGTCGGAGCATGGTTAGTTTTGGATAATGTGTAGATGGCTCTACTATGGTTTAAAAGGACTCAGTTTCACGGGATTTGGATGAATGGGTTTGATTAACGCTAGATATATTCAATGTCTACCAGATTGTTTTATTAGATATATTCAATTGTCCGCATCTTGTTCAGCTTTGTGGACTTTAATTTATTTTTGTCTCATTAGGTTTGATTGGTTTGGATAATTTTGGATAGTTTGGATTAATTTCTGCTTCATTTCACTTTGATGGCTTTCTTCTAGCAATGTATCGATTGCTTTGGTTGGATTTGTTAAATAAAGTGGATCACTTCTTTCTAGGCTTTTGTTATTTCGGTATTGAATGACAAATTTGATTGACCTTGCATAGTTTTGTTGGTTCCAATTTGGGTTGGCCATGTTGGGTTCGATTTGTGCTCTGTTGTAATGGTTCTTTTGGGATGATTCTTTTAAGAGGTTGAGAGTATTAGCATTTCAATTTGGGTTGGTTGGCCACAACTAGGTTAGTTTTGGATAATGTGTAGTTGGCTCTACCATGGTTTAGTAGGACTCAGTTTCACGGGATTGGAAGAATGGGTACGATTTAAATTAGATATATTTAATGTCTACCAGATGGTTTTATCTAGGTTGAGTTATATTCATTTGTATCAGCATAGGTTGGTTTGGAAGTGAGTAATCTAAAATTGCCGCATCTTGTTTCAACTTTGTTGACTTTAATTTAGCATTGTCTCAATAGGTTACGTCGGTTAGGATAGTGTTGGATAGTTCGGATTAATTTTAGCTACATTTTTCTTTGATTGAAGGGAAGGGATATCCATCATATGGATGGCCGAACCTTGCAAGGAGGTTGGGCAAAATTTCAAAATTTCTTTCTCCCATCCGGGAATCCTATTCCTTGATTTAGAAAAATGACATTTTTCAAGGTTCGTTCTTGAAACAAACTGAACCAAATTTGAAACTAGAAGAGGGAGACTTCAAATTGTTTACCAAAACCTGCCTCTACTGAAGATGACACAGCTTATGTTGAGGTAGGATCAGCAAAGGGGTTCTTCACCAAGAATCGAGTAGGGAGTGTGTGAGCAAGACTTCAGATTGTTTCTTCTACCAAGAAATAATATCAAGAACTTTTCTTGATCACTCTAGGAGATGGAGATCGAACTGGGTAGGGTGCAAGAGCAGAGGGAGAAAAAGATTATAGAAAGAATTGCTTCCTTAAGAAGAATTTGCCCTCCTCCTATTTATAACCTTCTTTGGATCAGCTTCCTAATCCAATTAGGAAAGAGTTCTTTGAACCAAATCTTTATTTGGATCTGGACTCTTAAATGGATAAGACTTATCTTATCTTTTAACTAATCCTAATCAGATTATAAACCAGAATTCACCCATTTAATTAAATCACTTAAGCCCAATTTGAAATGGGCTTTAGGCCCATTTAGTCACATAGCTCACTTTCCCTTTAAATGCTAGCTAGTTTGGTTCTCTTTGTATGGTGTGGGACCCTAGAATTGATCTCCACAAAAGCCATATGGGATCAGCCTAGCCTCTGTTACAAGGCATGGCTGAATTCACTGCTGAATACAGGGGTCCATCAGTATGGGCTCTTAATAGGCCCAACATTTACACTAAACGGTCTTTGGGTTCAGCCATCTTATAAAGTGAAGGGATGGGAGATCCATCATAAGGTTGGGTGAAATTTCAAAAAAGTTCTTTCTCTCCCATTTGGGAATCGTATTCCCTAATTTAGAAAACTGCATTTTCAAGGTTCGTTTTTGAAACAAAACTAAACCAAATATGAAAACAAAAGAAAGGAGAGGGATATACCTGATACGAAATCAAAAGGAACTCCCAATGTAGGTGTTCATGCCCAAAGAGGATACCAAATTCGCCTCCACTAAAGATGATACAGCATATGTTGAGGCAGGATCAGCAAGAATGGTTCTTCAGCAAGAACTTGGGATTCTTCAGCAAGAACTGAGTAGGGTGGTGTGAGCACGACT
The DNA here is from genome assembly GCF_000365185.1 of Nelumbo nucifera. The sequence continues at coordinate 92,894 of NW_010729307.1, forward strand.
TCTGATTGTTTTTTCACCAAGAAACAATATTAAGAACACTTCTTGATCACTCCAGTAGGTGGAGATCGAACAAGGATGGCGCCAAGAACTAAGGGAGAGAAAAGACTACAGAGAGAATTGTGTTCTTTCAGTAGAATTCGCCCTCTATTTATAGTCCTTTCAGGATCAGCTTCCTAATCTGATTAGAAATGAGATTTCCTAATCTAAATCTTGTATTTAGATCTGGACTCTCAAGTCGATAACACCTATCTTATCCAACTGCTCATCACAGTCAGATTATAAACCCAGAATGGGCTTTAGGCCCACTAAGTCAAATTGCTCACTTAACCCATTATATGTTGGCTAGTTTGGTTCTCTTTGTATGACGTGGGACCCTAGCATTGATCTACACATCATCCAAATGGGTTCGGTTCAGCCCAGCCTTTGTTACAAGGCCAGGCCGAATTCACTGTAGGTCACAGTAAACCCCTGAGTCCATCACCATGGGATCTTAATGGGCCCAACATTTACACTAAATTGTCATTGGGTCAAGGAGCCATCTTGTGAAAACCCAAGGACTGTGGGCAGATGCAAGATTAGCCCATTAGGTATTACCTTCAATGGTCTTACACTTAACCTCTCAGCCCATAATGATCATACACTGCCCGACAAGAGAAGACCTCTCCCTCGGCTACAAGGTACAGTGTTGCACTCTCTACTCACATGGATCCCGGGAATTAAAACATTTTGCAAACATTTTGTGAAACCATAATATATAAGTATATCTCTATATAAATATATTTTGCAAAACAAATTTCAAACACATTTGAAATCCACCACTGGCAGTTTAGGTTTCCATCAGAGAGAGTGCATTCCCCAATCATTCACTTTGTTTGACAAAGGGGCTGATCCTGTCACTATGATCACCCACTCAGGTGAATTCTCGAACTGTCCCAATGTACCCAGGTTTTGACCCAGTCAAGGATCTCACTGATTGGCATATCAAAGACAACCCAATCCGACACCTATTGCAATACCATAATAAAGTCTAGGGGTTAGGTGTAACATTCCAGTTTTGCCCATCTATCTTCAATGTCCAGGGCAATGCTGGAATTTGGTATGGCTCAGGGTTTCAAGCAAAGCCACACTGCATGTACCTTACGTCTCACCCTGACATCTGAGACAAGCCACCCCAACCAACTTTGTCGCACATTAGTGTCAGCCTTTGCAAGATAAATCTCCCCAGATCTCTCTAACGGTTGTAAAGACTTTAAACTAACACGAGTCTCATAAGTGTCCAGTTTAAGGGTATTGCACAAAAACACACCATAATAACATGAATCAATTATGCACTTTATTCATTTAAAATAAATGACAATAAGTACATCAATCTGACTGGAGCTAAGGGCATACATTGTCTAACAACTCCCACTTGCACTTAGGTTCAATCGGGTACAAGTCGTAGTCCCATACTTTCCACATGTTTCTCAAACACTTTCTATGTCAGTGGCTTAGTCAATGGGTCTACTACATTTTCCGCTGATGCTACCTTCTGAATCAGGACGTCCCCTCTACCAACTATCTCCCATAGTACAAGTACATCCTCTCGATGTGCTTCGACTTCGAGTGGGTTCGTGGCTCCTTAGCCTGAGCAATGGCTCCAGTGTTGTCACACCACAGTGGAATGGGTGATGTGCTGGAAGGAACTACTCCTAATTCTTGAATGAACATTTTCATCCAAATGGCTTCCTTGGCAGCTTCACTTGCAGCAATGTACTCGGACTCGGTTATGGAATCTGCAGTGAACCCCTATTTGCTACTCTTCCAACTAACTGCACAAGACCCCATCGTAAAGATGTAACTAGATGTAGACTTTCTATCATCTGGGTCTGACTGGAAATCAGCAATAGTATACCCCTAGATTTGTAGTGAACCACCATCGAATACTAGAAAAAACTCTTTTGTCCTTCGAAGTTATTTTAGTATGTGTTTCACAGCTGTTCAGTGCTCCTGACCTGGGTTAGATTGAAACCTACTTACCACACTCGCTGCCTGAGCAATGTCGGGCCGAGTGCACAGCATGACATACATGATGCTCCCTACGGCTGAAGCATAGGGAGTCTCTCTCATGCCCCCAATCTTCTCAAGTGTCTTAGGAGACATGCCCTTGGAGAGAGTGACCCCGTACCTGAAAGGAACATTTCCTTTATTGGAGTACTCTATACTATATCTCTTGAAAATCTTGTCAATGTAAGCAGATTAGGATAATCCTATTATCCTCTTCGATCTATCTCTATAGAGTCGAAGTCCCAAGATGTAGGAGGCTTCTCCAAGATCTTTCAAGGAGAATTGTTGTGAAAGCCACACTTTCACCATAGTTAACATCCCCACATCATTTCCAATGAATAGGATGTCATCTACATATAGAACCAGGAACGTAACCTTATCTCACACTGTCTTCCTATAAACGCAGGGCTCATACAGATTTTGCTCAAAGTCAAATTGTTTGACAATAGAGTCAAACCAGATGTTCCAGCTCCTAGAAGCTTGCTTAAGTCCATAGATGGATCAATTAAGTTTATATATCATCTGCTCCTGAGCTACAGCTATGAAAACTTGCGGTTGCTGCATATAGATATCTTCAGTAAAATYTCCATTCAGGAACGCRGTTTTGACATTCATTTGCCAAATCTCGTAATCATGGTATGCTGCTACATCTAGCAGGATCCTAATAGACTTAAGCATGGCCACTGGCGAAAAGGTTTCCTCATAGTCGATTCTCTCTTTCTAAGTGTACCCTTTCGCCACAAGACGAGCCTTGTAAGTCTCAACTTTACCATCACGACCCTTCTTCCTCTTATAGATCTATTTGCAACCAACTACTTTTATCCCAAGGGGCGGATCTACTAGAGTCCAGAATCCATTGGTTTCCATTGAGTCCAACTCAGCTCTCATGGCATCTACCCACTTCAAGAATCTAGCATAGCTTCTGTATAAGTCACAAGATCCTCCTCACTGGTCATGGCTTCCACCAAGTAGCTTTCTTGGTTATAACCGTAACGAACTAGAGGCCTGGATACTCGGGTAGACCTTCTAGGTTGGTTATTTTCTGGAGCTTGTGGGACATCTCCCACTACCCCTGAGCTCTTCTCATCAATAACAACTTATTGGTGATGATTGTCCAGGATATAGTCTTCTTCCAAGAAATGGGCATTTTGACTGTAAAACACTTTTTGCTCATTTGGATCATAGAATAAATAACCTAGAGAGCTTTTGGGGTAGCCTACAAATAGGCAACGGCTAGTCTTGAATTCCAATTTGTCACCACTTGTTCTTTTAACATGTGTCGGACAACCCCAAATCTTCAAGTGTCTCACACTTGGTTTCTTACCGGTCCATAGCTCAAATGGAGTCTTAGGAACGGATTTGGTTGGAACCCGGTTCAGCACGTATGTCGCAGTCTTTAATGCATAGCCCTAAAAGGATATAGGCAATTCCGAGTGGACGAGAAGTGAACGGACCATATCCAATAGAGTCTAATTTCACCTCTCCGATACACCGTTTATTTGTAGTGTAGCAGGAGGAGCTAGTTGTGATACAATCTCATTTTCCCTTAAGTAGTCCCTGAATTTATTGGAGATATATTCGCCTCATCAATTTGATCAAAGGACCTTAATTTGTCTCCCCAATTGTTTCTCGACCTCTTGTCTAAACTCCTTGAACTTTTCAAAGGATTCTAACTTGTGTCTCATTAGGTACATGTAGCCATTCCGAGAAAAATTATCGGTAAATGTAACAAAGTAAACATGTCGGTTATGTGTCCTAACATTCATGGGACCACATACATCAGTATGTATCAGATCTAATGTGCCTATAAATCTTTCAGGCTTACTTGTAAATGGTCGTTTCGTCATCTTACCCTGAAGGCAAGGTTCACAGGTTGGAAGATCTTTTACAGTTAGAAAATCCAAAGGACCATCCTTTACCAACCTTGTGATACGATCTATGTTAATGTGGCTAAGTTGGTAATGCCACAGGCACGTAGAATTAACTGTATCTCGTGTTCTTTTCTTGGGGATTATTTCTGATGTAATTTTGGTTAAATTAGTTTCTAGAGATGGATAGAGAACATAGAGATCATTCTCAAGTTCTCTGTAAGTGAGGAATTTGTTATTCCGTTTAATAGTAATCACATTACTGAATAAAATAGAATAACCATCCATACACAAATTTGAAACAGAAATCAAATCTTCTCAAATTAGGTACATAAATACAATCTTAAGTAGAATAACTGCTCCTCTAAAATACAATTCTACAGTTCCTATGGCTGTAGCTGCAACAGTTGCAGAAGTCCCCAAGTAAACAGTCACTTCTCCGTCACTCAGCCTTCTACTTGTCTTGAACCCCTGGAATGTGTTACATGCATGAGTAGAAGCCTTGTAGTCAATACACCATGACATAGAAGTGTCCAATAAATTGGTTTCTATGATAAAAGATTCGAAATTACCTTGCTTCTTGGTCTCTAGATATTGAGGACAATTCCTCTTCCAGTGGTCGGTCTGCTTGCAGAAGTGACATGCATCTGATGCCTTGTCCTTCTTCTGCTTTTTAGGTTTGCCAACCTTCCTCTGAGGCTTCTTCTTTGCCTTTCACTTTTTCTTGCCCGATTTGCCACCTTCGACAAGCATGGCAATCGGCCTATCCTTCTTAATCAGTTCTTCAACCCTCTATAATATATTGTGAGTTCCTGAATGCTAACTTTTAGCTTATTCATGTTGTAATTCATGATAAACTGGTTGAAGGAGGGTGGCAAAGAGTTAAGAACAACATCAAATTTAGTGTCATCATCAAGCCCTGAACTGAGAGCCTCTAGTTCATTGATATAGCCCATCATCTTTAGACAATAGTCATGAACCTATTGGTTCTCAGTCATTTGAGTGGTTATAAACAATTTTATGACCTTTTGTCGAGTAGAATGATTCTACTCTTCATACATCATCCTCAGACTATCCATGGTATCATTGGACAATTCGATCTTATCGAACTGTCATTGTATCAAATTGTCTAAGGAGGCTATGATATAACACCAGGCAAGAGAATTTTTCTCCTCCCATTCTTGATACTCTTTCTTCCGTGCCTTGGAAGCCTTGTCACCCAGACATTTCGGTGCAGGGTTTTTGGCTACCTTGTCTAATTTCTCGGACGTCAACACCAGCATAAGGTTACGGAACTAAATTGATTCATGTTATTTACCTAGAAATGGCTTTTAATCTATGTTCCATTTTCATTTCTTTATCTCTGAGATTTCCCTCTTATCTCAATGACGAAGACACGATTATGTCTCTGGAAATGTGGGAAATCACATACGTTGCATGGAGCCAATTGTTTCAGCTGCAAAGCCCCACCACTTTCTATGAAGGATCATATCCACTCATCTTATTTGTTTTCCCTTTGACCTCAGTCAGAAAATGTTCATTGCCATTTTAGGTTAAACCTTTCTGTCCAATAAGTACAGACCCATCATAGTCGTGAATGCCAAGGTACCATGAGAGAGTCTTCCCTTTTAGGATAGGCCCCTCCCACATCGGTCTATGAAGGCCCTATCATCTTATGAAGCAACCAAACAAACTCACCAACAAATGGATAGCCCAATTTTATGGTGCATCTCTTCATTACTGATAAACCCATCCTCATGCTAATGACGAAAGGCCTTTTGAGAGTTCATCATATGAATCTCCCTATTACATGCACTTATATAAATCTGGAGGGAACAAGTTGTTACATCCCTAGATCTGATTTAGGTCAAACCAAAGTGGCTCCCACTGAATTTCTTAAAGTCATATTCAAATAGGCCCAAAACAGTTAGGGTTCCACACAGTTCCTCTTGGGGAGGAAGCTGATCTAGGACCCATCAAAAAGGGAGATCATCCAATGATCTTTAGGGCACCATAGCAATGATGTGCATTCAGCCATGGTGTTTGTAGATAGCCACTAACGAATGAATATGGGCCAAGTGCTTATGGCCCATGTACATAGCACATCACACATCATACATCGCATGCATGAAACAATCACATAATTGATCCAATCAATTAAATCAACTGTAAAACCACAAATTAATTAAGTTAAATCAATATCAGCCCAATAAAGCCCATTCATATAACATTATCTAGGTATATGGGCTGAACTACAAAAGCCAGTTCGGCCCATATAGCATTTATGCTGAATTAGGGCTAATGCTATTTTAACTTGACAAAACTAGGTTTTATAGGGAGGGCCAAATTGCATCTTGTAATGGGCCATCAAACCTGGCCCAAATCAGAATTTGGGGCTGAGAACAGATTCCTATTGAACCACAGGTTTGGTCCAACCAGTTTGGACCAATCTTGAGTTAAATCGGCCAAGGGTTTGGTGTTCATTGCAAGATTCAATTCAAGATTGTGATCTGAAATTAATTACAGCCGATTAAAGACAATCAAAAATCAGCAAGAAAACATATCAGAGGGTTTGTACATGTGATTGCAATACATGCAAAACAAACGGTTAATCGCAGATAGTGAAATTGATATCTACAAATCACAGATTGCAGTTTCACAAATTGCAAAAGGTCTTCTCTTCTTCCATGTGCTCCAGCAAGTCTTCAAATGAAAAATAGAAAAACCTAATTTTCTATTAATTACATCACATCAAATCCTATACATTTTGTCTAAAAAAAAAAAATTTACAGACCAAAATGAATAGAATGAAAAATTGTAGGGTGCACAAATCTTGCCACCTTTAAAGAATTTGATCTCCATCACACGACAGCTCAAGAATCCAAGAAACAACTACAGAACCATTCCATAATCAATAAAGAATAATAAAGAATTAATTTCATATCTACATGCCCAAAACCGGGAACCGATTCCCAGAAAAACAGTAAACTTGGACAAATCGGGTAGAGCAGTTTTTGCCCATTTGTGCAAGTTCAGATCTGGTCCAGATTTGGTTCAAGACATGAACCTGACTCTGATACCACTGATGGGAGGGGAGATCCATCATATGGATGGCCAAACCTTGCAGGAAGGTTGGGCAAATTTTCAAAAATTTCTTTCTCCCAACCGAGAATCCTATTCCTTGATTTAGAAAAACTGCATTTTTCAAAGTTCGTTCTTAAAACAAACTAGACCAGATTTGAAACCAAAAGGGGGAGAGGAATACCTAATACAAAATCCACGCAAAAACCCCTCCCAATGTAGGTGTTCATGCCCAAAGAGATCACCAAAACCCACCTCCATTGAAGATGACACAACTTATGTTGAGGCAGGATCAACAAAGGGGTTCTTCACCAAGAACCCAAATTCTTCACCAAGAATCGAGTAGGGAGTATGTGAGCACGACTTCATATTGTTTCTTCTACCAATAAACAATATCAAGAACTGTTCTTGATCATGCCAAGAGATGGAGATCAATTTGGGTAGGGCGGTAAGAGCAAAGGGAGAAAAAGATTACAGAAAGAATTGCTTCTTTAAGAAGAATTCACCCTCCAATTTATAACATTCTTTGGATCAGCTTCCTAATCCAATTAGGAAAGAGTTCTTTAATCCAAATCATTATTTGGATCTGGGCTCTTAAATGGATAAGATTTATCTTATCTTTTAGCTAATTCTAATCAGATTATAAACCAGAATTCACCCATTTAATTAGATCACTTAAGCCCAAATAGTCACATAACTCACTTTCCCTTTAAATGTTGGATAGTTTGGTTCTCTTTGTATAGCATGGGACCCTAGCATTGATCTCCACAAAAGACATATGGGTTCAACSTAGCCTCTGTTACAAGGTCTGGTTGAATTCACTACTGAATACAATAAACCCCTGAGTCAATCAGTATGGGCTCTTAATGGGCCCAACATTTACATTAAATGGTTCTCGGGTCCAGCGATCTTATGAAGGCCCAAGAACTGTGGGCAGATGTGAGATTAGCCCATCAGGTAAAAGCCCTAAATGGTCTTACACTTAACCTTGCAGTCCATAATAATCAAACACTGCCCAACAATAGAGGACCTCTCCCTCAGCTGCAAAGTATAGTGTTGCACTCTCTACTCACATGGATCCTAGGAATTAAAACCTTTTGCAAACATTTTGTAAAACCATAATATATATATATATATATTTTTCAAAAACAAATCTCAACAAATTTGAAATCAATTGCCGGTAGTTTAGGTTTCCATCAGAGAGAGTGCATTCCCCGATCATTCACTTCATCTGACAAAAGGGCTGATCCTATCACTATGATCACCCACTCAGGTGAATTCTTGGACTGCCCCAACATACCCTGGTTTTGACCCCCTCAAAGGATCTCACTGATTGGCATATCAAAGATAACCCAATCTAACACCTAGTGCAGTACTATAATCGAGTCTAGGGGTCAGATGTAACTTTCCAGTTTTACCAATTTGTCTCCAAGGTCCATGGAATAACTGGAAAATGGTCTGGTTCAAGGTTTCAAGAAAACCCACACTACATGTGCTTCAAGTCTCACCCTGGTAGCTGAGACAAGACACCCCAACCGACTTGGCAGCACATTAGTGTTAGACTTGACAAGATAGACCTCCCTAGGTCTATCCAACGACTGTAAAGATTCTAAATTAACACGAGTCTCATAAGTGTCCATTTTAAGGGTATAACACAAAAACACACCAAATATAACATGAATGAATTATGTACTACTAGTCATTTACAATAAATGCACCAGTACATCAATCTAGTTGGTGCTAAGGGCATAAACTATCTAACACTGATGGCTTTCTTCTGGTAATGTCTTGATAGCTTTGGTTGGATTTGTTAAATAAAGCGGATCACTTCTCTCTAAGCTCTTATTATATTGGCCACTCAATGACAAATTCGACCAACCTTGCATGGTTTTTTAGGTTCCAAATTGGGTTGGCCAAGTTGGGTTTTGTTTGTGCTCTGTCGTAATGGATTTTTTAGGAGGATTCTTTTAAGAGATTGAGAGTAATAGTGTTTCATACTGTGCAACTAATAATGTGTTATCCCTTAGGGTTTTTGAAGAATCTTCTGATTAAGTGATTTGTAAGTGCTAGGAATAATTTTGGCTTTGAAATATGAAAACTTATTTTTTGGTTTTTAGTAGTATAGACGAGTTCGTTTGGCACAAGAATGCTTATGTGGCCAGTGTGGATTAGCTTGAATCTGTTCCTATAGGCTATGTTTGAAACTTATAAGTCTYAGTGAGTGGATTCAGCTTATATAGGTTTAATGGGTTCGACTAAGTTAAAATAGTGACTTTAGGCTTGTAATTCCCTAGGTTCCTTTGGTTGATGTGATTATGTCCAGTTTTCGTTGTGTGCTTTTTTACGTTGTTTAAATGGGTTTGTTTGGATTGATCCTTGTTTATTGGCTTTGTTTTGATTTGAGTAGGTTTGGTTTCATTTTTTGATGGGGTTGAGTTGATTTCCTAGTTTTTCTAAATATGTTTGGTTTGTTTAACTTAGAATAGTGAGATCATCTGGCCAGTGGTATAAGTTATGATGGGTTTGTTTAATTTAGAATAGTCAGATTAAAGTTGTAAGAAGCTCTGTACTTGTAGGTTAAAGTGATTATGTAACGTCTTTGGCTTTGAATTGTTTTAGATTGTTTAGACGGGATTGTTTGGATTGATGTAGATTTATTGGTTTCATTTTCCTTTGACTAGTCCAAGTTTTATCTTCTTAAGGAGCTAAGTTGATTTCCTAGTTTATCTCGCTACGCTGGTTTCGTTTTAGTTAGTAAAGGGAGTTTCTTTTTTCCAATAAGCCTTGTTAGTTGGTATAGATTTGATTGATGGTTGGTTGGTTGGAAAGCGCTTAGTTAGTTTTGGATAATGTGTAGTTGCTTCTACCTCGTATTGGCAGGACACAGTTTCGCAGGATTTGGAAAAATGGATTTCATCAACGTTAGCAACATTCTGTTAGATAGTGTATGCCCTTAACTCTAATCAGATTGATGTACATTATGACATTTAATGTAAATGAATAAAATACATATTCGATTCATATTATTATGGTGTTTCTGTGTAATACCCTTAAACTGGACACATATGAGACTCGTGTTAGTTTAGAATCTTCA
>NW_010729307.1:114686-131198 GCF_000365185.1 Nelumbo nucifera
AGCAGAATCCGGATGAGCCCTGTGTTTACAGGAAGTCCAATGGGGATAAGATCACCTTCTTGGTATTGTATGTGGACGATATCCTACTCATTGGGAATGATGTAGGAATGTTGATTTCGGTCAAGGTATGGCTATCACAATAGTTCTCCATGAAAGATCTTGGAGAAGCTTCATATATACTGGGTCTTCGACTATATAGAGATAGATCGAAGCGGATAATTGGATTATCCCAGGCTGCTTACATTGACAAAATTGTCAAAAGATATAGCATGGAAAACTCTAAGAAAGGAAACGTTCCTTTCAGACACAGAGTCACTCTCTCCAAGAAGATGTCTCCCAAGACTTTTGAGAAGATTGAGGGCATGAGAGACGTTCCCTATGCCTCAGCCGTGGGGGGCATCATGTATGCCATGTTGTGCACTCGCCCGGACATTGCTCAAGCGGTGAGTGTGGTAAGCAAATTCCAAGCCAGCCCAGGGCAGGAGCATTGGACTGCGGTGAAGAACATACTTAAATACCTTCGAAGGACAAAAGAGTTTTGTCTGGTATTCGATGGTAGTTCACTACAAGTTCTAGGGTATACTGATGTCGATTTCCAGTTAGATCCAGATGATAGAAAGTCTACATCTGGGTATGTTTTCATGATAGGATCATGTGTTGTTTACTGGAAAAGCAGCAAACAGGGGTCCACTACAGATTCCACAACCGAGGCCGAGTACATTGTCGCAAGTGAAGCTGCCAAGGAAGTCGTGTGGATGAAGAAATTCATACACAAATTGGGAGTGATTCCGTACAGCACATCACCCATTCCGTTGTTGTGTGACAACAATGGAGCGATCACCCAGGCTAAAGAGCCTCGAGCCCACTCGAAGTCAAAGCACATCGAGAGGAAGTACCACGTACTACGGGAGATCGTTGATAGAGGGGACGTCCTAATTCAGAAGATAGCATCAGCAGATAATGTGGCAGACCCATTGACTAAGTCACTGACATAGAAGGTGTTTGAGAAACACGTGGAAAGTATGGGACTCCGGCTTGTACCAGATTGGACCTAAGTGCAAGTGGGAGATGTTGGACAGTTTTGTATGCCCTTAGATTCAATCTGAATTGATGTACTTTTGATATCTAGTGTAAATAAATAACGTGCATGTTTGATTCATGTTGTTTGGTACACCTCCCACTACATCCGGGCTCTCCTCATCAAGAACAATTTCCTGACGATGATTGTTCAGGATGTAATCATTTTCCAAGAATTGTGCATTTCGACTACAGACCACCTTATGCTCACTTGGGTAATAGAATAGGTAACCTACGGAGCCTTTTGGGTAGCCTACAAATAGGCAACGGCTAGTCTTGGATTCCAGCCTTTCCGGACTCGTTCTTTTAACATGTGTCGGACAACCCCAAACCTTCAAGTGTCGTACACTTGGTTTCTTTCCTGTCCAAAGCTCATAGAGAGTCTTCGGAACTGATTTGGTTGAAACCCGGTTCAGCATGTATGTTGCAGTTTCCAATGCGTATCCCCAAAAGGATGTGGTTAACTCTGAATGGACGAGAAGTGATCGGACCATATCCAATAAGGTCCTATTCCTCCTCTCTGAAACACCGTTAAGTTGTGGTGTAGCAGGATGAGCCAACTGTGATATTATCCCATTGACCTTCAAGTAGTCCCTGAATTCGTCAGAGAGATATTTGCCACCTCGATCTGATCGAAAGGACTTAATTTCTCTCCCTAACTGTTTCTCAACCTCTTGTCTGAACTCTTTGAACTTTTCAAAGGATTCGGACTTATATCTCATTAGGTACACGTAACCATACTGAGAATAATCATCGGTAAATGTAATGAAGTACATGTGCTGGTTACGGGTCGTAACACTCAGGGGACCACATATCAGTATGTATAAGGTCAAGCGTGCATGTACATCTTTCAGGCTTACCGTTAAATGGCCGCTTTGTCATCTTACCCTGAAGGCAAGGCTCACAAGTGGGAAGATCTTCTACAGTTAGAAAATCCAAAGGACCATCCTTTACCAGTCTTGTGATTCGGTCAATACCGATATGGCCAAGTCGGAAATGCCACAGGCACGTGGGATTAACTATATCACGTACTCTTTTCTTGGGGATATCAGCCGACGTAGTTTCGACGATGTTAGTTTCTAGAGAAGGATGTAGAACATAGAGATCGTTCTCAGTTCCCCGTATGCGATGAATTTATTGTTTCTTTTAATAGTAATCGTATTACTGAAAAAGACAGAATATCCATCCGCACATAGTTTAGAGACAAAAATCAAATTTCTTCTTAAATTTTGCACAAAAAGACAATCTTTAAGTACAATGGGTCCTTCTCTAAAAATTAACTCTACGGTTCCTATTGCCGTACTGCAACACTTGCAGAAGTCCCCAAGTAGAGCATCACTTCACCTTCATTCAGCCTTCTGCTTACCTTGAACCCCTGTAGTGAGTTACACGCATGAGTTGAAGCCCTAGAGTCAACACACCAGGATGCAGAAGCCACCAATAATTTAGTTTCTGTGACACAAGATTCAAAATTACCTTTCTTGGATTCCAGGTATTGAGGATAGTTCCTCTTTCAATGGCCGGTCTGCTTGCAGAAGTGACACGCATCCAATGCCCTGTCTTTCTTCTGCTTCTTTGGGTTTGGCAGCTTTCTTCTGGGGCTTCTTTGCCTTCCTCTTTTTTTGCCCAATTTGCTAGCTTCATCAAGCATAGCCACAGGCCCATCCTTTTTAATCAAATCCTCGGCCCTCTGCAACATATTGCGGAGTTCCTGGACGCTGACATTCAGGTTGTTCATATTGTAGTTCATTATGAACGGATTAAAGGAAGGGGGCAAAGAATTAAGGATGGCATCCACTTGCGTACCAAGATCTAGCCCCGCTCCAATGGTAGTCCTTTAATATGCTCTTTCCAGATGCTCATTAATTGCAACGTGTGGATGGAGATGAGGTTGACAGAACTTCTTGGGTCAACCATCGAACTTTTCATTTCAAAACCACCTATTTTTTCCAAGACGTATAGAGGTCTGTTGTGGTGGGGGTCGGCGGCCAACATGCCTTCTGCTGTGAACTCCACACTGTTGCGGTCGCGGCTGTCGGGCTGTAGCGGGTGCCTAAAGACTTTTCTACCTGTGCCTTGATGGCCAGTTTCTGTGTTGTCGTGTTGGCTCCCTTCTTGGTGAAGAATTGCTGCAGCTCCTGGCTCTGCTCCAACTTTTCTATTAGAGCATTGGACTCGTACTTACTAGTCGGCTGCTCCTACCACATTGATGTTGCCTCCCTGGGTATGGGCTGGGAGGGGATCAGTCTCTACACATGCCGGGTCTCTTTTGACAAACTGATCCAACTTCACTTTCTGTACAAATAGTCTTCTCAAAGTGAAACAATCCATCAGGTCATGGTGCGGCGACTGATGGAAGTTGCACAACCTCCCACCGCGCTTGTCCTTCTTCGGGTCCACTCCTGCTGGCAATGGCAGCAGGCTAATGACCCTATCCTCGACTAACTTGTTCATTATCATGATCACCTCCTCCCTTGTGCAGAGAAAGGGGGGAGGGACATTTCTTCTTCCTGGGGCATTGTTGCACTAGTACGGCCCCTGCCTGACTTCTCCATTGCTTCTGGGCTTCTTGTCAACTGCATACACCTCATTCCTGTTGTATGGGGAGGTGTCTTTGATGGTCCGCTCCGTCCTCTCCACACACCTCTAGAGTTGGCTAAAGGTGTCAACTTCAAAGTTCTCGATGCCAATCCTATAGGTGGGGTGCATGCCCTGCACGCACTGCTCAACAAAACTTTTCTCAGTGGTGTGTTCGTCGAAGACGGAGTGTGTTAATTTCTGGAACCTCATAACATAGACCAGAAGATCCTCCCCTAGTCCTTGCTCTACGTTCTACAGATCGGTCATTGTCAATTTTCTCTCCAGGGTAAACCAATTTGATAGGAACTTTTTGGCTAGTTCACCCCATGAATCATTGCTCCTAGGGGTGAGACTCACAAACCATGTGTACGCTGGGCCAATTAATGATTTTGAGGACTCACGTACTTTGAGGTCCCCGTCAAGAGCGAAGGAACCGAGGGTGTTCTCGAACTTGTTGATGTGCTCCTACGGGCTACCTCTCTATCCATTGTATTGTGGCCATTGTTGAGGAGGGTTGTACCCAATAGGGTAGGGCTTGTACAGTATAGGGTCAAAATAAGGCTTTTGTAGGACGGCCGAGTCCTGGGCTCGGTTGCGGCTTTCAACTACTAGCCCCTGGATGTATTCCCTTAGCTCGTTTCAACTGAGAGGGGTCTCTGCTATCGGGTCGATACTGGGAAAGGCATGAGACTAGTGGGCAAGTCGGTGGCCTGTTTGGGTTGGGGTTGGGTTGGCCCTGTTGGGGTGCTCTGGGATGGCAGGGATTTGGTTGGAGGCATGACAAACGGCTGGGGTTGGGATTAGAATTAGGGATGATGGAAAGAGTGGCAGCGAGGGTTTGTTCGGCTTAGGCCGAATGGTTGAGCTGGATCTAGAGGGCGCTTCTTGTTTCCTCCTGCATTTGTTCTAGCCTTCTGAACCTATTTTTGAAAAGTGCCTCAAACTCGTAGACTTTATTTGAAAGTATCTCGATATCGGCCGGGATAGGCGTTTCCATCTCGGCCTAGTTCTCCACCCCGAGGTTGGTGTTGTCTGGGGCGTTGCTCTGCTCTTTGGGGATGGTGGTGAGATTGATCCTTCATGAGGCCATTCTCTGTGATCAAAGGCGAACCAGAGATTCTACTATAGGTAGGGTAAGGCTTGGATGGGGAATGGTCTCTTTGAAAGATAGAGAAAGGTCGGGAAGTGGGAAGATTGGCTTTTAGGGAAGGATGCTAGGGTAAGGGATCAGAGCAAGAAAGTGCTCGAGTGCTGGATGCTAAAAGTTGAATACTAAATGAATTTAAATACGAGGAGGATCTCTATTTATGGGGGAGATCCTGAGATCTTAAAAGATAGGAGATAAAGGTGCTTGTCTCCTATCGGGAAGGGGAATATTGGATTCACTGTCGATCATTAAGTGCGCCACTAGGGTTTTGCCACGTGTCTCATGAGGATTTTCTTGAGGATTGGCTTTCCTTCCCCTGAAGATCCCTCATTACATATGTGTGCTACTTCCTCTTGTGCACTTT
The DNA here is from genome assembly GCF_000365185.1 of Nelumbo nucifera. The sequence goes on from NW_010729307.1 coordinate 119,855, forward strand.
ATTTAATTGACATGGCATTCAGTGATGTCATTGCCCAACGGGCAGCATCCTATTAACCCTATGTGGTGCTCCGCCACATCTTTTTGATAGGTTATGGGTTTATTGTGGATTTGGGCAAGCGCGGGCCTCGCCAGGGGCTCAGCCCAGGTTTCTCTTGACTTGAGTCGTGAATGGACTCGTATGCGTGCAGTGAAGCGTGGGTTTATCACAATTCTACGATGCACTCTATGAGTTCATCGCAAAACCTGCAGTGCGTTGCGGGTTCATCATAGTGGGCAAGTTGACTATGGGCTATTCGCATGCAACCCCGTGGTGTTAATTTAGTGTTTAGTGTTCTCTAAGGGTTTGAGAAGACACTATATACCTACAGGGAGGATTCTTTTAAGAGTTTGAGAGTAATAGCATTTTATATTTTGCAACTAATAATGTGTTAACCCTTAGGGTTTTCGAAATACAAAAATGTCTTTTTTGGCTTTTAGAAGTCTAGACTAGTTCATTTGGCACAAGAACGTTTATGTGGCAAGTGGAGATTAGCTTGAATCTGTTCCTATAGGTTCTGTTTGGTACTTATACATCTCAGAGAGTGGATTTAGCATATCTAGATATGATGGGTTCGACTAAGTTAAAATAATGACTTTAGGGTTGTAATACCCTTGGTTCCTGTAGGTTGATGTGATTATGTCAAGTTTTCGCTCCAAGTTTTTTTATGTTCTTTAAGCGGGTTTGTTTGGATTGATCCTTGTTTATTGGCTTTGTTTTTATTTGAGTAAGTCTAGTTCCATTTTTTGATGGGGTTGAGTTGATTACCAAGTTTTTCTAAATATGTTGGGTTTGTTTAACTTAGAATAGTGAGATTATCCGGCTAGTGGTATGAGTTATGATGGGTTCGTTTCAATTAGAATAATGAGATTTGAGTTCTAATAAGCTCTATTCTTGTAGGTTAAATTTATTATGTAAAGTTTTTGCTTTGAATTATTTTAAATTGTTTAGACGGGATTGCTTGGAGTGATCTAGGTTTATTGGTTTTATTTTCCTTTGACTAGGCCTGGTTTTATTTTCTAAAGAAGTTAAGTTGATTTCCTTGTTTATCTAATATGCTGGATTCATTTCAGTTTGTAAAGGGAGAATATTTTTCTAATAAGCTTTGTAACTTCGTATGGATTTGATTGATGGTTGCTTTGTTAGCAAGGGCTTGGTTATTTTGGATAATGTGTAGTCGGTTTTACCTCGGTTTGGCAGGACTCTATTTTCGCGGGATTTGAAAGAATGGGTTTGATTAACGTTAGCTATATTCAATGTCCACCATATGGTTTTATCTATGTTGAGTTGGATTCATTTGTATCAGGATAGGTTGGTTTGGAAGTGAGTAATCTAAAATTGTCCACATCTTGTTCAGCTTTGTTGACTTTAATTTACCTTTGTCTCAATAGGTTAGGTTGATTTGGATAATTTTGGATAGTTTGGATTCATTTGAGCTACATTTCGCTTTAACGGCTTTCTTCTAGCAATGTCTCGATTTCTTTGGTTGGATTTTTATAATAAAGTGGATCACTTCTTTCTATTCTTTTGTTATATTGGTTATTGAATGATAGATTCRGCTGACCTGGCATGGTTTTGTTAGTTCCAATTTGGGTTGGCCATGTTGGGTTTTGTTGGTGCTTTGTTGTTATGGATTCTTTTGAGAGGATTCTTCAAAGAGATTGAGAGTAATAGCGTTATATATTTCGCAACTAATAATGTGTTATCCCTTAGGTTTTTCGAAGAATCTTCTGATTGAGTAATTGTAAGTGCTATGAATAAGTTTAGATTCAAAATATGAAAACTTCTATTTTGACTTTTAGAAATCTAGGCAAGTTCGTTTGGCACAAGAACAGTTATGTGGCCAGTGTGGACTAGCTTGAATTTGTTCCTATAGGTTATGTTTGGCACTTAGAAGTCTCAGTTGGTGGATTTAGCTTATCTAGGTATGATGGGTTTGCCTAAGTTAAAATAGTAACCTTAGAGTTGTAATACCCTGGTTCTAATTGGCTGATGTGATTATGTCAAGTTTTCGCTCTATGTTTTTTACGTTGTTTAAACGGGTTTGTTTGGAATGATCCTTGTTTATTGGCTTTGTTTTGATTTGAGTAGGTCTATTTTCATTTTTTGATGGGGTTGAGTTGATTTCCTAGTTTTTCTAAATATGTTGGGTTTGTTTAACTTAGAATAAAGAGATTATCCGGCCAATGATATAAGTTATGATGGATTTGTTTAAGTTAGWATAGTGAGATTAAAATTGTAAGAAGCTCTGTTTTAGTAAGTTAAATTGAATATGTAATGTTTTTGCTTTGAATTGTTTTATATTGTTTAGATGAGATTGTTTGGATTGATCTATGTTTATTGGTTTTATTTTCCTTTGACTAGTCCTGGTTTTATTTTCTAAAGGAGCTAAGTTGATTTACTAGTTTATCTAGGTTTTGTGGGCTCGTTTCATTTTGTCAAGGGAGTTTATTTTTCTAATAAGCTTTGTAACTTGGTATGGATTTGATTGATGGTTGGTTGGTTGGCCAGGGCTTGGTTAGTTTTGCGTAATGTATAGTTGGTTCTATCTTAGTTTGGTAGGACTCATTTTCGAAGGATTTGGAAGAATGGGTTTGATTAACGTTAGCTATATTCAATGTTTACTAGATGGTTTTATCTATGTTGAGTTAGATTCATTTGTATCAGGATAGGTTGGTTTGGAAGGTAGAAATCTAAATTTGTCCGCATCTTGTTCAGCATTGTTGACTTTAATTTAGCTTTGTCTCAATAGTTTAGGTTGGTTTGGATAATTTTGCATAGTTTGGAATAGTTTGAGCTACATTTCGCTTTGATGGATTTCTTCTAGCAATGTCTCGATTTCTTTGGTTGGATTTGTTAAATAAAGTGGATTGCTTCTTTCTAGGCATTTGTTATATCAGTTACTGAATGACAAATTCAGTTGACCTTGCATGGTTTAGTTGGTTCCAATTTGGGTTGAACCATGTTGGGTTTGGTTTGTACTCTGTTGTAATGGATTATTTTGGGATGATTCTTTTTAGAGGTTGGGAGTAATAGTATTTTATATTTTGCAACTAATAATGTGTTAATCCTTAGGGTTTTCGAAGAACCTTATGATTGAGTAATTGTAAGTGCTATGAATAATTTTGGCTTTGAAATACGAAAACTCTTTTTTTGGTTTTTAGAAGTCTAGGCAAGTTTGTTTGGCACAAGAACGTTTATGTGGCCAATGGGGTTTAGTTTGAATCTGTTCCTATATGTTATATATGGAACTTATAAGTCTTAGTGAGTGGATTTAGCTTATCTAGGTATGATGGTTTCGACTAAGTTAAAATAGTGACTTTAGAGTTGTAATACCCTTGGTTCTTATTGGTTGATGTGATTATGTCAAGTTTTCGCTCAGTGTTTTTTTACATTCTTCAAACGGGTTTGTTTGGAATGATCCTTGTTAATCTTTTTTGTTTTGATTTGAGTAGGTATGGTTTCATTTCGGGATGGGGTTGAGTTGATTTCCTAGTTTTTCTAAATTTGTTAGGTTTGTTTAACTTAGAATAGTGAGATTATCCACCTAGTGGTATAAGTTATGATGGGTTTGTTTCAGTTAGAATAGTGAGATTAGGGTTGTATAACCTCTATTCTTGTAGGTTAAATTTATTATGTAAAGTTTTTGCTTCGAATTGTTTTAGATTGTTTAGATGGGATTGTTTGGATTGATCTAAGTTTATTGGTTTTATTTTCCTTTGACTAGGCCTAGTTTTATTTTCTGAAGGAGCTAAGTTGATTTCCTAGTTTCTCTAGGTATTCTGGATTCGTTTCAGTTTGTAAAGGGAGTTAATTTTTCTAACAAACTTCGTTAGTGGGTATAGATTTGATTGCTAGTTGATTGGTTGGCCAAGGCTACGTTAGTTTTGGATATTGTGTAGTTGGTTCTACCACAGTTTAGTAGACTCAGTTTCACGGGATTTGGTAGAATGGGATTGATTAATGTTAGATATATTCGATGTCTAACAGATGGTTTATGTAGGTTGAGTTGAATTCTTTTGTATCAGCATAGGTTGGTTTGGAAGTGAGTAATCTAAAATTGGTTGCATCTTGTTTCAGCTTAGATTACTTTAATTTAGCTTTGTCTCAATAGGTTAAGTTGGTTTGGATAATCTTGGACAGTTTGTATTAATTTCAGCTACGTTTCACTTTGATGGCGTTCTTCTGACAATGTCTTGATAGCTATGGTTGGACTTGTTCAATAAAGTGGATCACTTCATTCTAAGCTTTTGTTATATCGGTTACTGAATAACAAATCTGGCCGACCTTGCACGGTTTTGTTGGCTTCAATTTGTGTTGGCCATGTTGGGTTTGGTTTGTGCTCTGATGTAACAGATTCTTTTGCGAGGATACTTTTAAGAGGTTGAGAGTAATAATGTTTTCTATTTTGCAACTAATAGTGTGTTATCCCTTAGCATTTTTGAGGAATCTTCTAATTGAATATTTACAAGTGTGAATAATTTTGGCTTCGAAATACGAAAACTTCTTTTTTGGTTTTTAAGAAGTCTAGGCAAGTTTGTTTGGCACAAGTACATTTATGTGGCCAGTGGTGATTTGCTTGAATCTATTCCTATAGGTTCTGTATGGAACTTATACATCTTAGTGGGCGGATTTAGCTTATCTAGGTATGATGGGATCGACTAAGTTAAAATAATAGCTTTAGGGTTGTAATACCCTTGGTTCCTGTTGGTTGATGTGATTATGTCAATTTTTTGCTCCGAGTTCTTTTACGTTGTTCAAACGGGTATTTTTGGATTGATCTAGGTTTATTGGTTTTGTTTTCCTTTGACTAGTCCTACTTTTATTTTCTAAAGGGGTTAAGTTGATCTCCTAGTATCTAGGTATGTTGGGTTCGTTTCAGTTTCTAAAGGGAGTTTATTTTTCTAATAAGCTTTGTTAGTTGTTGGTATGGATTTTATTGATGATTGGTTGGTTGCCAGGGCTTGGTTAGTTTTGGATAATGTGTAGTTGGTTCTACCTCAATTTGGCTGGACTCAGTTTCACGGGATTTGGAAGAATGGGGTTAATTAACTTTAGGTATATTCATTGTCTACCAGATGGTTTTGTCTGTGTTGAGTTGGATTCATTTGTATTAGGATAGTTTGGTTGAAGTGAGTAATCTAAAATTGTCCACATCTTGTTCAACATTGTTGACATTAATTTAGCTTTGTCTTAATATGTTAGGTCAGTTTGGATAATCTTGGATAGTTCAGATTAATTTCACCAACGTTTTGCTTTGATGGTGTTCTTCTAGCAATGTCTTGATAGCTTTGGTTGCACTTGTTAAAAAAAGTGGATCACTTCTTTCTAAGCTTTTGTTATATCGGTTATTGAATGACAAAATTCTGCCGACCTTGTATGGTTTTGTTGGTTTCAATTTGGGTTGGCAATGTTGGGTTTGGTTTGTGCTCTCTTGTAACGGAATCTTTTGGGAGGATACTTTTAAGAGGTTAAGAGTAATAATGTTTTATATTTTGCAACTAATAATGTGTTATCCCTTAGCTTTTTCTAAGAATCTTCAGATTGAGTAATTGTAAGTCTGAATAATTTTGGCTTCGAAATATGAAAACTACTTTTTTGGATTTTAGAAGTCTAGGCGAGTTCGTTTGGCACAAGAACATTTATGTGGCCAGTGGGGATTAGCTTGATTTTTTTCCTGTAGGTTCTGTTTGGCTCTTATACACCTAAGTGAGTAGATTTAGCTTATCTAGGTATGATGGGTTTTATTAAGTTAAAATAGTGACTTTAGGGTTGTAATACCCTTGGTTCCTGTTGGTTGATGTGATTATGCCACGTTTTCGCTCCATGTTTTTTTATGTTGTTTAAACAGGTTTGTTTGGATTGATCCTTGTTTATTGGCTTTGTTTTTATTTGAGTAGGTCTGGTTTCATTTTCTGATGGGGTTGAGTTGATTTCCTAGTTTTTCTAAATATGTTGGGTTTGTTCAACTTAGAATAGTGAGATTATCCGACCAGTGATATAAGTTATGTTGGGTTTGTTCAACTTAGAATAGTGAGATTATTCGGCTAGTGATATAAGTTATGATGGGTTTGTTTAAGTTAGAATTGTGAGATTAATGTTGTAGGAAGCTCTATTCTTGACTTCTTGTAGGTTAAATTGATTATGTAAAGTTTTTGCTTCAAATTGTTTTAGATTATTTAGACGGGATTGTTTGGATTGATCTAAGTTTATTGGATTCATTTTCCCTTGACTAGTCCTGGTTTTATTTTCTAAAGGAGCTAAGTTGATTTGCTAGTATCTAGGTATGCTGGGTTCGTTTCAGTTTGTAAAGGGTGTTTATTTTTCTAATAACCTTTGTTAGTTGGAATGGATTTGATTGATGGTTGGTTGGTTGCCAAGGCTTGGTTAGTTTTGGATAATATGTAGTTGATTCTACCTTGGTTTGGTAGGACTCAGTTTCACGGGATTTGGAAGAATGGGGTTGATTAACGTTAGATGTATTCAATGTCTACCATATGGTTTTATCTAGGTTGAATTGGATTCATTTGTATCAACATAGGTTGGTTGGGAAGTGAGTAATCTAAAATGGTCCCCATCTTGTTTCAACTTTGTTGACTTTAATTTAGCTTTGTCTCAATAGGTTAGGTGGGTTTGGATAATCTTGGATAGTTCGGATTAATTTCACCTACGTTTCGCTTTGATGGCATTCTACTCACAATGTCTTTATAGCTTTTGTTGGACTTGTTAAATAAAGTGGATCACTTCTTTCTAACCTTTCGTTATATTAGTTACTAAATGACAGATTCGGCCCAACTTTGCATGGTTTTGTTGGTTCCAATTTGGTTTGGCCATGTTGGGTTTGGTTTGTGCACTATTGTAACAGATTCTTGTAAGAGGTTGAGAGTAATAATAACGTTTTATATTTTGCAACTAATAATGTGTTATCCCTTAGTGTTTTCGAAGAATCTTCTGATTGCTTCGAAATACGAAAACTTCTTTTTGTTTTTTAGAAGTCTAGGCGAGTTTGTTTGGCACAAAAACATTTATGTGGCCAGTGGGGCTTTGCTTGAATCTATTCTTATAGGTTCTATTTGGCATTTATACGTCTTAGTGAGTGGATTTAGCTTATCTATGTATGATGGGTTCGAGTAAGTTAAAATAGTGACTTTAGGGTTGTAATACCCTTGGTTCCTGTTGGTTGATGTGATTATGACAATTTTTTGCTCTGAGTTTTATTACGTTGTTTGAGCGGGTTTGTTTGGATTTGATGGAGGACGATTTGACCCGACCTATGAAATGGTAACACGTGGACACTGACTCAGCACGAGCGACAACTCAAAATTGTAGCCTTAGTGCGACCAAGTGACGGGCCCATGAAGCAGCTCGCTACATTATAGCTCACAAAGGGAGGAGCTCGCCACAACGCGAGCTCCAGGTTCCCCGAGCTACCTTTGAAGGGATACTCCGAGGCAACTTTAGCTCGCGAACTGGGGGAACTAGCTCGCCCGAGCTCCCAAGCAGACAAGTCATCCCAAGGACCAATTCTATTAAGGGTAATCCTGAAGTATTCCGAGCTCGCTGCAAAGTAGCTCACGAATGAGCCGCGTGAGCACTCCTCCAGAAGTTTCTATCTGACAGGTCGTACCGATCCGACTGCGCTACGTCCCTTACTGACGGCGCAGTCCCTGTCCTTCTGACAGTCTGTGTCCACGTCTCTCAGCAGGCGAAGGCGTGCCTGTCACTTTGGAGATGTGTCACTCACCCGGACGAGAGACGTACACCAMAACGGCCACCTGCACAGCCCTGGCAGGTAACGGCTGTGGCAGGAGCCCAGTGGCCATTATGCCCGACCTGACGTGGATGCCCCTATAAAAGCCCTCAGGGCAGAAGAGAAACTTCTTCTTGATACTTCTAATCTCTCGAGTATAGTGGTAACACGCTATCTGCACTCTTAGCCTTTGTCTTCTCTTCGCTTCTCCTACCGAGTACTAACTTAAGCATCAGAGTGTTCCCGCCGGGTAAACCCCCCGGGGATTCTTCTTCTTCTTCATCTCAGGTATCTTCCAGGAGCCACGTGAGTGCCAGCTAGGAGTGACCGGATCGCACTACATCATTTGGCGCCGCCTGTGGGAAACACTTCAAAAAGCCTTTCTCTAAACCCTTACAGCTCTTTCTTCCTTGAAAAGCTTGACACTTATGGCTTCCTCAAGCAATATCGGACGAAGCGTGGAGATGGGTAACTCCGGGGAACAGCCCCAGCTTCCTACTATCTGTATTGGGCAGTTTACCGTCCCCCTCTTAGCGGATGGGATCCCTAGTTTGGACGTATCTCTTGCAGGGGCACCCGTCGTTGCTCCACTCCCTACTACAGTCAGAGCAACCTTCGCCGAACCTTCGGTTGTGCCCCCAGCGGCCAACCCGAACCAACTGGAGGACTTAGTGCAGTGCATGCGGACAATGCAGGCCCAAATGCAACAGTTTCAATAGTTCCAGCTTTATCAGCAACAGGTACTACACCAGGTCTCCCAGTACCAGTATCAGCAGCAATTCCCTCAGCAGCCACAGCCACAGCTTCAGCAGCCACAGCTCCCTCCTCGGTACCCAGCCTCATAACGAGTTGGGTCTCGCCGTCAGGAGGAGCACCTTTCGCGCCCAAGGAGAAGCCCCTCAGAACCCTCCTAGGAGCCAAGCCTCCTCCCGCGGAAGACAAGAAAGACCGGTCACTCTGGTCTCATAGCGGGCAGTCAGGTCGGAAGGACCTCAGCCCTCCAAGCCCGATACCCCATTCCTAGAGAACCGGTTCGAGATTCTGGCTGCAGGCTCCAAGCAGGATCCCTCTATCCGTAGCCACCACCAGCGGCCTGAGCTACTTCCTACGCACACCATCCCTGACAGCACAGAGGTGAGCAGCACAAACGCCGAGCCCACCAAGAAGCANGGAGGTGAGCAGCACAAACGCCGAGCCCACCAAGAAGCAGAGATGCCGCCGTCGAGCTCGCCGATCTGCCTCCCGCGACCTGCCCGAGCTCGGAGGCAAAGAAGAGGTAAGCTCAGGTGAAGTCAAGGCTCCCCTCCTTTTAGTTCAATCCCCCTATCTCCCGAGCTCCTGGCAGTCCCAATGCCTAAAGATTTCAAACTCCCCTCTCTTGATAAGTACGACGGGTCGATCGACCCAAATGATCACGTAGATACTTTCCAGTCGCAGATGCACCTGGCGAGAGCCATTGAGTCGTGCATGTGCGTGGCCTTCTCCACCACTTTTAGGGGAGCTGCTCGCACATGGTACCGGAACCTGGGGATCAATAAGAAGTTGGGTGCAGTTCGTGCAAGCCTTCACGTCCCACTTCGTTACCAGCAAGCGGTGTTTGCAGACCGAAGAAAGCTTCCTCAACATAGTGTAGAGAGAGGGAGAGTCCATCCGGAGCTACATCAAGTGGTTCAACAATGCTTGCATGTAGATACCGCGCCTGGACCCGGCCATGCGCCTCGCAGCGGCCAAGAAAGGCGTGATGCATAAAGAGTTCAAGTGGCACATGGTCGTCAACCAACCGGCGACCATAACCGAATTTCTTAAGCTCGCGGACAGGTTTATAGCCACAGAGGAAGAGATCAACCAGAAGAGGAAAAGAGAAAGGAGAGCCTTCCAGCCAAGGGGATAGCCGAAAGAAAAAAGATGCAGCTCGGGGGGCAAAGCCGGGTCAGTCTTTCCGAGCTCCAGTAGCGGACCGAACTGATTACACCCCACTGAACGCGAAGCGGGCCGAAATCCTGATGGCAATCAAGGACGCCCCGTATGTGAAGTGGCCACCCCGTTTGAGGGGGAATCCCAATGAGAGAAATAAGAATCTATACTGCAGTTTTCATAGAGATCACAGTCATAGTACCGAAAATTGTAAAAACCTTCGCGATGAGATTGAGGAGCTCGTCCGTCGCGGATATTTAAGGAACTTTGTACAAAATAATAATAATAGTAATAATAAAATAGGTCGGCAAGGGGAGCACGGTAAGGATGCTCCCGAGTCCAGCAGCAGGCCGGCCGAATAGTCACAGAGGCAGCCTCCGGAAGAGAGGCCGGTTCGGGGCACTATCCACATGATAGTGGGAGGTTCGATCGTCGCGGTTTGTACTTCAGCAGCAACTTAGATGTCGGTTTGTGAAGCCTCCCGGGAAGAACAGAATCCTCCGAAGTGGCCGAGGACAGAAGAGCCATATTTCTTCACGGAGGACGATGCGCGAGGGGTCCACTACCCCCACGATGACGCACTTGTGATAAAGCTGAGGATCAACGACCTCGAGGTCAGGCGCGTACTCGTTGACTCGGGCAGCTCGGCAGATATCCTCTTCAAAGCCGCATTCGACCAGCTTCAGTTGCGGAAAAGTGACCTGAAGTCCGCGGACACTCCTTTGGTGGGTTTCAGCGGAGAAGTCCGGCCCCTTGGGAAAATAACAATACCTGTGGAAGTCGGCACATGGCCCTGCGTAGTCAGACTCAACCACGACTTCCTGGTGGTTGCGACCCCCTCCCCATACAATGTCATAATAGGTCGGCCGATCACCCATATCCTACGGGCGGTGGTCTCCACCTATCATTTGGCTATGAAGTTCCCTTCAGACTTCGGTGTGGGGGTAGCATGGGGCGACCAGCTCGAGTCCCGCAAGTGTTATGTCACCGCCCTGAAGGGAAAGACCAAGGTGGCCAACGACCTCGAACTGGAGCGGCCCACGGAGCAAGGCGAAGAACGAGCCGCGCCCACGAAAAAACAATTGTAGTCCCGACCTCAGCAGTAGACCCAGCTCGGACGCTTCAGATCGATGCTTCCATCAAGGAACCTCTACGATCTAAACTGGTAAGTTTCTTACTTCAAAATTTAGACATTTTTGCATGGTCTGCGGCAGAAGAAACGCAACCTAGCCCCGAAGCGGTGGAAAGCGGTCAACGAGGAGGTCGAGAAGCTCCTCGCAGCTGACATCATAAGAGAAGTCTATTACCCGAGCTGGATAGCCAACCCCGTCCTGGTAAAGAAAGCCAACGGCAAGTGGCGCATGTGCATCGACTACACCGACCTAAATCGGGCTTGCCCAAAAAACTGCTTCCCGCTCCCTAGAATTGACCGCTTGGTGGACGCGACCTCAGGGCACGAGTTGCTAAGTTTCTTGGATGCCTATTCGGGCTGTAACCAAATCAAGATGGACCCGGCGGACGAAGAAATGACTGCCTTCATCACGGAGTTCGGTCTATACTGTTACAAAGTTATGCCCTTCGGGTTGAAAAACGCAGGGGCAACCTTTCAAAGGCTTGTAAATAAATTGTTTGCGCCGTTAA
>NW_010729307.1:131205-151312 GCF_000365185.1 Nelumbo nucifera
ATAGTGAGATTAAAATTGTAAGAAGCTCTGTTTTAGTAAGTTAAATTGAATATGTAATGTTTTTGCTTTGAATTGTTTTATATTGTTTAGATGAGATTGTTTGGATTGATCTATGTTTATTGGTTTTATTTTCCTTTGACTAGTCCTGGTTTTATTTTCTAAAGGAGCTAAGTTGATTTACTAGTTTATCTAGGTTTTGTGGGCTCGTTTCATTTTGTCAAGGGAGTTTATTTTTCTAATAAGCTTTGTAACTTGGTATGGATTTGATTGATGGTTGGTTGGTTGGCCAGGGCTTGGTTAGTTTTGCGTAATGTATAGTTGGTTCTATCTTAGTTTGGTAGGACTCATTTTCGAAGGATTTGGAAGAATGGGTTTGATTAACGTTAGCTATATTCAATGTTTACTAGATGGTTTTATCTATGTTGAGTTAGATTCATTTGTATCAGGATAGGTTGGTTTGGAAGGTAGAAATCTAAATTTGTCCGCATCTTGTTCAGCATTGTTGACTTTAATTTAGCTTTGTCTCAATAGTTTAGGTTGGTTTGGATAATTTTGCATAGTTTGGAATAGTTTGAGCTACATTTCGCTTTGATGGATTTCTTCTAGCAATGTCTCGATTTCTTTGGTTGGATTTGTTAAATAAAGTGGATTGCTTCTTTCTAGGCATTTGTTATATCAGTTACTGAATGACAAATTCAGTTGACCTTGCATGGTTTAGTTGGTTCCAATTTGGGTTGAACCATGTTGGGTTTGGTTTGTACTCTGTTGTAATGGATTATTTTGGGATGATTCTTTTTAGAGGTTGGGAGTAATAGTATTTTATATTTTGCAACTAATAATGTGTTAATCCTTAGGGTTTTCGAAGAACCTTATGATTGAGTAATTGTAAGTGCTATGAATAATTTTGGCTTTGAAATACGAAAACTCTTTTTTTGGTTTTTAGAAGTCTAGGCAAGTTTGTTTGGCACAAGAACGTTTATGTGGCCAATGGGGTTTAGTTTGAATCTGTTCCTATATGTTATATATGGAACTTATAAGTCTTAGTGAGTGGATTTAGCTTATCTAGGTATGATGGTTTCGACTAAGTTAAAATAGTGACTTTAGAGTTGTAATACCCTTGGTTCTTATTGGTTGATGTGATTATGTCAAGTTTTCGCTCAGTGTTTTTTTACATTCTTCAAACGGGTTTGTTTGGAATGATCCTTGTTAATCTTTTTTGTTTTGATTTGAGTAGGTATGGTTTCATTTCGGGATGGGGTTGAGTTGATTTCCTAGTTTTTCTAAATTTGTTAGGTTTGTTTAACTTAGAATAGTGAGATTATCCACCTAGTGGTATAAGTTATGATGGGTTTGTTTCAGTTAGAATAGTGAGATTAGGGTTGTATAACCTCTATTCTTGTAGGTTAAATTTATTATGTAAAGTTTTTGCTTCGAATTGTTTTAGATTGTTTAGATGGGATTGTTTGGATTGATCTAAGTTTATTGGTTTTATTTTCCTTTGACTAGGCCTAGTTTTATTTTCTGAAGGAGCTAAGTTGATTTCCTAGTTTCTCTAGGTATTCTGGATTCGTTTCAGTTTGTAAAGGGAGTTAATTTTTCTAACAAACTTCGTTAGTGGGTATAGATTTGATTGCTAGTTGATTGGTTGGCCAAGGCTACGTTAGTTTTGGATATTGTGTAGTTGGTTCTACCACAGTTTAGTAGACTCAGTTTCACGGGATTTGGTAGAATGGGATTGATTAATGTTAGATATATTCGATGTCTAACAGATGGTTTATGTAGGTTGAGTTGAATTCTTTTGTATCAGCATAGGTTGGTTTGGAAGTGAGTAATCTAAAATTGGTTGCATCTTGTTTCAGCTTAGATTACTTTAATTTAGCTTTGTCTCAATAGGTTAAGTTGGTTTGGATAATCTTGGACAGTTTGTATTAATTTCAGCTACGTTTCACTTTGATGGCGTTCTTCTGACAATGTCTTGATAGCTATGGTTGGACTTGTTCAATAAAGTGGATCACTTCATTCTAAGCTTTTGTTATATCGGTTACTGAATAACAAATCTGGCCGACCTTGCACGGTTTTGTTGGCTTCAATTTGTGTTGGCCATGTTGGGTTTGGTTTGTGCTCTGATGTAACAGATTCTTTTGCGAGGATACTTTTAAGAGGTTGAGAGTAATAATGTTTTCTATTTTGCAACTAATAGTGTGTTATCCCTTAGCATTTTTGAGGAATCTTCTAATTGAATATTTACAAGTGTGAATAATTTTGGCTTCGAAATACGAAAACTTCTTTTTTGGTTTTTAAGAAGTCTAGGCAAGTTTGTTTGGCACAAGTACATTTATGTGGCCAGTGGTGATTTGCTTGAATCTATTCCTATAGGTTCTGTATGGAACTTATACATCTTAGTGGGCGGATTTAGCTTATCTAGGTATGATGGGATCGACTAAGTTAAAATAATAGCTTTAGGGTTGTAATACCCTTGGTTCCTGTTGGTTGATGTGATTATGTCAATTTTTTGCTCCGAGTTCTTTTACGTTGTTCAAACGGGTATTTTTGGATTGATCTAGGTTTATTGGTTTTGTTTTCCTTTGACTAGTCCTACTTTTATTTTCTAAAGGGGTTAAGTTGATCTCCTAGTATCTAGGTATGTTGGGTTCGTTTCAGTTTCTAAAGGGAGTTTATTTTTCTAATAAGCTTTGTTAGTTGTTGGTATGGATTTTATTGATGATTGGTTGGTTGCCAGGGCTTGGTTAGTTTTGGATAATGTGTAGTTGGTTCTACCTCAATTTGGCTGGACTCAGTTTCACGGGATTTGGAAGAATGGGGTTAATTAACTTTAGGTATATTCATTGTCTACCAGATGGTTTTGTCTGTGTTGAGTTGGATTCATTTGTATTAGGATAGTTTGGTTGAAGTGAGTAATCTAAAATTGTCCACATCTTGTTCAACATTGTTGACATTAATTTAGCTTTGTCTTAATATGTTAGGTCAGTTTGGATAATCTTGGATAGTTCAGATTAATTTCACCAACGTTTTGCTTTGATGGTGTTCTTCTAGCAATGTCTTGATAGCTTTGGTTGCACTTGTTAAAAAAAGTGGATCACTTCTTTCTAAGCTTTTGTTATATCGGTTATTGAATGACAAAATTCTGCCGACCTTGTATGGTTTTGTTGGTTTCAATTTGGGTTGGCAATGTTGGGTTTGGTTTGTGCTCTCTTGTAACGGAATCTTTTGGGAGGATACTTTTAAGAGGTTAAGAGTAATAATGTTTTATATTTTGCAACTAATAATGTGTTATCCCTTAGCTTTTTCTAAGAATCTTCAGATTGAGTAATTGTAAGTCTGAATAATTTTGGCTTCGAAATATGAAAACTACTTTTTTGGATTTTAGAAGTCTAGGCGAGTTCGTTTGGCACAAGAACATTTATGTGGCCAGTGGGGATTAGCTTGATTTTTTTCCTGTAGGTTCTGTTTGGCTCTTATACACCTAAGTGAGTAGATTTAGCTTATCTAGGTATGATGGGTTTTATTAAGTTAAAATAGTGACTTTAGGGTTGTAATACCCTTGGTTCCTGTTGGTTGATGTGATTATGCCACGTTTTCGCTCCATGTTTTTTTATGTTGTTTAAACAGGTTTGTTTGGATTGATCCTTGTTTATTGGCTTTGTTTTTATTTGAGTAGGTCTGGTTTCATTTTCTGATGGGGTTGAGTTGATTTCCTAGTTTTTCTAAATATGTTGGGTTTGTTCAACTTAGAATAGTGAGATTATCCGACCAGTGATATAAGTTATGTTGGGTTTGTTCAACTTAGAATAGTGAGATTATTCGGCTAGTGATATAAGTTATGATGGGTTTGTTTAAGTTAGAATTGTGAGATTAATGTTGTAGGAAGCTCTATTCTTGACTTCTTGTAGGTTAAATTGATTATGTAAAGTTTTTGCTTCAAATTGTTTTAGATTATTTAGACGGGATTGTTTGGATTGATCTAAGTTTATTGGATTCATTTTCCCTTGACTAGTCCTGGTTTTATTTTCTAAAGGAGCTAAGTTGATTTGCTAGTATCTAGGTATGCTGGGTTCGTTTCAGTTTGTAAAGGGTGTTTATTTTTCTAATAACCTTTGTTAGTTGGAATGGATTTGATTGATGGTTGGTTGGTTGCCAAGGCTTGGTTAGTTTTGGATAATATGTAGTTGATTCTACCTTGGTTTGGTAGGACTCAGTTTCACGGGATTTGGAAGAATGGGGTTGATTAACGTTAGATGTATTCAATGTCTACCATATGGTTTTATCTAGGTTGAATTGGATTCATTTGTATCAACATAGGTTGGTTGGGAAGTGAGTAATCTAAAATGGTCCCCATCTTGTTTCAACTTTGTTGACTTTAATTTAGCTTTGTCTCAATAGGTTAGGTGGGTTTGGATAATCTTGGATAGTTCGGATTAATTTCACCTACGTTTCGCTTTGATGGCATTCTACTCACAATGTCTTTATAGCTTTTGTTGGACTTGTTAAATAAAGTGGATCACTTCTTTCTAACCTTTCGTTATATTAGTTACTAAATGACAGATTCGGCCCAACTTTGCATGGTTTTGTTGGTTCCAATTTGGTTTGGCCATGTTGGGTTTGGTTTGTGCACTATTGTAACAGATTCTTGTAAGAGGTTGAGAGTAATAATAACGTTTTATATTTTGCAACTAATAATGTGTTATCCCTTAGTGTTTTCGAAGAATCTTCTGATTGCTTCGAAATACGAAAACTTCTTTTTGTTTTTTAGAAGTCTAGGCGAGTTTGTTTGGCACAAAAACATTTATGTGGCCAGTGGGGCTTTGCTTGAATCTATTCTTATAGGTTCTATTTGGCATTTATACGTCTTAGTGAGTGGATTTAGCTTATCTATGTATGATGGGTTCGAGTAAGTTAAAATAGTGACTTTAGGGTTGTAATACCCTTGGTTCCTGTTGGTTGATGTGATTATGACAATTTTTTGCTCTGAGTTTTATTACGTTGTTTGAGCGGGTTTGTTTGGATTTGATGGAGGACGATTTGACCCGACCTATGAAATGGTAACACGTGGACACTGACTCAGCACGAGCGACAACTCAAAATTGTAGCCTTAGTGCGACCAAGTGACGGGCCCATGAAGCAGTTCGCTACATTATAGCTCACAAAGGGAGGAGCTCGCCACAACGCGAGCTCCGGGTTCCCCAAGCTACCTTTGAAGGGATACTCCGAGGCAACTTTTGCTCGCGAGCTGGGGGAACTAGCTTGCCCGAGCTCCCAAGCAGACAAGTCATCCCAAGGACCAATTCTATTAAGGGTAATCCTGAAGTATTCCGAGCTCACTGCAAAGTAGCTCGTGAATGAGCCGCATGAGCACTCCTCCGGAAGCTTCTATCTGACAGGTCGTACCGATCCGACTACGCTACGTCCCTTACTGACGGCACAGTCCCTGTCCTTTCGACAGTCTGCATCCACGTCTCTCAGCAGGCAGAGGCATGCCTGTCACTTTGGAGACGTGTCACTCACCCAGACGAGTACACCACAACGGCCACCTGCGCAGCCCTAGCAGGTAACGGCTGTGGCAGGAGCCCAGTGGCGGTTATGCCCGACCTGACATGGATGCCCCTATAAAAGCCCTCAGGGCAGAAGAGAAACTTCTTCTTGAGACTTCTAATCTCTCGAGTATAGTGGTAACGCGCTATCTACACTCTTAGCCTTCGTCTTCTCTTCGCTTCTCCTACCGAGTACTAACTTAACCATCGGAGTGTTCCCGCCGGGTATCTTCCAGGAGCCACGTGAGTGCCAGCTAGGAGTGACCGGATCGCGCTACATCAGGATTGTTCCTTGTTTATTGGCTTTGATTTGATTTGATTTGAGTAGGTCTAGTTTCATTTTTTGATGATGTTGAGTTGATTTCCTAGTTTTTCTAAATATGTTGGGTTTGTTTAACTTAGAATAGTGAGATTATCCAGTGATATAAGTTATGATGGGTTTTTTTTTTAAGTTAGATTTGTGAGATTAAAGTTGTAAGAAGCTCTAATCTTGACTTCTTGTAGGTTAAATTGATTGTGTAAAGTTTTTGCTTCAAATTGTTTTAGATTGTTTGGATTGATCTAGGTTTATTTGTTTTATTTTCCTTTGACTAGTCCTAGTTTTATTTTCTAAAGGAGCTAAGTTGATTTCCTCATTTATCTAGGTATGCTAGGTTCGTTTCAGTTTATTTTTCAAATAATAACGTTTTATATTTTGCAACTAATAATGTATTATCCCTTAAGGTTTTCAAAGAATCTTCTGATTGAGTAATTGGAAGTGTATGAATAATTTTGGCTTCGAAATACGAAAACTTCTTTTTTGGTTTTTAGAAGTCTAGGTGAATTTGTTTGGCACAAGAACGTTTATGTGGCCAGTGGGGATTAGCTTGAATCCGTTCCTATAGGTTCTGTTAGGCACTTATATGTCTTAGTGAGTGGATTTAGGTTATCTAGGTATGATGGGTTCGAGTAAGTTAAAATAGTAACTTTAAGGTTGTAATACCCTTGGTTCCTAGTGGTTGATGTGATTATGTCAAGTTTTCGCTCCGAGTTTGTTTACGTTGTTTAAACGGGTTTGTTTCGATTGATTTTCAGGTGATGGATTCTCATTTATAAGGAGGGATCCCGAGATCCTGAAAAGAAGGTGCTATCCCATTAGGAAAGGGAATATTAGATTCGTTGTCGGCCATTAAGTGGCATTGCTAGGGTTTCACCACGTATCTTTTGAGATATTCTCAAGGACTAACTTTCCTTTCATCTGAGGATTCTCATAATCCACATGTGCTACTTCCTTTCATGACCTACTTAACTGACGTGGCATGGGTGACGTCATCACCCAACAGGCATGTTTTACTAAACCTACATGGAATATTATCATGCACGTGATCCTGAAGTTTCCTGTCTAACCAATACTTAACTCTAGTTTGTAATAACCCATAGTTCTGTAGTGGTCTCGTGTTCATCACAGAACTGTGTGTATCCGAACTTCATCACTGAACTGCATACGTCTAGACTTCATCGCGAGTTCACATTAGCCAGTGTTTACTCTGACTTGCGTCAAGTGCAGGTTTGTCGCGGACATGCGATGAGTAATATGTCCATCACAGTCGTTCGATGAGTTATAAGTTTATCGCAGGTAACCGATGAGTCATGGCCTGATCGCAAGCACTCATGTGGTACCTGTTTAGTGTCTTCTGTACTTTGAGGGTTTGAGTGGGCACTATGTACCTACACTTGGAACTCCTAGTTAATGGTGAACAAACCAATGGTGACCGATAGCTCAATGGACCCCTCCATGACAGATGCATTACTGTTAAAATCTCTTACCCATAGGCAACCCTTTAACGGTCTCTTTCTGTATGCTCATCAGCTTGAAGGTGTGGATGGAGATCAGGTTCATAGAACTTCCCTGATCAATCATTGATCACCGCATCTCGTAACCCTCTATTTTGGTTATGATATATAGGGGTCGGTTGTGGTGGGGTCTATGGCCAGCATATGGGACTTGTCCACTCGATGGGGTTCGAGTGGCCTTCTGAATGTTTATGCTAGCGCCCTAATGGCGAGTCACCTTGTTGCAACGTTGGCTCCCTTCTTACTAAAGAATTGTTGCTACATGTCTGGACTCTGTTCAAACCGTTAGATCAGCATATCTGGACAGTCGCCTCCTGGTGTTCCTACCACATTAATACTGCCTCCTTGGGTGTGTGAGGGGAGGGGGTTAGTCTCTACCTGAGCTGGCTTTCTTTTGATAAAGTCATCCAACTTTACCTTCTGTGCAAACAACCGCTGAAGTGTGAAGCAGTCCATTAGATCGTGATTTGGCAACTGATGGTAGTTGCACCACCTTCCCCCATGCCTCTCTTTCTCTGGGTCAACTCCTGGTGGTGGTGGTGGCAAGTTGATCACACGATCCTCCACCAATTTGTTCGTTATCATAATAACCTCATCCTTGCTGCAATCTGCAGGCAAAGGGAGGAGGGGGCAGGGGCAGCGGGCTATTCCATTGATTTTGATTACCACCATGGTAATAGGGCCCTTGGTTAGGCCCCCTGGCATTCCTAGGCCTTCAGCCGATGGCATACGCTTCATTCCTTCCATATTGTGATGCTGTCAAGATAGTTGACTAAACATCTCAACTTCAATGTCTCGATGCCTATCTTGTAGGTCGGGTGCATTCCTTGTATGCATTGTTTGACGAAGCTCTTTTTGGTAGCATGCTCATCAAAGATAGAGTGGGTCAGCTTCTGAAACCTCATGACTTAAGCCAGGAGGTCCTCCCTTGCGTGCTGTTCTATGTTGTGCAAGTCCACCATCATCAATCTTCGCTCTAGGGTGAACCATTTGGACAAGAATCCTTTCACTAACTCTACCCACGAGTCTATGCTACCTGCGGTCAGGTTGACGGACCATGTATGTGCAGGTCCGGTCAGGGATTTAGAAAACTCTCAAACTTTCAGGTCCCCATCCAAGGCAAACAATCCCAATGCGTCCTCGAACTTATTGGTGTGTTCCTATGGGCTTCCCTTCTGTCCATCATATTGCGGCCACTACTGCGGTGGGACATAGCCGGAGGGGTATGGCTTATATAAGATGTTGTGGTCAGAGTAGGGCTTTTGGAGAATGAGCGCAAATTGGGCCTTGTTCTGGCTTTCCTCCATCAAGCCCTGGATGTACTCTTTCAGTTCATTGTGGTTGATGGGTGCCTCTATTGTTGTGATGTTTTGTGGGGTCACACGGGGTTGTTCAACAATAGAGAAGTGGGTTCTTTGTACCATATCTTGTGTAGGCACAGGGTTGGTTGCTGAGGTTTAGGTTTGCAGGGTGGTTAGCAGGGATGGGTGCGGAAGGGCCGATAGGGGTGAATGGGGAATGCTTGGTTACAAACAATGTTTTAAGAAGTAACTGCAAGGTGTTTCTCATCTTGGCCTACATTTGCTCTATGCAGTCGAAACGAATCTTGAAATCGTACACCTTGCTAGAGAGGATTTCGATGTCAACTTGCTTGGCTAATTCTTGGCCAATCTGGTCTCCGGCCTCCGAGTTAATGTTGCCAATGTTCAATGAGTTGTTCGTTTGGAACAATGGAAAGGTTAATTCTACAGGCCCCCTTCGTGATCAAGGAAGAACTAGAGATTCTAATGTGAATATGGTGGTAAGGCTACGTACGGGGGTCTCCTTGAAAGACGAAGGAAGGTTGTGGGCAAAGGGTAGGGTAAAGGCTCAAATTGACAAAATGTGGTGTTTCGTTATGAGTTAGTCCTCCTTTTATAGGTATGATCCCAAGGTCCTAAAAGGAAAGAGCCAAAAGTGTTTGCTTCCCATTTGGAAAGGGAATCTTGGATTCGATATCAGTTGCCAGGGGGATACCGTGAAGGGTTCGCCACGTGTCTTATGAGTTCTCTCAAGGACGAGTTTTCCTTTCGTCTGAGGATTCTCATAATACATCATATGCTACTTTCTTTTGCGGGTCTCCTATACTGATATGGCACGAATGATGTAATTACTAATCTTACGTCTCCTGTACCTATGATGGTTGTGAGCTCATCGCAAGCTCACGATGGCCTTGTGCTCATCGCAAATCTTTGGCGACTTCGGATTCCTTTTCGGTGCATTAGCTTTGGGTCTTTTACAGGCCAGTGGTGACCCTAAGCTCATCACAAGCTCGTTTCAGGCTTTGAGCTCATTGCAGATGCGTGCCGAGTCATGGACTTGTCACATGTGTCTCTGTGGCATCAATTTAGCACCTTCTGCGCTATTGCAATTGTGGTGATCAGCATGTACCTACAACGTGAGAACCCTTAAGAGAAAGTTCTCGCTAGGCACGTGGCAAAATCCCAAGGGCAAAAATAYTCATGTATTGTTAGAAATAGTAATTTCAATTTGGTGCCCTTTTTAACTTAAGGGCAAAAATACTCATGTATCTCCATTATGATTTAACGATGGCTATAATTGTTAGAAATAACTAAAATAGTTTAAGAAAGTTGTCATTTTCAAAACTTCAGTTTACCCTAAAATAATTATTAGAAAATATTATTAAGTATTCACCGCAAGACAAAGAATACAGCGGCGGGACAACAGCCTGTTCACGAGACAGGCCTCTTCACTTTTTCTGATTTAACAGAGAGAGAGAGAGAGAGAGAGACGCAGATAGGCCGTTCTCTCCTTTCCTTCCCCTGTAATTCCTAGAAAAGAAAGGGAGAGGCAATTGAGCTCACTGTCTCGGCAAGCTTGATTTCGGGGCTCGGAAAAGGAGAAAGGTGGAAGAGATGCTACTCAATCGGGGAAATGGCGTCCTCCTGGCCATCCTTCTACCCATGATTTGGATATGGGTCATGGGGCTGACGGAATGTCGAGAGATCCGGCCGTCCGGCCACGGGCTGACATACCAGACAACCCCAACGGAAACGGAGACGCCGGAGATGAAGTCTTTCTTCGGATCATCTTATTCCGACGACGTTGTGGAGAAGCCGGAGGCAAGAAATGCGACCGACCCATGGTGGAGGGTCGCCGGCGTTGGAGCTCCGATGAGGTTGCGGGCAGAAGGGAAAAGCCATGAGCACATGAGGAACGCGTTATTGATTGCCAGCGTAGTGTGTGCTGTCCTGGGAGTGTCGCTGTTGACTGCTGCAGCTTTCCTTTACTTCACTCAGTTTCGTGGAAGGCCCTCCATGTCCAACAAACAGTAATTTAAGATACAGTGGAGGAAAAAAGAGTTTGTGTTGTTTGTTCCTTGTTGTGGACAGCGAATTCTTCGTTTAAAGGATTTTCTTCAGTATCAATGGTCATTGGATTATTTCTGTTGCATTTATTATGACAATCAGGATTGTTGTATTTTTTTTGTTTGGCCGTTTTTTCCAGTTATAGAATAGGATGATATTGCCATTTATAAAAATTATGCCAATTCAGCACCACAAAGTCATTTTTTCCATATGAGGTTTCAAATAAACAATATTGTTTAGTTAATTTGGTTATCAATTTTCTTGAATTGTATGAAAAGCTATTTTGTTGGTGGGAAACCCCTCTATCAACATTTTTGGCATTTTTTCACAATTCAACTTAGCACTTGATGTAGTCTAGTTGTTAAAAAAAAAGGTTAAGGATACAATTGGTAGTGCAAATGATTTTGATGCAAATTCTGATTTATTTTTGTTTCAATTTTTATCTCAAATGAAGTAAAATAAGACATGAAGAAGAATAAAGTAAAATCCAAAACAAAATTAAAGTAGAATTTACATTTTTTTCATTTAAAATCCTATGCATTTATTATAGTACAAATAAAATTACACTACAACCAAACATAGCTTAAAAAATGTTTTTCAACCAATTTTCTCAGTTTTCAAAGAATACGCCTAACAAAATATTTATTTAATAAATAAACGACAATGAAACTAAATTCAACCATCTGGATCAACAGTTTTTTATTTACTTTTTCAATGTGTTTTAGCAAATAACAGTTCAAGACATAACCAGACCCAGAACCATGACTGGTTCCCGGTTTGAACGGTCCAACCATGAGTCTGTTACGGTTCTCAAAACAGTGGTGGGGAAAAGATAGAATGATCCTCGGATTTACAGACATGGAAACATGTTCTTTGTTCATTGGCATACTTTTTCAGCGATAGTACAATACCCTCTTAAGAACGTTGTCGAATATTAGATAGTGCTCTAGTATCTGGATTGTTGATTAAACACAAACTAGTATTTACTTGGTTGGATGCAAATGCAATCCCTTCAGAAGAATTAACAAATGATTTTTGTTAAGTTTCTAATCATTCAAGATTCAATGCCAATACAAGTTTATTAGCATCACTTCCCATTTTAACGAGAGAGAGAGAGAGAGGGAGGGGGAGGATGTGAACGGCTCTCATTTCAGTCATTTGTAATCATATTGCACATGAAACTGTTTTTTACAAGGAAAAGTGATACAAATGATGTTAGCTGGATCAAATTTACAAGGACGAGCTCGATTTCATTACTGTTCCCCTCTCAAATTTTTATCGTGGAAGAATTACAACATGCCAGACGCCCAGAGCTCCGTCTGAGTACTCTTCATGATTTAACTTTGCAACAGAAATGATGCTACAACAAACACCTGAATATATTTGTACGTATAGGATCCCATTATTCATTGACTTTGTCCCCCAAAATCCCAATCCTATCCTTCCAAAACTAAGCACCCATCTTCCCTTCCGAAAGACGAGATAGAAGGCCCATTCAGCCAATCAGATTTAGGAACTCAGATCTTTTCTGACACCTTTCATGGTGATCTCCGCCATTGCTTCTTCCCTTTCTTTGTATTTAATTTAAAAGGGCTCCAGCTTTTTCTGTGCTTGGAAGTCTCTGAGAATAGGCCAGAGGCCAAGGCATGCTGAAGCCACAACTCGAACTCTTCATCCTCTTCCTCCATCATCTGAGCATCCAAATCCCATGGGAATCTACCTGGATTTGACCTCTGTGCAGCCTTCTCTAAACCAACCATATTTACATGGAAGCTTGGTCGATGTGTATTGGGCCTACAAGTCATTCCCTGCATCAAACAACTAAAAAATGTAAGGCGAAACTAAAGATAGCAGTTCATGCAAATTTTCCAACAGATGAGGAAAACCGTTTAAGTGTCAGACATCAAACGACCATGAAATACATGAAATGCTCCATATTTTGTAATCTATTTTTTTTGGTTGTTAATAATGCCCCCCCCCCCGACCAAAAGAAAAATATTAGTTTCATAAATATATCTAGTCAATAAAATCATAAAATTTCTCATAATAGATTATTAATAGTGAAAAATAGTTACCATAATAATAATTATCAGTAAATGGCTGTAAAAAAGTTCACCAACATTACAAATAACTTTTTTTTTTAATTTTTGGTCATTTAGTCTTTTGTTCTTTCGTAAATTTCATCGTGCAGTGAACTGTGCTGATAAATAATCATCTTAAATAGCATACTCATGGACACACGAATTGCTTGGTGCAATGGAAGAATCTAGGTCTGACAACCGTGAGAATGTGGGTTCAAATTTGAGAGCAGCCACTTCATGTAAAAAAAAAAAGAAAAAGCCAAAGATTGGGTACATTATCCAGTTCACCCCTCACAACCCAAGATAGCTAGGACCAACAATGGGTGATGGCCCTATATTTCAAAAACCTTACGATCCAGTTCACAGCCAAAACTCTGATGTCTATGAAGTAGCCAAGTACACAACAGTGAAGCAAGTTTTTGCAATTAATCCACCAAAATAAAGAGAAAAAAAGGACAAGAAAAACACTAGAGTTGATAAGAAAAAACGTAAAATGATTTCCATCAAGCAAATATATACATTGTCAAGAGATTGAGATTTTACTTTGCATGGTTCAGTTTATGGCAAGTAATTTTACTCTCAGCTCATTGTTTGTCTGAATTACCGGAAGGGGCATCATTTGAGAAGAGAATTTTAAGTTGATAATTTACCCGCTTTTGTCAATGTTCGTAGGGTGGGAGTAGAATAAATTCCAATGCATCATAATATGCATGTTCTCATCCTAGGAAGGAGAGTTGAAACACTAACCTGACATATGGCCCATTCAGACACATCAAAGATCTTGCTCTCGGCACATACAAAGGCACGAGGTATTTCCACCTGGAAGACAAGAGAAGCAAGTATATATAACTTTCAAAATAGTGCAACATACCTTATGTCTGATCCACAAATTTTAAAAAATGCCTTGACTGAACAGAGGGAAAAATAGTGTTAAAGATGTAATCCAAGAGCCATGATCTAAGGTGCAGAAAGCAAAAGAAAGGCTTGGTTCCCAGATTAGCAATTATCATTTTTCCATGAGCATTACCTTATTCAGCATCCCAGTCCAAATCACAGTTCAGTTCTGGAGACTCTAACCACATGAAATACCTAATTGAAAGAAAACTTACCTTCTGAGGCCTTGCAGAGGCTATTGAGCAACCATATTCAACCCATCCATCTCCGTCCTTAGCTAGATGATATTGACAGCAGTCCTGATGCCATATCATCCTTAAATCATATACACATCCTAACAATGAAGTTCTAAGTCTAAAGAAATATAAACAGCAATTTTGAATACACTCAAAACTGGTCTAACCTGACACCACCTTGCCTTGGACTTGGTTCTATTGGTACATATCCATATATGTGAATTGCCACACTTTGTGCACTGTATCCGCCTCGACTCTTCAGATCGATAATCCATACCATCCTGTTGATTGTGAAATACATAATAAGCCATACATTATTTGGTAGAATAGTGGAACCTTAAAATTATGTTCTTTTAATCGTTGTTGACTTTCTCGCACCAACACCATAAACAAACACAATATGTAAGGGAACAAAAGAAGGATATTAATCTTTATATGAAGAAATCGATCTTGTTTCTATGTTCCCTCAATCATTACTTCAATTAATGGCATTCCACCATTATACTGAATGAACAATATCAGATAACACAGGTTACAGATACTGTAGTAGTCCATCTCTATTTTCAGGGTAGAAACTGTAAATTCCACTAATTTAAATCCATTGAATCCTATGTTTAAGTTACCTTTGTTCCTCATTAATAAATTCCACTAATTTAAAATCCATAACAATAATTTCAATGGTATAAAACCCTATATTTTTAAAACAACCCACAAATAAAACCTTTTTTTTTTCGAGTGGTGGGTAATCAGTTCAACCATTTGAGTCAAATAGGTCAACCCATTATAACATAATTAAATAGTAAAAATTTTAAAATATATAAAATACAAAAATAAAAAAATATATATACACATCTCTAATATATATGTCATATTAAACAAAAATAAGTATGATAAATAATAATTTCTTTTATTAATGATGTAAACGAAATAGAATATTCAAAAATAAACTTGTTTCCTATCTAGATGGTCAGTCAATAGTCCAACCTTTTAGACCAAATAGGTCAACCCATGATGTCATAATTAAATAATAAGTATTTAAAAAGATAGAAACACAAAAATACAAAATGAAGTATAGAAGTTTTCTAGAAAACATTTGAGTACATCTCTGATATTATATATTCATCACATTAAACAAAATTTACTGTGAAAAATAAGATTTGTTTTTACTAATAATGAAAATGGAATACAATAAAATTGACCCAAGAGTAAACCAGTTTTTCTATTCATGCAAGCAGTGGGAGAATGGTTCAACCATCTAGGTCAGATGGGTATACCATGATGTCATAATTTAATAATTAAAATTAAAAAATAGATAAAAATGCAATAAATTGTAAAAAATAGAAATAAAAATTATTAATGTATTTGTCATATTACGAGTATAAATGTAATAAACAAAAAATATGTTTATCAATGATGGAATACAAAAATCAAGAAAAAATGAGAATTAATGTCTAACTTGTGACCCCAATAATTAGGTTAAATTGTTCAATGGTTCAAATGGTTAGGTCCCATACTGTTGATCGAGCTAATGTTTTTTGCAAGCAAGTAATTTGATATTTTGATGATAAATGGATCCAAAATACTAATTTAATGGGCCAAATGGTTGACTAATTGATTTCACCATGAGATAAAAAAAAAAACTAATAAAAAACCAATGTTCTAAAAATCAAACAAAACCGCATTTCCCTCATTGTCAAATGATGTCATAAATTAAACAACAAAAATAAAAATATAGAAAACATTATAAAATTTACAAAAAATTAAGCATGTTTTAATATTATATACTCATATTAAACAAAAATAATTCTAAAATTGATATTATTGTGATTAATGATGGAAATAGCTTCTTGACAGTAAATCCGGTTGAAGGTTACAACAAAGAGAAGAGAAGAGGAGAGAAGATAAGAGAACAAGGAAGAAGTGTTGAGACAATGGAACAGTGCTGGCGGCGCCAACTTCATTATAATATATAGGGCAAAAAAAATAAGGGAAATGACCCTTGTGCCCCTACTAAGTGATAGTACAATAATAGATTAAAATAAAAAAGGCTTTAATCAGCCAAACAGACCCTAACAAACATAAAATCAATTATTTTAACACTTTCAACACCACCTCAAATTGGAGCATAGATGTCAATCATGCCCAACTTGTCACACAAATCATTATGCCGCACATGATGAAGGCCTTTGGTGAAGATGTCTGCAAGTTGTTCTTCTGAGTTGACATATGGGGTGCGCACTTCTCCACTTACAAGTTTCTCTTTAATAAATGCTTGTCCACTTCCATGTGTTTCGTCCTATCATAGAGGACTGGATTAGCTGCAATGTTGATAGCAGCCTTATTGTCGCAATAGAGTGACATAGGATTGGTAACTATAAAACCCAGTTCTTCTAACAGATTTCTTATCCACATGATTTCAGCAACTCCATGAGACATAGCTTTGTATTCTGCTTCAGCACTAAACCTAGCCACCACACTTTCCTTCTTACTTCTCCATGTGACTAGGTTTCCCCCTACAAAGGCACAATATCCACTTGTAGACTTTCGGTCATCAACTGCCCCTGCCCAATCAGCATCAGTATATACCTCCACCTTTAAATGTCCATGTTTCTGGAACACCAAACCAGCTCCAGGAAACTTCTTGAGGTATCTGAGGATCCTCTCTACAGCTTCAAGGTGAGTTGTCTTAGGATTGTGCATGAACTGACTAAGGACACCCACTGCATAAGCAATATCAGGCCTGGTCATAAACAAATACAAGAGTCTAACTACAAGTCTCGGAAACTTCTTCACATCTTTCAAGAACTCTCCCTGACTGTCTCCTAGATGATGGTTAGGTTCAATTGGTGAGTCAATTGCTCTCACCCCCATATTGCTTGTATCTTCTAGTAGATCTAGTACATATTTCCGTTGGGAAATAAAGATGCCCTTGTGAGAGCGGGCAACTTCAATTCCAAGGATATAATGTAAGGGACCTAGATCTTTCACCTCAAATTGAGTGGCTAAGAACTTTTTTAGTCTCTGTATTTCAGCCTCCCAATCTCCTATGATCACTATGTCATCCACATACACAATTAGAGCTGCAATTTTCCCTTCACCTTTCTTTACAAATAGTGTGTGATCTGACTGGCATTGTTTGAACCCCAGCTATTGAACTACTGAGTGGAACTTACTAAACCAGGCTCGAGGAGATTGTTTCAGCCCATATTAAGATTTTTTTAGCTTGCACACTTTTTATTCACTGCCTTTAGCACAAAAACCTGGAGGTTGGGTCATGTACACTTCCTCTTCTAAGTCACCATTCAAGAAAGCATTTTTTATGTCCAATTGGTGAAGTTCCCAGTCAAGATTTGCCGCTAGTGAAAGGAGAATTCTGATAGAGTTCATCTTGGCTACTGGGGCAAAAGTCTCTGCATAGTCCACTCCACATACTTATGTAAAACCTTTTGCCACCAGTCTGGCCTTATACCTTTCAACAGTTCCATCAGCCTTGTGTTTCACTATGAACACCCACTTGCACCCCACTGGTTCCTTCCCTTCAGGAAGATCCACCAACTCCCAAGTGTCATTTTTGTGTAATGCATCAATCTCCTCCTTCATTGCATCTGTCCATTCAGGTTTGGACAAAGCTTCTGCCACATTCTTAGGAACGGAGATACTATCAACAGAGGAGAGGAATGCACGATATGAAGATGAAATATGATCATAGGACACAAAGTGAGAGATAGGATGGTTAGTGGTACAAGATCTAACACCCTTTCTCTTAGCAATAGGAACATCAAGATCATTAATGACAGGGGAATCAACATTGAGAGGAGCAGGCATATCAATAGAAGCAAGTGTACCTGGCTGATGGGAAGGATCAACATCCGGTGAAGCCGATGATGTTGGTTGCATAGTGTCAGGTTCCACGGCTCTTGAACTCTGCTGGCTTTTGTGGCGGCAAAGAAAGACATGGAATGGAGGAGGGTCAGATAGAGGAGGTAGTTGAGTCTGAGCCTGTTTCTCTCCTCAACCCTAGTCTCCCCCTGAGGAGAAACCGAGAAGAAATGTTGATTCTCAAAGAAGGACACATCTATTGAGACATAGTACTTACGAGAGACGGGATCATAGAATGGTACCCCTTTTGAGATAGAGGGTAACCAAGGAAGACCCAAGGAATAGCACGAGGATCAAGTTTACCCCAAGTAGGTGACAAGTTATGAACAAAGCAACGACACCCAAAAACACGCATTGGAATGGGGAACAACAGAGTTGTAGGAAACAAAAGCTGATGTGGGGGGCCTTATACTCTAGTAACCGAGAGGGCATACGGTTGACGATGTATGTAGCACACAGAACAACATCCATCCAAAAGCGCTTCGGAACATTCATATGGATTAACAAGCCATGAGCTACTTCAAGAAGATGACGGTTTTTTATTTCAGCAACACCGTTTTGTTGAGGTGCCCTAGCACAAGAGCTTCGTTGAAGTGATCCACTCGAAGCAAAGAATTCTGTGAGATCACTATGGAAGTATTCATTTGCATTGTCCGACTGGAAAATATGGATTTCAGTTTGGAACTGAGTGAACACCAGGCATTGAAAGTCTTCACAATTTTAGGCACTTCCTCTCTAGATCACATAGGGTAAACCCAAGTGTATCTAGAGTAATCATCGGTCAAGGTAATGAAGTACTTATATCCAGCCTCAGTAGGTAGGGTAACAAGGCCCCAAACATCATAATAAACAATATGAAACGGAAATTCAGATCTTTTATTTCAAAAGGAAAAGAGCTTCTACAATGTTTACTCAACTGACATGTCTAACACTGCAACTGACTCACTAACAAAGACTCAAACAACTTTGGAAACATAACTTTTAACGACTCAAAAGAAAGATGGCCAGGACGACTATGCCATAAATAGGCTTGACTCTCACTGGACGAATTCAAAGACTCTGTAGCCACAAGACCAGCTTTATTCTCTAACACATAGAGGCCATCCACCATGCTTCCTCTACCAATCGTCTTCCCCGAGGCCAAATCCTGAAACACACATGAAGACGAATAGAAAGTAACTGAGCAGTTCAAGGAGTGAGTAATATTACTAATAGAAAGTAGATTTATAGGTAATTTAGGAACATGTAGTACATTAGAAAGGGTAAGGCCGAGTGGGAGAGATATGGTTCCTTGGCCGGCTATGGTGGAGAAAGAGCCATCAGCTAGTCTCACCTTATCTCTCCCAGCGAGAAGATTGTATGCCTAAAATAAATTTGACTTACCGGTCATGTGGTTTGAGGCTCCGGAGTCAATTATCCAAGGGAATCAGAGGTACGAGATGACACATGGAAGGCAGTGGCAGTGTTACCTGAAGCAGATGCAAAAGAGGTAGGAGTAGGACCAGTATCCATCTGGCGAAGAGTCCTACCATATAACTCCAAATGGTCAYGRAAGGAGTTGATGATCTCTTCCTTAGGGTCAGAACTGGGATGCCTTTCCTGAGTTACCATGGGACCAGTCTCTTGAGATGCCATATTAGTTGAATTGTACCTTTTCTGATTCTGCTGACTTGGTTTCTTGCCTTGATCAGTTGTTGACTTCTTACCCAAATCCTGTGCCCATTTAGGTTTTCCCTGGAGATCCCAGTAGGTATCTCTGGTGTGTCTTGCCTTCTGGYAGTGAGTGCACCAAAGCTTACTCTTATCATCTGTTCTCTTCTGAGAGTCGCCCTTCTTAGAACCACCTCCAACATTAGTATCTGAACTACCCCGGACAGCTAGAGCAACTGGCTCCCCCTCTGTAGAATTCATCACATTTCTTCTACTTTCTTCTGACTAAACCAAGGCATAAACCTCCTGAACTGATGGCAAGTCTTTACTTCCCAACATCTGCACCCTTATGGACTCGTATGAAGGATTCAGCCCCAAGAGAAAGGCAAATACCCGTTGCTGAGATACAAGTGATTTGTATGCATTTGCATCCTCATCACACTTCTAGTTAACATTCTGATAGTGATCAAGTTCTTTCCATATCGATGTCAGATCCGAATAATACACCGAGAGGCTCCTTTCTCCCTGCTTACAAGTGGACGATTCAGCTTGCAGTTGGTATATCTTGGCATAGTGTCTCTGCTCTGAATAGGTGGACTTTGCTTGTTCCCATATTT
>NW_010729307.1:151703-198502 GCF_000365185.1 Nelumbo nucifera
ACTCCACACACAACAAGTGATTAGTCCACCCATGCTGCAGTTTTTGGACTTAATCTGAGCACAAGACCAGCACCAATTTCCAGAATAAACAAGATAACAGATCTGATTTTCAGACCTGTACGGAGTAGCAGTCCCAACCTACTAGTTTTCTCAGCAGGTCTACAAGCAATAATCACAAAGAGAGATCCTTACACACAAGGCATCAAGCCAACAAGTAGAGAAAACAGGTCATATGTGACCTACAACAGCCTTTCATAGGTACAAGATCACACGGTCCAAAACAAACAGAGGAAAAACCTCACAAGGGTGTGCCAACATTCAGTGGTTCAGGTCCATTCGTTTTCCTCTTGGTACACGACCAAGGGAAGAGAAGAAAAGAAAAGAAAAAAAATGGGGTGGTACCAGTTGCAGGTCTGATTCGAACAACCCAGATGTACTCCTCTATTCCGCCCAGATTCGGCAGCTTGGAGAAGACACTTGATCGCCCAGATTCAATGGCCACGCTCTGATACCATCTTGACAGTAAATCTGATTGAAGGTTACAGCAAAGAGAAGAGAAGAGAAGAGGAGAGAAGAGAAGAGAAGGAAGAAGTGTTGAGGCAATGGAACAGTGCTGGCGGCGCCAGTTTCATTATAATATATAGGGCGAAAAAATAAGAAGGGAAAKRSCCYTKKKSCCCTACTWAGTGATAGTACAATAATAGATTAAAATAAAAAAGGCTTTAATCAGCCAAACAGACCCTAACAAACATAAAATCAATTATTTTAACACTTTCAACATAGCTAAAATACAAAAAAGAATAAAGAAAACAAATGTCACATCCATAGCCTCTTGACATGGTCAAATAGGTCAGTTTCCACTATTTTGGGCTCATGCTTCAAGATGGGCCCTTTCAAAGTTTGCTAAAAGACAAGCTTGAGCCCATCCCATGAATAGGTCTAAATAGGTCATCTATTTCACCAATACACACTATGCTTCAAATACTTATCTTTGTTGCATAGGTTTTGATAAGAACATTAAAATTATTATTACTATTGTTTTTTTTTTTTTGTTATTGTGTTTTTATTATCGTTGTCATTTGAAACTACCACGTGCAACGCACATGTACATTTACTAGTACTGGATATGAACTTTGAAAACCTACTTTCACTCAAATAACCTGTCTTTTCCTTCTAATCCTTGTTAGATAAGATAATGTATGCCCTCAGCTCCAATCAGAATGATGTATTCTAACATTTATTAGTGAATAAAATCATAGCATTATTATTTCATGTATGTCTTGGTATGTTTCTATGTAATACCCTTTAAACTGGGCATTTATGAGACTTATGTTAGTTTAGAATGTTCTCATCTATTAGATAAACTTTGAGAGTTTATCTTGCCAAAGCTAACATTATTGTACTTCCGAATTAATGGAGCACTCTGTCTCAACTGCTAGGGTTAATAAACTTGGAGAGTTTGTCTTGCCAAGGCTGATATTATTGTACTACTGAATTGGTGGGGAACTCTTTCTCAACTGCTAGATCATTGAATCTGGACATCATATTTGATTGTCTAATCCTAGATCGAACCTAGGAGAAAATAATTTCTCCATGGGAATTTTAAATTCTCCATTCTTGGACTGATTAAAGATTTGATTTTTGCACCTGTTAACCCAGCAAGGTCCAGCCTTTTTGGGCTTAAATCAGTCCCTGCAATAATCCTTACCTATGTTACCAGGATACGGCAAGTAAAAAGCTGGATACAGTATTGGGTAGGTAATTTACAATAAAAATTGAAGTATCTGGCGCAATATGGAACCCTTGTACAGGTCTCGGTATCATAGATTCTTATGTTTTCACTTTCTTGACTTACAGATCTCTATCTTGTATACCCATTCAGTGAAGCCAAACTATTCATACTTGAGGAGATCCTTCAATCTGTAGTCATAAACCTAAAAATTTGGAAGAAATGGTAGAGATTTCTTTTTCTTTGAGAGAGATCCGGTTCCATGCTTTCTGGGTAGCTTCAAAGAATTGTCACAAAATGGTCTTTCTGAGAAAAAGAAAGGTCCTATGCTCATATTTGACGGACTTTGGCCAAATTATATTCAGTAGATTCTGCAAGATCATAGAAAACCATTTTGGCCCCTGAAGGAAAAAGGTGTTTCTGAGAAAAAGAAAGGTCTTATGCCTGTATTTCGATAGACTTAGGCCAAATTCAATTCAGTAGATTCTGCAAGATCTTAGAAAATCATTTTGGCCCCTGAAAAAAAAAAAGATAAGGAAAGGGGTGAAATTGAATTACCTTAGTGGATGATTTGGATGGGTTTGTTGGTCAAATTCAAATCTAAACCCACAAGCTCCAAGAAGGTAACTGATTCACCTAAACTACCAGACAGTGGACAAATACTTGGAGATGGTTGCTGCTCCATCAAAGTCAGTGATGTGTGCAGAGTAAGTAACCTGAACTCTAATTGGAGGAAAGTAGCAATGGTTCTGGCATCAATACATAATCCAAGGTGAGATAAGATGCCCCTTTTGGTAAAAAATCAGAGCGTTGTTTGATTCCAAATCATCAGACCTTTTCTCTCAATATGGTTCAGATTAAATGAAAAAGAAACTTAGAAACTGAGAATAGAAGATTGAACTAGAGATCACAGGTTAGAGGGAAAAGAAAGTATTCTATCTTGTTTGGAGGGGAGAAATATGCTTCAATTGGAATTAATGAAATGAACTTTTTACTGATCAAATAAAAAAAGGGAGGACTTGGATTAGGGATTGCATTTTCTCTATGCATTATAATGTCCTGGAGAATGGATCAGCTAGAGAATTCTCTCTTGCAAAGCAGGAATTAAGGCAGGGTGACCCTCCATCCCCTTGCTTTATACACCAATAGCTAATGTTTTCAATTGGCTCATTTCTAGAGCAAATAGGGTAGAGGTGCAACTAGTTCAGACTAGGCTAGGTTTAAGGTCAAACCCAATCTGCACAACTTAGGCCCATGTCAAACTAAAATTTTACATACTTGAGCTGAGCCAATGTTTTAAAACGCAGAGACATGGCGTGAGGCGTTCCACTACCTAAGGCGTGAGGCATAGTTCAGAACGCAAGAGGCATAAACCTCCCGAACACAAGGAGGCATAAGCCTCCTTAAGAGGAGGGGAGTTAGGAGGAGGAAGGGGAGGAGGATGAAAAAGAAGGGGGATCTCATTTTTTCTTTATTTTTAATAAAAATCTTTTATATTAAGAAGAATAAAGAAGCATAACATTAGTTGAAAGGCGAAGCCCCCCGGCCGAAAGGAAAGGGGGCAAATATCTTTTCTTCCCTTCCCTTTCCTTTTCTTTTCTATTCTCTTTTTTTCTTATCTTTCTTTTTCATTCCCTTCCCTTTTTTTTCTTTTTTCTTTTTTTTTGTCTTTTTATATAAGATGTGCATGAGGCGCATGCCTCTAGCACACCACATGAAAAAAGCACATGAGGCATACGCCTCTTGCACCTGAGGCATACGCCTCAGAGGTGTCAACACCTCTGGCATACGCCTCAGGGTGTTTTYCCACACCTTTTAAAACACTGAGCTGAGCTTAGGCTTAGGTCAAGCTCAAGTTGGTCAGCTAGGAATAGCCAAGATTTTTTTTGTACCAAATGGCCACTTTCAGACTCAAACCAATTTTCTCATGCTTATCAGCCAGAGATTTTACCATTGCACCAAGCAATGGCTCCTCACCAAAAAAAATATTAATAGAAAATAAAAAATGTCCCTTTATATGTAATGGATGGCCAATTTGTAACAATTCCAATATGGAGTTAGGAGACAAAACAGCTTGACAGCATAGACCTCACCCTATGTATTATAAAACATAGATTTACACCCAAACAAGAAATAAAGGCAGTTTTACACACCAATAAATGTATTCACAACCCAAAGACATCATATAAAAACTGGCTATACAAACTTTATAAATAGATTTCTAGTGTTGATATATTTTTCTAGTTTCCTCTTCAAGAGTTTGATTAATACTCTCACTGAAGAAAATCAATTAGAATGGAAACTTTTAATAAAAGAGAAACCAAACCCCCCAACATGATCCTCAGAAGTCAGAGCAAAAAGTCGTGACAAAACAGGAGAACACGTGGCAATACCTGTTGTGAAGTATCATATGACTTCTGACAAACGACTCTAGATTCTTCCTTCCTTAATTGCTCATCATAATCTTTCTTCTTTGTATAATCTGAAAGAACCTGAAAATTTATCACAGTTGCTTGTTACAACCAATTATCTACAATTCACACGAAGGCTAAGTTTGGAAGTGCACAAAAATAAGCGCTTATTCGAATAAGCACTTATTTTGGACTAGGATCACACCAATAAGCACTTATTTGCATTTGGGAAATAAGCCCAATAAATGCTTATTCTTCAGAATAAGAACTTATTCGAGAAGCCCAAATTTCAGTCTTATTTTTTAAGTGTTATTTCCTTTCTGACCTGTCTTGGCCACCATTCATTTTGAAAATACCTATACTACCCCTGTTTGAAATAAGTGCTTTTTCACCAAACACTAATGAGTGCTTATTAGAATAAACACTTATTTTTCAAACTCCGTTGAAGATGTACTTGATGTTGTGCAATTTTCAATTTAGACAAAATAAAACATGGAATACAAAATTAAGTAGGCGTAAACTTTTATTTCTTGTGCAAATAAACATACCTCATATGCGCACTGAAGTTTTTTGAATGACTCACTTGCTAATGGACTTCCCATATTTTTATCAGGATGCACAAGCATGGCCTAGGCAGAAAAAGAAATAGATATCATAATTGGATAGAAAATGCCGGAAAGTACCATTAGACAAATATGACGTGCTACTCATTAACATGCTATACTATTATACACAACCAACCGTTTCTTTTGGAGGGTGAAAAAAAGAAAAATGAAAAGTAAAAAAAAAAAAAAAAAACTAGCTAGCAACGTAGCCAAGCAAGGGGTGAATAGGGGTCAATTACTCTAGGCTACACTGTAATTTATCTTTTTTTGAGGCAGCATCCCGTGCCTCATGGGAAATCTAAATGTTGTATCAGTTGTAAATCCATCTTAAAAAATATTTAATGAAATGCTTTATTATTCATAAAAAGTACATGCAATTTGCTGCAGGGGGTAAAAATTTCCGCCTGGTCAAATGAGATAAGTTTTGTAGACCCAAAGGATGACGAGGATTGGGGTTTAGAAGGGTGAGACTATTTAACAAAGCCTTACTGGGGAAGTGGTTATGGAGATTTGGGTCAAATAAGGAGGAAAATTCTTTATGGAGGGTGGTGGTGGGTAAATATGGGGTGGTGAGATTTGGATGGGAATCAAGGGAGGTTAGTTCATCATACGGGATGAGTGTTTGGGGATGGAGATAGATTAAGATTTTGGGAGGATGACTGATGTGGGGTGGGAAGATTATGTGAGGTTTGACCAAGAGTCCAAGATTCTAGTGTCCAAGATTCAGAAGACCACCGCTTGACAAGGGTAGAGGAGTTGGGAAGGGTGAAGATCTCAGCCCAGTCTAAGGATGAGTCATGGTGGAAAGAGTGCTCAAATGGAAAGTTTACGTTAAATCTTATTTATTCAACTTTGTGCAGGAACCAAATGGACTATGATCAAATTGTTGGGGAATGGGGTAATCTGGTGCCCCCAAGGTGGAAGCTTTTGCTTGGCTGATAGCTATGGACAATGTGTTGATACTGACTCATTTGAAGTCAAGGGACTTCAGCATGGCCAGCATGGGTTACCTGCATAGAGAAGAAGAGGAATCAGTCAGCCATCTTCTTTTCATGCAAAATTACTGGTTTCTTGTGGACCCTTTTCACGAAATTATTTGGGGTTAGAAATTTTCAGACAATGACACCAGAAATTTTTTCCTCATGGCCAAGAATCAGAGGAGGTAAGATGGCCAGAATAATCTGGAACTGTGGAATATTATGGAAAGAAAGGAACAGAAGACTTTTTGAAGACAAGGAATGGAAGCTCGACAAGTTGGTGGCAGCTGTTGGCAGATCTGTTGCAGATTGGGTCTTGATATTGCCTGACTTTTCTCAGGTCAAGAGAGCAGACTAGGGAAAAGCTTATGGGAGGTGGTGTGCTGGGGTATCAACATTGTAATTTAGATACTTGAAGATATGTAGTTTTGTACTTTTTGATGTTGTTAGGTGTTTCTTAAATACCTACCCAGATTGTATACTCATTTTCTTTTAATGAAATTTTACCTTTGATAGAGTTCAGATCTGTACAGGTTTCAGTTTCAGAATAATAGAAAATAAGAATGAAAGAAGAGAGAGAGAGAGAGAGAAGAGGAGGAGATAGAAGAAAAGACTGCATCAAAGTAGAGAAAACTAATCTCTCTAGTCGGAGAGATTTATTTATAGTTTTCTAACTAGAAGCACAATGACTATTGTGCCCCCACTTAAGTGTGGGACACATCACTTAACTTAGAATATAACAGTAATTACATCAAGCATATAATATATAGTAAAATGGCTAAACTAGCCCTTCTCTCTCACAAAGTGGCAATAAACTTCTATATGTTTTGTTCTTTCATGAAAAACAGGATTAGAAGAGATATGAACTACAACTTGGTTATCACAATATAGCTTCGTAGGAGTGTCAATCGAGTACCCATTTACTCTAAGAGATTCTTCAACCACACTAATTCACATGTTGTGTGTGCTATAGCTCTATATTCAGCTTTTGCACTGCTTCTTGCTACCACTATCTGCTTCTAACTCTTCCATGTCACCAAATTGCCCCCAAGAAAAGTGCAATACCGTGTACTAGACCTTCTGTTAGATATGGAGCCAACCCAATCAGCACCAGTGTATCCCTCTATCTCAAGGCTTCCTCCGCTTTTATATAACAAGCCACGGTTTGGAGCTCCCTTCAAGTACCGTACAATCCTTAGAACTGCATCCCAATGTGGGATTCGAGGGTTCTGCATAAACTGACTCACCACACTAACCGCAAATGAACGGGCCGAGTAATGGCATGGTGGTTCAACTTACTCAACAACCTCCCATACCTTCCAGGATCTTCAAATTCCTCACCTGCATCACTACTCAACTTGACATTTGGTTCCATGGGTGTTTCAACTAGTTTGGCACCCAACAACCTTGTCTCCTCTAGTAGATCAAGGAAATATTTCCTCAGGCAAAAATTAATACCATGCTTGGACCTTGCTACCTCTATCCCTAAGAAATATCTTAATTTACCAAAGTCCTTTGTCAGGAAGTGATCATGCAAAAAGGTCTTTAACCTATCAATCCCCAACCTGTCACTACTAGTAAAAACAATATCGTCTACATATACCACCAATAAAATCTTCACAGCACCAAAATCATAGTTGAATACTAAACGGTCGACCTAACACTGTTTCATGCCAAATTTCTTCACCACTTCACTAAATCTACCAAACCATGCACGAGGAGACCGTTTAAGTCCATAAATAGCCTTCTTGAGTCTACACACCTTACCATCCTCCCCCTGAGAAACAAACCCTAATGGTTGATCCATATACACCACCTCAAGAAGATCACCATGTACAAAGGCATTCTTGATATCAAGCTGAAACAAAAGCCAATAAATAGCAGCTAGAGAAATCAAAA
Organism: Nelumbo nucifera; assembly: GCF_000365185.1. The sequence goes on from NW_010729307.1 coordinate 159,325, forward strand.
CACGAATGAAATCAATCTTGGCAAAAAGAGAGAAAGTCTCTATGTAGAGTCAATGTCATATAGCTAGGAATAACATTTAGCAACCAACCGAGCTTTCAACCGCTCAACACTACCATCAAGTAAATACTTGATAGGGTATACCCACTTACATCCTACAGCATGCTTACCAGGAGGGGACATTCAGCAGGAAGTTGCACCGGAGGCGAAGACTTAGTCGCGGTTGAAACAAGAGGAATGGGGTCCTTAACAATAACTGGAAGCGGAAGAGGAGAAAAGGCATCCAACCTAGAAAAAAACGGAACAGACTCAAAGAACGTAACATCTGAACACACAAAGCAATGTCGAGAAGTGGGATTATAACACTTATACCCTTAGAGTAGCCAAGGAAGACACACTTAGTAGATTGTGCATCTAATTTGTCCATTCCAAGTCCAAGATATGAACAAAACACACACACCCAAAAACCCTAGGAGTGAGAGGAAAAGGAGATGATGTGGAAAACAAAACTGAGGAGAGAATGACCTTCAAGGAAGGACATAGGCATTCGATTAATAAGGAAGCAAGATGTAAGCACATCATCACTTCAAATAAGTTTAGGTACATTCATATGATGCAAATGGGACTGAGAAGTTTGCAAGAAGTGGCAGTTCTTTCTTTCAGCTACCCAATTTTGCTGAGGGATGCAAGTGCAAGAGGTTTGGTGAATAATACCATGTTCCAAATTTGCTAAAAAGGTGTATAAAAATATTCACAACCATTATTAGAACCAAGGATTTTAATGTGTACACCAAATTGAGTGTGAATTTCAACATGAAACTTTTGGAAAATAGAGAATAATTCACTCCTTTCTTTCATAAGAAAGTCATGTCATCAGTGAAGGATTTTAATATGTACACCAAATTGAGTGTGAATTTCAGCATGAAACTTTTGGGAAATAGAGAATAATTCATTCCTTTCTTTCATAAGATAAAGGCATGTCATCCTTGAATAATCATCGACAAAAATTACAAAGTACTTGTAACCATTGTATAACACTTTTATTTGAACCCCAAGTGTCTGAATGGACCAAAGAAAAATGAATCAACAGATGACTATACCCTACGACTAAAGGGAACACAATCATGTTTCCCATACTAACACAACTCACAATCCAAAGTAGAAAGACGGCTCAATGCTGGAACAAGTAACTTAAGTGCTTTAAGAGACAAATGACCAAGTCTGCAATCCCACTGTAGAGGAGAAAGAGGCGACTGAAGAGATGTTGATGAACCACCACCATCAAGGTAACACAGTCCACCAACTTCATGCCCTCCACGGCTTCACCAATCTTCATCTCTGTCTTGAGATCTTGAGAAAACACAAGAGGGTTAAAATGCAATAAAGCAATTAAGAGACTTGGTCAATTTACTAACAGAGTCGATGATTAAAACTTAAAAGGGAATTTGGGAACATACAAAACTTAAGACGAAGATAGTAAACCAGTGTTAACATTACCAATACCACATATGGAAGAGATGGAGCCATTATCAAGTGTAATAGTGTGGATTGTAGAGGACGAAGAAAGAAAAGTAAACACACTTGGAGCCCCAATCAAATGATCGTAGTGATTTAAAAGGCGTGCCTAGGCACACAGGCGAGGCGCATTTTGGGTATGTGCCTCGCCCTAGTCCTAGGTGTGTCCCTTTCAAAAGGTGCACGCCTGGTGTACGTAGGCATGCACTTGATGGGCCTTGTGCCTCAACCCAGGCATGCACCTTTTTAAAATTTTGCGCTTTTTGGTTTTTTTTTAGTCTGACAGTTGGGTTGGGCGCTCCACCCCCGGACCCCCAACCACACCCGTCGAGGCAAGCTTCGAGAACCCCCCTATTTGCTAATGTTGTTCATTCATTTCTTTTGAATTTTTTTATTTTCTGACTTATTTTTTATTTTTTAGCTTTTTTTGTAGTTTTGTGCCTTGCGCCTCAGGTGCAAATTGGCCCTTGTGCTTTTAAAACACTGAATGATCGGAAGCCCAGAGTCAATGATCCAATGAGAGTGTTTGGATGCCAAACAAGCCATACCTGAGTGGGCAAGCATAGTTATTTTCTGCTGAGAAGTAGCCTAAAGAAACCACTCATACTCRTCACGTGGAACACTCATCATCTCTTTCTCGGAAGCATCTGTAGATGTAGGAGGTGTTTGATCAGCTTGCTGAATTTCTTGTCTCATACCACCACCACCACTAGCCACTACATGATTTGCCTAGGTTGAAGGTGGGCTACCATTGCGTAGTGTGTACACTTCTACAGACCACCATTACATCCTCTACCACGAGCTCCCCCTGAATCTCAACCTCCAATATGCCCACCACCATGATTGTACATGGGACCACTACCACCACCAAGACCTGGTTGAATTCCCCAAACTCCTCTACTACCACAACCTCCCCCTCTTGTCACTTCAAAAGTAAACCTATTAGATATGGTAGAGTTCTTTGTAGGTCCAACCAAAATCCTCCTGAGACGAGCAAACACTTCCTCAAGAGAGGGAATGGCAAACCCACTTAGTATCTATGCTCTCACCGATTCATATTTAGACTTCAATCCCATTAAAAATTTGGAATTCAAACATTTAGGTATATGCATATGATGCAAAAAGGAATCGAGCAGTTTCCAAGAGGTGGCAGATCTTTCTTTCAACTACCCCATTTTGTCAAGAGGTGTAAGTGCAAGAGGTTTTATGAATAATACCATGTTGTTCCAAATATTGTTGAAAAGGTGTATAAAAATATTCACGGTCATTATCAGAACAAAGGATTTTAATATGTACAACAAATTGAGTGCGAATTCCAGCATGAAACTTTTAGAAAATAGAGAATAATTCACTCCTTTTTTTCATAAAATAAAGCCATGGAATCCTTGAATAATCATCAAAACAAATTACAAAGTACTCCTCAAGACTAGCATAGTACTCGTCAAGACTTTGATTACCCTGTTGCAAATTAAAATACTCTTAGTAGAGCTGGTATACTGTTATGGGCCCGCGAATAGGATCTCATCACAGGTCGGTTACCGGGGAAAACCTCTTGTTTTCCCTTGTTTCTCCCTTTTCTCGAGGAACCTATCTTTAGTGCCTTAATGGTGATTTGTTAAAGAGATTACCAACTCTCCTCTGCTCTTTCTTGACTGAAATTCTGGATGGATTTATTGAATAACATCAGTCTTAAATAGGAATTACAAGAGTCCTTCTTAAGGAAACTTTCTAAAAAAGAACTTTCTAAAAAACATTAAGAGACTTTCTAAAAATAGACTTTCTAAAAACATTAAGAAACTTTCTAAAAGGAAACTTTCTAAAAGACCTAGGAAATAATAATGCTATTGCCTAATTAATAGGAACACTGAATCTAGCTAAGAGATAAGATAGGAACACTGAATCTAGCTAAGAGATAAGATAGGAACACTGGATCTAGATAAGATAAGATAGGAACACTGAATCTAAAGCCCATTACTGCTGCTGTCTGCAGCTGTATTCCTTTCCAACTAAAGCATCCACAATATATACTCTAGTTGTATTGTCCTGTCTTGAATAAAGCTTCTTTGCATGATTCCAAAACTCCATGGTTGTGTCTAAGAACATGAAATTCACACTAATCTTAGGTTCCATGCTATTCCATAACCAAGTCATAATTTGTGCATCTTCTTGTTCCCAATCATTGTACTCCTAAGAATCAACTGAGGGTTTTATCTTCTTTCACATGCTTCGCCTTTTTTTTAGCTCTGAGAAAATCTTGAATAGATTTAGCCTAATGTGCATAATTCTCTTCGTTCAATTTAATAGAGAGGTCATCTGCACATTCAAGTAATCAGGGGGAATTATAACACTGGACTTGTGTTCATTGACATCTCCAATGGCTGCCATAAAAAAAAATATATATATATATATATATATATATATTTTTTTTTCTTCTCACACTAATATGTTACACAACCTTACTAACTGATCCCCACACTGCACACCTACAGCTAACTACTGTTGAAACATCTACTGTCACAGGTTTTAGCAATGATAATCACCACTGTTCTCCACTTTTGACACCACAAAAAATCACCCAAATACACCTCACGCACATGATACTAGGTCTGCAACACATCATAAATTGCTTCCCAATATAATCTCATCCAACCCACCTATCTGAACCACACAAGTCAGACTTAAACCTGTCAGACCACTAAACTACTGTGAACAGCCCTCTTCGATCCATCGATTAGAGGGTTTTCTACCAACCACCTAAAACCACCACAACACCAACCTGAGGCATTAAAACTTCCAGAAACAAAAAACGATCATCCTTCTCAGCCTTTTTGTCAAACTCCAAGTGACTAAGAGAAAACCGTAAAATACTAGATTGGGAGGCACAGAAAACTGGACAGATCTGAACTGATTTATAACAGCTCTGATACTATGATAGAGTTCAGATCTGTACAGGATTCAATTCAGTGTCAGAATAATAGAAAATAAGAATGAAAGGAGAAAGAGAGAGAGAGGAGAAGAGAAGAGAAGAGGTAGAAGAAAAGACTGGATCGAACTAGAGAAAACTAATCTCTCTAGTTGGCCAGATTTGTTTATAGTTTTCTAACTAGAAGTACAATGACTATTGTGCCCCCACTAGTGTGGGACTCATCACTTAACTTAGAATATAACAGTAATTACATCAAGCATATAACATAAAGTAAAATGACTAAACTAACCCTGTACAGCCGACTCTAACAACCTTTACTTATCAAAAAAAAGCATGCAATTTGCTGCAGGTTGTACATTTCACCATTTCATTGCTAACCATATGTCTAATGCACCCACTGAAAAATAAAAGAATTAAGGCATCCATCTGTAAAATCAAAAGAGTGACATCAAAAAAAAGCTAGACTTTCTACCATGAATACAATTTAAAATCTTGATTAACAACATAATAGAAAAAGAGAATCCCACAATCCAATACAACAGCAATGAGCTGGCAACTCTACATACTCCTCTTAACTCTTAAAACAAGGATTTTTCAATAGCCCCTAGGGATACAGCCCAAATTTATCCTACTTTACCCATCCCTTACTAATGCATTCGCATTTGTAAATGTAACAAAGCTGCATACACACATTGGCCTGGCATTTGATGGGTCCTACCAAGATCTGACATCATGACCATTTAAATAATTGAAATGCCTCAAGTACAATAAGCATGCATACATAAGGTTTAGAATAAGTGTGTTCGGCATTGCCATGTTGGAAGAAAATGAATTAAGACCACCCAATCTAGTAGATACTGGAAAATTAGGGTACTCTCAAGCGGTAAACAGGCATACACTCAACAAAAATGAGCATACCTTTCTACGGTACTCCTTTTTCAATAATAAAGCATCAATGCTCTTGTGACGAGGAAAGCCCAATGCTTCATAGTGATCCGTGCTATTCAGAATTCTCTTCATCTCATCCACTGAACTTGTGTCTACCATGGCCACCCGGCTGGTGGAAGATTCTTTGCATGTATTCACAAAACTCGAAGCAGTAGACTGTTTACTGGATGATTTGCAAGAATGCAAATCTTCAGCTTCTCCAGTTGGCACAGAATGCTCAGAATCTGTTGAAAAGTTATCATCTCCTATGATGGGTTCTGATTCTTTATGCTCTTCAAAATTTGCACCATCACTAGCATTGTCACATCCTTTGAGCAAGTAATTGAAGACATCATTTGAAAGGAAGGCAAGATTTATTGAAAGGAAAACTCCAAGCCATCCAACACGAACTTTAACACAATAAAAAGCATACAAAGTTGCCATGAAGACCACCACCCGAGCATGGTTTAGGGAGAACAAATAACCTGCATTTCATGGTAGAGTATTAACAGATTTCAGCATCTGAAGAAAAACATTAATAGAAGGCAAAATAAATCAATGAGACAAGGAGAAGGGACTGTTTGGATCTTCTTTATTTTCAATCAATATTAGCATGCATTTTTTTTTTGAAAAAAGGTAGAGTATATTTATAATAAAATCAAAAAGAAGTATGCATGGTCCTCTGTACAAAGAGTTTCTGTACATTATAAACACCTCTTAAGGACCCCCAAAAAAATTCTACAGGTTGACAGCCATCTTCTAATTGTTGATACAATTAGAAGATGGTTGTCAACCTGTAGAATGATTACCACCTCCTATAGATATGGATTTTGCTCAAAAATTCAGCAATTCCTTTAAAGCCTGGTTTGCAATATCGGCAATATACAGTGAAATTTCCGGTGTAAGGGTTGTGCTTGGAGAATATACAGTGGGGTAAGGAGAACCGTTGTGTAAGGGTTGTGCTTGGAGAATGGAACGGGAGGAGAGAAACTTCCGGTCAGTGGAGAAGTGGAGGTTAGAGCTGGGCATTGAAGCTAAACACTTTCTGTTCGAACAGGGAGGGACATGAGGTAAGGCTTATCTGAAAATCAGGGAAGGTAGTAGGGCCACGCTACTATTACCAGAGGAGGCTTGCTACTGGCTGAAAGGCTTTGTTGATGGAACAGTAAACTCTATCAAGGTAGAAGGGTGGGAAAACTCAGTGGTATGTTGTGGGAAAAGTTATGAATCGGTTCTGAGAAGGAATGAGAGAGGATGGTTTATCATGGTAACAGAATACTTTGGTACTAACAAGAAACAAGTATTATGCATACCGGAAGGTCTGAGGGGTCAAGGCTGGACTTTCTTCGCCAATAATATCCAGGCCTTTCTCTTGGAATTTGAAAGGAAGGCTGTAGGAAGATTGGATAACAGATCGGTTGAAGATGCTCCATTAAGCTGTGGTACCCCGGAGCAGAGCAAGAAGCAAAGTCCCTGCTGTCAAGAGACTTTGATAGCAAGTTCATTCGGTATCCGAAAGTTAGCACTTGAAGAAGGGAGAGGCAAATGGGAACACAGAATGGTGTTAATGGCTGATAAGGTTGTAAGGGATTGGACGAAAGTGCTAGATGCAGTTGCAGAAAGACTGGGTTTAGAAGGTGATGCAGTAGTTCTACCGTTTGATGAGAAGAAAGCCATCCTCGATACAGGTGATGAAAAACTGAGCTTCAATAGTCCAAGTAGCTGGAAGACTGATACAAATACAAAAATGGGTTCCGTTATGCAACGAAGTTGTGCTAAAGGAATGCAACTTCTGGATCAAACTCTTAGGACTCCCTTTTAATCTCTGGAATGAACAGACCTTAGGAAGAATCGCTAGAGCCCTAGGGGGTGTTCTTCTAGAGCTGAACTTGAGAAGCTTGCGTGCTGCGGAGATCAGAGTTGCAGGGCTGAAGCCGGAGAGCTTGCCTCGTGCTCTTGAAATTCTTTCAGATGGAGCCTCGTATAAGGTTTGGCTGGCGACGGAAGTTGAGGCGTCTCTTTGGGGGAGACGACCAGAGGTAGGGGATGATGTGGCAGCGGAATGGAGCACACGTGGCACCCAAGGAGTAGAGAAGCAACCTGCTGCGCGTGACAGAGTAATTAGAGAAAATGAACAGTCGCAGGGTTTTTCCACCTCTCGAAGCCTTTCTTTAAAAGCAATTAATTCAATTTTTTTTGAATTAAATTCAAGAGTTTTAGGTGGCCCTTCCTATGCTGATGTGGCCAGAAGAGATTGTAACTCGGCACGTCTTAACAGGGCCACCACTTCTGAACCGGGTGTAAGATTGGCCAAGCCATCTTTTGGTCCACTCACCACTTGTAGTGGGCCACGTGACGACTTAAGTCATCACGTGGGGCGGGACAAGCTCTATTCGACTGTAGACGGAAAGGTCCGTCTATCTTCTTCCAGAAAAGAAGAGCCCGATCTGTTTGCTTCTCAGGGCTATCAGAAATCGCGAACAGGCGGAGGAAGGCGCCCTAAGCTGGAATCTTCGTCTGGACTGTGGAGAGCAGGCTTCCAGTGTAGAAGATCGCCCAAACCCATGTACAGTAGGGGTAAAATAGAAGAGAGAGAGGAGGAAGATAGAGGTTGAATAAGTTGCAGCACGGAGAGTGATGAAGAGGGGATTTCAGATGACTGTGCAAGCTTGGATGGCTCTACACAGGAAGATTCTCAGGCAGGACAGATCAGAGATGAGTTAAACTTAGAGCAGCTCTTTCTTGAAAATCCGATGGGTGTACAGAAGACAGATTTGGAGACTCTGGTAAACTTGAACAGGGTAGACCAAAGCTCAATTTCGGACAAGCCTCTACCAAGGTTCGGCCCCTTGCAAGTAGCCGTTAAGGTGGTAGGTCATGCTTTCCCAGATCTGAACAAGAGTACATCACAGAGAGGTGGACAACCGGGTAGAGAAAAAGGTATTTGTGTAAACCAGTTGATGGGGAATAGTTCCCTCCAACCCAAGGAGACGGAAAGCTCCATTTGTTCTTTACAGGGTTTGAAAACCAACCACCCTCCTCTGCCCCTTTCCTACAACCCTCAGTTGGAACCAGGTAACTCTAACAACTCTGTCAATTCAGTTTGTGCTACTGATGAGTGTTCTGTGTCCATTGTTCCAAATTCCTTTTCCAACCAAGAGTCAAAGGCCCATGGACAGGAAGCCGCAATGAGATTACAAGGGGAGGAGGGGGAGACAATAGTAGGATTACAGGGCAGGGATAAAAGGATATGGGGTATCATTGAGAGGATAATGGGTGAAGTGGAGAGGAATGATTTGCAAAGGGAGGGTACAAATGGGACAGAAAGAGTGCCTAGTGGAGAGGAAGAGAAAAGGAATGAGGAGAGGGGTAGACGTGGAGAGCTTGGAAAGCTAGATAAAAAGGAGAATTGTAGGGAAGATTCAGTGGCAGAATTTATGGGAAAGCTGGGGCGTAAACTGAAGAACCCAAATGATTTAAAAGCAATTCTACGAAAAAAGGAGGATAGAAAGTTCAAGAAAAGAAAATTGAGTGAGGTTGAGAGATTAAGAAGAGATACTGAGGGGGATAAGAAGTTTGGGGCCAGAGGGGACAGAAGGAAAGGGCCAAAGTAGATTTTGGTGGTGATAGGGTAGATTCTTGCAAAATTGTGATGAGAATCATAAGTTGGAATGTGAGGGGGCTAGGTAGTGCTAGAAAGAGAGCAACAATCAAAGAGGTGTTTAAGAAGTTCAATCCAGATGTGGTATTACTTTAGGAATCCAAAAGAATGGATTTTGACTGTAGGTGGGCGAGAAGTGTCTGGAGAGCTAAGGGAATTAAGTGGGCGGCTGCTCCGTCGTGGGGGTCCTCAGGTGGTATTGTGACTTTGTGGAAAGAAGATGTGCTTATAGGACTAGAGGAGTTGATAGGGGATCATTCTGTTTCTTTGAAGTTTAGGCAGGTGGAAGATGGTTTCGAATGGGTTCTAACAAATGTTTATGGGCCCAATGACTATAGGCAGAGAAAGAAACTGTGAGAAGAGTTGAGTGATATTAGGGGCCTTTGGGAAGGACCATGGTGTCTAGGAGGGGATTTTAATGTAGTGAGACTCATAGAGGAAACCAACAACCCTAGACAGAGAGTCACAACAAGTATGAGGAGCTTCAATCAGTTTGTGGATTCGTTTGAGCTTAAAGAACTCCCAATGCTTAACAATACCTTCACCTGGTCCAACCTCCAATCAAGCCCAATTTGCACTAAGCTGGACAGGTTTCTCTTTTCTACAGATTGGGAGGCACATTGGGGAACTTAACATCTAGGGTGCTCCCGAGGCTTACCTCAGACCACTGGCCTATAGTAATGTGTAAGGAGGATTTGAGAGGTGATGGTCCTGCCCCGTTTAGGTTTGAAAACATGTGGTTCACCCACCCGGGCTTCATTGAGAAAATCAAGGAATGGTGGCAGCACTATAATCCGCCAGTACAATGGGAAGGAATGAGGTTCCATAAAAAGCTTCAGTTCTTAAAATCCCAAAYAAAGGAGTGKAACARGTTGGAGTTTGGGAGAGTTGAGGAAAGGAAACAGGTGTTGGTAGAGTAAATAGAAGAGCTGGATAGGAAGGAAGGAAGGGGTCTTTTGGGTGAAGAAGATAGAGAAAGAAGATGGAGTGTAAGGAAAAGCAATTGGAGGATCTTTTGGTTAAGGAGGAAATAAGCTGGAGGCAGAAATCTAGGTGTAAGTGGTTGAAGGAGGGGGATAGAAACACCGGGTTCTTTCACTCAGTGGTAAACGGTAGAAGGAAGAATTTCATTTCAAAGTTGGAAGTCGAAGGAACAATATTTCCCACCTGGTAGAAATAGCAAAAACCTTTGTTGACCATTTCAAATCTATTTTCAGAAGACCTTTAAATGAAAGGATCTGGTTAGAGGGTTTAGATTGGCCGACTCTAAGTCCAGAAAACAGAGAGTAGTTAGAAAAGAGATTTGATTTGGAGGAGATAAAGGAAGCAATCTTTTCAATGGATAGAACAAAAGCTCCAGGTTCGAACGGGTTCACAATGGCTTTTTATCAAGATTGTTGGGGTATTGTGGAGGAAGATATTGGGTCAATGTTTGAGGAGTTCCACAGAAGGGGAATAATCAACCCAGGCTTGAACTCCACTTTCATTGCTCTGGTTCTTAAGAAGAAAGAGGCTTCACAACCAAGGGACTTCAGACCTATTAGTTTGGTGAACAGTTTGTACAAAATAATCGCAAAAGTGTTGTCTCTAAGGTTAAAGAAGGTTCTTCCTTCTATAATTGCACCTAACCAAGGTGCTTTTGTGATGGGAAGACAAATTACTGATCAAATCTTGATTGCAAATGAGAGTCTGGAGAGTTTTAGGAAATCCAAGAAGAAAGAAGTGGTGTGTAAACTGGACTTGGAGAAGGCTTATGACTTGGTTGATTGGTCCTTCTTGTTGGAGGTGTTGAAAAGTTTTGGCTTTGTAGACAGTTGGTGTAATTGGATTTGGGGTTGTATTAGAAGTTGCCACTACTCAATCTTGGTGAATGGAACTGTGGTGGATTTTTTCCCTGCCTTGAGAGGAATAAAATAAGGTGATCCACTATCCCCTTTCCTATTCACTCTGATTGCTGATGTACTTGGAAGATTGATTCAGAGAGCAGATTCAATGAATTTAATAAAAGGATGGAGAGTAGGAAGGGAGGAGATACCTCTTACTCATTTACAGTTTGCAGATGACACTATCCTTTTCTGTGAAGGTGGGGACATTGAGTGGATTCGGAACCTAAAGTTGGCAATACAACTCTTTGAGCAGGTATCCAATCTCAAGGTGAATTTGGATAAAAGTAGTTTGGCGGGTGTGAATATGGAGAAGAGGGAGCTTAGAGAGTATGCAGATGTCTTAGGATGTGCAACCTCGGATTGGTCGATGGCTTACTTAGGCCTCCCCCTGGGGGATAACCCTAAGAAGGTAAGCTTTTGAAACCCGGTGGTTGAGATATTTGGGAAAAGGCTTGCCTCTTGGAGGAAAAATTATCTTTCCATGGGGGGGAGAATCACTTTGATTAGATCAACCCTAGCTAATCCTCCTTTGTACTTCCTATATGTGTTTAAGATCCCCACAAAGGTCTCTAACACTTTGGAAAAGCTTATAAGGGATGTCTTGTGGGAGCCTGGAGAGGAGAAGCAAGACCATAGGGTGAGTTGGGAGGTGGTAACTAGAGGTAAAAAGCTAGAAGTTCTTGGGATTGGGAATCTTAGGAAGAGGAACATGGCATTGTTGAGGAAATGGCTATGGAAGTTTCCGTTGGAAAGAGACAAGTTGTGCACAAAGATTGTGGCTAGTATACATGGGTTGGAAGACAATAGTTGGGAACCTGGAATCTTGGCAAGGACTACAGCCGCTTCTCCTTGGTCAGCCATACACAAACTGCTTCTAGTATTCTCCCCTTGTATCAAGTATGGTCTTAACTCCGGTAATAAAATAAAATTTTGGGAACAACTTTGGGCCGGGGACTCACCTCTAATGGACCAATTCCCCTCTTTATATGCTCTTTCTGATTTGAAAAATGAACCCATTTCTTCCTTCTTAACCCCTCAAACTCTCCTTCAGGGTTTGGGTGAAACCTAGGGCTGAGAAGGTCAATTAGGGACATAGACTTGGACCACATTTTGTCTTTGTTAGCCATCCTTGAAAATGTCTTCTTGGATCCCATTAAGGAGGACACTAGATTTTGGGTTCCCTCCTCTTTAGGTGTTTTCTCTTGTGCCTCGTTTTTCGAGACTTTAACTCAGCCTTCTGATCCCATTGGGTTGTCTTTCCCGGTTAAAGAAATTTGGAGTAGGCCCGTTCCTCCTCGAGTTGGTAGTTTTTGTTGGGAAACTTTCCTGGAAAGAATTAACACAAATGACCTACTTCAAAAGAAGAGACCCAACTATTGTTTACATCCTAATAGATGTACTCTCTGTAAAGCTGATGGGGAAACTGGTTACCACCTTATGGTCACTTGTTCGGTTGCTAAATCAGTTTGGGAGTGGGTCTTTTCCCTTTTTGGGTGTGTTTGGATTCCCCCTGGGAGTGTCCAAAGCTTGTTCTCTCCATCTTTTTTCAAATGGCCGAAGAAGAGAGGGAAGACTATGTGGAGAAGCATTAGGGTTGTAGTGTGTTGGTCTCTATGGGAAGAAAGAAACTCACGAATATTTTCAGATAAGGAAAGAACCATTGGAAACTTATTAGATCTAATCCTGTTAAGGATGGCACATTGGTTGAAAACTATGGAATTGTTCTCAGATATTTTGTGGCTGATGTGGTGAGAAATTGGAAGGAGATAGCCTCCTCTGCCCTCTGTAAGAGGACCTGTAGTCCTTCGTGATCCCCTCCTCCTCCTCCTGGGTTCATAAAATTGAATTTTGATGGTAGTTGTATAAGGAACCCAAGGCCTTCTGAGATTGGGGGAGTATTCAGGAATGAGGCGGGGGCTATTATTGCTATGTTCTCAGGCCCAATTGGGGAAGGAGACTCTCTTAGGGCTGAGATCCTCGCAGCCCTAGAAGGTATCCAAAAAGCAAGGGAGTTGAACATCAGATGTTTGGTTCTTGAAGGTGACTCGGAGGTGGTGATTAGGTGGCTAAAGGGGGGAAGCAACGGATTATGGAGTTATAACAATGAGAAGAATAAATTAACTGGCTGAGTAGGGATATTGTGGTTCATTACAATTGGGTGAAAAGGACTGCTAATTCTTTTGTTGATGGGTTAGCAAAGCAAGGGGTGGATAGGGTTTCAACTTTTTGGGCTAATATTTTAATTTTCCTTGTATTCTTTGGTGGGGAGTTAAGTCTTTTTACCTCCCCTTTGTACCTAAGCTTCACATAGTTTCATATCTTTAATAAAGTTTCTTGTTATTGATCAATATATATATATATATATATATATATATATATACATACACATACAGTGAAATTTCCCCCAAATATCCCTATTCAGTATAAAGTGAAGTGAAACAGAAGAAAGGAGAGAGAAGAGAGAAGAGGAAAAGAGAAAAATTGATTGGGAGTCAAAAAGATTGAGAATGGTGGTGCCAACCCCATTTATCAAAAAAAATGGTTGTGCCAACCTTTCTATTTAAAATAGGGCAACCCAACTAATATAAAAAAAATGTACAATGACAAAAAAAGCCCATGTGGCATAAGTAGAACTCTCAACAGTTTTCATACTCCCTCTCAAGTTGGGACATAACCATGCTAAACTTGTCATAAAAGTCATTTTGTCACAAGTGATGTCGACCTTTTGTGAAGATGTATGCAAGTTGCTCTTCAAAACTAACGTAAGTAGTGCAAACTTCGCCACTCAGAATCTTCTCCTTGATAAGTGTTTATCCACTTCAATGTGTTTTGTTCCATCATGGAGGGGTTGAGTGCAATATTGATAGCAACCTTATTGTCAAAATAAACTGGCATGGGACTATATACTACAAATTTCGATTCTCCTAACAAGTTCTTTATCCACAAAATTTTGGAAATTCCATGGGACAGCCATGTTCCCGGCTTCTGCATTGGACCTAATCACCAAACTTTTTTTACCACTTCTCCATGTCATGGTTTCCTCCCAATCAGTGTTTTCAAAATCATGTGATTCACGATTTGAATCATACGATTCAAATCGAATCGGGGCTAAAACGATATGAATTGTATGTGTAAATCGTATTTTGAATTAATCATACGATTTGTAATCAAACCGGTAGTTTAAATCGTAAATCACAATTCCTGGATGATTTAAACAATCAAAGTTTGAAAGCCTCATTTGAGATTAAATGACCATTTAACACTCTTCCTTTTTAAAGTTTCACTTTTATAAAGAGAGGCAGAATCGTCATTTTAATTATAAAACATAGAATACCCACTTTGATCGATCAAAGAAGACTTACCATTCAAGGAAAATACTTGGGCATGAGACTGGGAGAGAAGAAACCCTCCTCCATTGTTTCGGTGAAGCTCCAACTTCCTTCTCTACTGGTCTGTGTTGAAAGGTAAGAGATTTTATTTTATTTTTTTTATTACTGTTTTTCTATTATCTATCTATACATGGTTTGTGTTGCTTTCTTCTCTTCTTCTTCTTCGGTTTCTTCTGTTTTACTGTTCGATTTCTACTGATTTCTACTGTTCTTCTTTCTTTCTTCTTCCTCCTCCTCCTTTTCCTCCTTGTTTCTTGTTTCTTCTCCTTTATTTCAGTCAGTTTTTTGGCATGAAAACAGGGGCTCCGCCCCATTTATTTCAGTCGGTTTTTTGGCATGAAAACAGGGGCTCCACCCTATTTGTTTCAATTGATTTTTAGCATGAAAACAGGGGTTCCGCCCCATGTCTTTCATTCTTTTTTTTTTCATGAAAACTATGGGTACCTAGTTTTGTCCTTTCTTTTTGGATAAAAACAGGGGCTCTGCCCTATCCCCCTTGTTTCATAATGTTTTGTCTGGATATTTTTGCATAAAAACACCCCCTTGTTTCATAATGTTTTGTCTGGATATTTTTGCATAAAAACAGGGGGTCCGCCCTTTTAATTTTCACCCTTTTTCCATGCACAAACAGGGGTTTTTTCCCAATATTTTTACTTGTTTTATTCCCCTCACCCTTTTCTTAATCACAAAACAGGGGTTCATCCCCAACTTTCATTCTTTTTTACACAAAATAAAACTGTATTATGCAAAAATAGATATGTATTTGCACTTTGTAGGTTAAAACAGATATGTATTCCTTTTTTTTCTTTTTGTTAATGTTAAAACAGATATGTATTCATTCATTTCACATGAGAAATTAATTTTTTTAGTTGTATAACATTCATTTGTAGTGTCTCACTATTGTATAAATTGTATGGATATTATTAATTGATGACTTGATGTGTGTAGTTTGCTACTTTGTTGAACACTTGGAAGTTAAAATTTAAAACAATAGAGACAAGACTCTATACTTCTAGACTCTAGAGAACATTATGGTTCCTTTTAAAAAAAACTGTAGGTAAGGACCGAAGGATAATTAAATTACTCATTTCATTAGGCTGCATTTATTTTAAGTGTAAATTCAAATTTACACTGATGGAAATTTTGATCCTGGTTTAGTGATCAATGGAAAATTGAACCGGGGCATCAATCGGGTAAAGACTCTTGAAACTCTGCTCTGAAACTCCATGGAGCCGACATCGAGCCCGCGGATCTCTTTCTCCGTTGACTTCGTCGACGACAATGATTTCATCTCCATAAGCCCGTGCTCTGAGTCGCCAAAGAAGCTTGACACAGAATGGAAAAAGGTGTCGGTGGCAATATAGATTTCAAGTTTCTCTCTAGCAACTCCACCGGTGATAGGATGTTAACAGCCAATGAGCTCTTCTTCGAAGGCAGACTCCTTCCCTTCTGGGAAATGCAGCATTCAAAGAAACTAAACAAGATCTCTCTCAAAACAAGGATGCAAAAGGAGACCATTGGACGGAGGAGGTCTTCTCACGCTCTCTTCAACTCTTCGTATAGAGAGGAGACCATTGGGTAGAGAAGAAGGAAAAGTTTACATTTTCAATGTATATATTGGTGAGAATGGACTTTTACATCAATTTACGAGGCAATATTAACACCTCTACCAAACACATGTAAAATCGAACCAGGGCGTAAAGTTTACCCCGGTTCGATTTTCTACCTCAAACAAGCGTGGCCTTAGTCATTATTCAAAACTCAAAAGATACTAAGACAATAGTAGCCTTGTAGGAAAATTGAAATGTGGACTTGTAATGATTAGTAACAATTTGATAATATTCTATTAATTATTAAATCAGTACTTGATTTTTAATATTTTTGGAATTAGTGTTGCAACTTTCAACTTACAAGTTTGCAACAATGCAACTTCCAAAGTTCTCAATTTATTCTATTCTTTTTAGTAGAAAATATGGTGAAGGCTCAAGATGTTACGTGAACGCTCAAGATGTTACGTAGGAGCATTGTGTCAAAGTTGATGAAAATAACAATTTGCATGTGAGATGCAATTACTGTGGTAGGGAATTTTGGGGAGGCACCTTTAGGATGAAACACCACCTTGCACGCACAAACAAGAATATTCAAGCATGCAAAAAAAAACCCAAAGGAAGTATATGAAAAGTTCAATGCATTATTAGAAAATAAAGAAGGGACAAAGAAACAAAAGGAGATGGAAATGTATGAATCCAATGCCGAGGCCAATTTGAGGGACTTCTATTTTGATRGTCACCAGGAAGCAAAGGATCCCAAAGGAAAACGCAAGGCATCATGCACACTTGATACTTATATACAAAGAGGAAAAAGTCATCAACAAGCAACTTTGAATCAAGTTTAGAAGAAAGATGATAGAGATAAAATTTGTCAATCCATTGCTCGACTTTTTTATACAAATGCTTTGTCTTTTAATCTTGTGAAAAGTCCCTTTTTTGCTAAAATGGTCAATGATATAAGTACATTTGAACTGGAACTTAAGCTACCAAGTTATCATGAAATAAGAAATACTTTTCTGAAAAAGTGGTAGGAATTATTGAACAAATGATTGAAGAGCATAAAGAGTGGAGGAAGACTGGCTGCACACTCATGCCAGATGGATGGATGGATGGTTGTAGAAGGTCCATTACAAATTTTCTAGTGAACAGCCCAAGTGGAACAGTATTTTTGAAATCTGTGGACACTTCAGAAATCACAAAAAGTGGAGAAAACTTGTTCAAGTTATTTAATTCAGTGGTTGAAGAAATTGGAGAGGAAAATATTGTTCAAGTGGTGACTGATGGCATCAAACTATGTAACAGCTGCAGAGTTGTTGATTCAGAAATGACCATTGCATAGGCAACATGTTAATGGACATTGGGAATTTGCCTACCCAAGCTGAAACAGTTAAGAAAGCAAGATTCTTAACTAGATTCATATACAAGCATTGTTGGGTTCTTAATTTGATGCGTCGTTATACTGGAAACAAAGAATTGACAAGACCAGTTGTAACCCGCTTTGCAACTTGTTTTCTTACATTAAAAAGTGTTCAACAGAAGGATGCATTAAGGAAGATGTTTAAATCAGATGAATGGGAAAGAATTCCATTTGCAAGGAAAGAGGAAGGAATTAAAGCACATGACATTGAGTTGATTGATGTTAACTTTTGGGCATCAGTTAAATATTGCCTAAAAAGTACTCTTCCCTTGGTGAAAGTTCTTTGACTTGTTGATTCAGATGAAAGGCCTGCCATGGGATATACTTATGAGGCAATGGATCGAGCAAAAGAAAGGATTTCCAAGAAGAACCTGGGAAATGTGAGGAAATGATACAAGCCACTATGGTACATTATTGATAGACATTGGGATTTACAACTCCATGGGCCATTACATGCAGCAACTTATTTTCTAAATCCAACTTTTCAATATGATGAAAATTTTAATGCAGATTTAGAAATTAAGCAAGGCCTTTATGATTTGCTTGGAGAAAATGATTCCCAGTACACGAGCGAAATATAATTGAGGATCAAATTGACAAGTTCAAGGCAACGAAAGGTTTATTTGGTAGAGAAATAGCAAAGCTTACTCGGAAGGCAAAGCAACCAGGTTTGTTATTAAACAACTAAGGTGGCATTCAGAAACTCTGAAGTCTGAAGTTTGAAAAGCAAAAAAATAAAACCTCAAAAAAAATCTCTGAAAGCAATCCGTAGAAAATTTGTTTTTCTGCTTTTGTAGGTATCTGAATATAGTGAAGTTGTTTGATAATCTGAATGCTCTCACATCTTACCCCTCAAATTTTACAAATTTACCCCTCAAAGTGTTACTTAAATAATAAAAAATTATTGAAGTTTTATAATGTTATAAAAATTATAAAATAATAAAAAGATTAAATATTAATAAATTAAAAATAAATAAATAAGATTAACAATATCAATAAAAGATTAAAATTATCAAAATAATATTAATTACAATATTGTTATTTTTTAATTTGTCTTCAAAAGGTTAATATTGTATTCAAATATTAATATTATAAGAAAATAATACTTTAAAGAATAAAATCGAATAAAACTAGAAGAAGAAAGTCTGATTGGTTGTAAATGATGTAGACATGCAATGGAAAACCTCTTAGGATCTTGTGGCCGAAAACCATATGATGCCTCTTATGCTGGTACTGTGCCATATATAGGATATGTCCCTGGTCCTTTTGATGTTCCCTTTGGAGGTACCCTACCACAAGATCCATTTGTTGGACAAGGATATATGTTGCTTGTGGTACCACCCTAAAGGGACCCTGTAGAATTTGCTATGGGTCCTCTAGTCATGAGTAGTTTGAGGCCTGAAAAGTTAGCAGAAGGGAAAGGTGAAAGTAAACGACACGGTGAAAGCAATGGATGTTCCAAGAAATGGGTTCTTTTGAGAAATGAAGAGCAGCGGTGAAAGAAGCTCCAATGGCAGACAAAGGAAAAAACAGAGCCACCACCATTACTTTGGTACTCGTTTTCTTTTTTCCCTTGCTATCACTACAACTAAACCAGACACAAAGTGGTTGTCTCTGTGCAAGAAGGTTCATTCAGGCTCTATTCAGCRTTAGTTCTTCGTCCCATTCAAAGAACCCTAACCTCTTCATTCCCTTGCTACCACTGCAACCCAGAAACAGAATCGGCGTCTCATGTGCAAGAAGGTTCATCCATTAACCTATTCAGCATTGGCTCTTCAACCCAATCAAATCACCCCTATGCAAGACTCTTCATTTCCTTGCTACCATTTTTAATTTTTTTTCTTCTCATTCCTTCGCTACCACTGCAACCCAGAAACAATCACTGTAGTCAGTGTAAACTCCAACTGATTGTAATAGGAAGACCATAAATCATATTTGAATACCATTGGGTTTTCCAACTTTATAAAGGGATATCGATAGGAAATAAATTTCATCCACTACCTCCAAATGCGCTCGTAGGTTGCTCAGTCCCTGAAATTTTCAGAGGCATTTTCAGAGTTCAGAGGACATGTTCGGAGGTGCAATCAAACAACCACCGGCCGATGAAAAAGCAACATTTTCAGAGTTCAGAGGTCTGTTCAGTGCTACTGAATGCCACCTAAGTGTAGGTACATGTTGTTCACCACAACTGCAATAACACAGAAGGCGCTAAACCAATACTACAGAAGCACCTGCGACGGGTTCACAACTCAGCACAGATTTGCGATGACCTCAAAGCCACCACAGACTTGCGATGAACTCAAAGCTACAATACCAATGACGAACTCGAGGTCGCCACGGACCTGCAATGAGCTCAGAGCCATCGCAAATCGACGGCGAACGAATAATATAACGACTAGCTGATGTCACTCGTGACAGGACATCCAATAGGATTAAGAAAGACACGTCAAGACTAGCACTGACATCACCCATGCCATGTCAGTACAGGAAACCCGCAAAAAAAAGTAGCATATGTGTATTATGAGAATCCCCAGACGAAAGGAAATCTCGTCCTTGAGAGATCTCACAAGACACGTGGCGAACTAGCAGTGTCCCCTTGACAACTGACACCGAATCTAAGATCCCTCTCCAAATGGGAATCAAACTCCTTTAGCTCCTTCCCTTCAACACCTCGGAATCTCTCCTTATTAAAGGAGGCATGAATCATAACGAACATACGACTCTATCGACAGAAGCCCTCAAGCCTACCCTTGCTCCTAACCTTCCTTTGTCCTTCAAGGAGACCACCTCACTTAGCCTTACCACACCGCTCACACTAAGTATATTATTTTTTCTTTTGGTTGTGTTATGCTTAGTCACTTACATATTAATGCTTCGCAAAGCAGCCATATGGTGGGATAACTATGGAGATGACACACTAGAATTGAAGAAATTGGCAATCTGTATTTTGAGTTTAACATGCAGTTCTACGGGTTGTGAAAGTAATTGGAGCACATTTGAGCAAGTAAACCTTCTATTCCTTTAATTATTTAGTTTAAGAGATTAAAATTTATGCTAAGGGTATATTATATATGAATTTATATAATTCTTGAATCTTGATTTTTAATGTTTCTAGATACATTCAAAAAGAAGGAATCGTTTGGAACAAAAGAGATTGAATGCTTTGGTGTTTGTTAAATACAATTGACAACTTGGGATCTGCCATGAGAAGAGAAAAGTTGAGCAAGGGCTTGATCCAATTTGTCTATCAGACATGGAGTCAGATGATGAATGGACAACTGAGAAGGAAGATCCTGCCATTTCTGATGACACCACATGGATGGATATGGGAGAGTGTTTTACTGAAGTTGAAGGAGTTGTAGATAAGCGAAGGAAACATGGTAGGTTTTATTTTTCTATTATTATAATTTATAAATTATAACTTTATTATTTTATTCAAATAATCATAATTTGCTCTACCTTAAGTCCTACAAGAGGAGAAAGAAAAGGGACAGTCTAGCTTCAAGATGAAGAAGAATTTGTTTCAACTTGATGATGATGATGATGGGGATAATGATAGAGAGGATGATGATTGATATATTTTGATGGATTTATTTCTTAGTTTTTTAGTTGACATATGAACTTATACAAAAGATTTATAGGGCTATACTGTTATATATATTTGTGCATAGTGGGGCACTTTTTTGTATATTTTGTGTAGGGAACCTAAATAGTATATTGGGTTGTCCCATCTTTTTTGTTGACTAAACTCTTGGATATATGGTCACTGTCATGTAAAGCTCATATACATTCATATTTGAAGATACTGCTTTTCATTGACACTAGTGTAACTATAAGCCTGTCATTACTATATAGTTATAAGATGTTTATGGGTTAGAAATCTTGTGCAAAGCCATTTTTTCTATTTTTTGAGAGATTTAGGTATATTTTAGAGTTTTTAAAAGCTTTTGAAAAAATAAGAAAAAATCTTACAATTTACAATACGATTCGATTCAAACCCCTTTACGATTTTCAGAACATTGCTCCCAATACAATACTGCAAACTACTATCTAGCCTAGTCAGCATCTATATACACTTCCACCTTCAAATGCCCATGCTTCTGGAATAATAAACTAACCCCTAGAAATTTCTTGAGATACTTAAGAATTCTCTCAGCAGCCTCCATGTGAGTGGCCTTAGAGGCATGCATGAATTGACTAAGGACACCCATGGAGCAACGTCAGCTCTGGTCATAAACAGATACATAAGTCTTCCAACAAGTCTTTGAAACTGCTTCACATTTTTTATGGTCTCTCCATAACAGTCAACCAACCTGTGATTTGGATCAATGGGAGAATCAATGGGCTTTACTCCTAGCTTATATGTGTTTTGTGATAGATCTGGGATATATTTCCTTTGAGAAATGAAGATCCATTTTGTGAGCGCTCGCTCACAAAATGGATCTTCATTTACCTCAAGGGACCTAGATCTTTCACCAAACTAACTGGCTAAGAACTCCTTCAGCTTTTGAATTTCGCTAATCCAATCCCGAGTGACTACTATGTCATCAACATACAATTTCAAGGCTACAATTTTACCTTCCCCCCTCTTCACAAACAACACATCGTTGGACTAGCATGATTTAAATCTGATTTGTTGCACAGTTAGATGGAACCTACTGTTAGAAGTCGCCATCTCATAATCTTCCCTTCCTCTCAGCAGACCTTTCAAGTCCCTCTTCCCCTCCGCCTTCTTCATCTTAAAGCTCTGTTTTCTTTCCTCTCCCTCAACCCCAACTCCTCAACCTGTTACCCCCTTGTTTGAAAGCTCTGTTCAGCAAAGGATCAGTCTCTTCCGGCCGAACTGGAACATCAGCACCCTAAATAATCAATCCCAGTTCATAGGACTGCCCTGCGAACTCCAATAACAATCTATCTGGTATGTCGTCAGGACTCAAGATCTCTCAGCTCAACTAAAGTCCTTGCCAAACTGAGCTTGTCCCAAGTTCTATTTTTGTCATTGAATTTCAATCTAAAGCCCCAGTTATCCCTTCGAATGTCAAAATGCTCCAGGCATGCAGAGGAATTCCGACCACTACAACCCAAACAGTGTACATCAACCTCCCAGCTACTAGATCTCCGGTTGCCAAAAACCACCAATTGAGTAGATCAAATTCTCTCTCCTTTGTCTTTTCATGTTCCATAACACATTTTACAGCATGTCTGTTGTGAAACATAAACAAAAGCAAATCTGCACTCAATCTTCTCAGCAACAGAAAAATTAATTCATTAATTTAGAGAAGATAAATACAACAAGAAGTTGTGAGGAAAAAAAAATAAACCCAAAAAAAACCGTCCTAATATCACAAAAGAGCCAAAAACATGGATTGTCTCTGAATTCCTTGTTTAGCTAGGTTGCCAACCATGCTGTTTGCAGACCTTCTAATCCATCTTATCTCGATAAGCATATCTCTAGCAAGCTGTTTGAAGTGCCTGAGTTCATTCCTTAGCTTCCAAATTACCCCCTTCCCCCTTTTTCAACCAACCCACAACTACTTTTGAATCCCCCCCTATCACCTTCTCTCTTACCCATTCTAATGTTGCCCATATTTCAATCTTATCAGTCTCCACATCCTTTCCTACCATGCCTATTAGGCTTGCATGTAATACCTTCATTCTCTCCTCCATCTTACCAACTTTCTTGATGTCCACTATAATCTTCTTCACTCCCACTCTCTTCCCCATCACATCCGTGAGCTCAATGATAAATCAAATGAGTGTTCAAATGGTTCCCCCTTCAGATAAGTACGAAAACAAGAGAGCATATTTCTGGTCTACCAATCATTTTCCTGGAAGCTAAATACTATATCACACAAGAAGGAAAAAAAGGTATTGAGTAGTTCAACGAATTGGTGATGCTACTAATGGAAAACAAGTTTATAGGAAGTTTGGGATCATGCAATAAATTAGAAAGCGTAAGGCCAAAGGAGAGAGAAGCTTCCTTGACGAATTATGGTAGAGAATGAGCCATCAACTAATCTCACCTTATCCCTCCCAAAAAGTAGATTATAGAAAAATAAATTGGACTTACTTATCATGTGATTCAAGGCTCTAGAATCAATTATCCAAGGGGATTATGAAGTATGATTAGACACATGGAAGGTTGTGGCAAGAGTTACCTGATGCAGATGAAAAGAAGTCGAGGGAGTAGTATTAGAATCCATCAAACGGAGTAAAGCAGTTTCGATCAGACAATGCAACTGAATATTTTGAGAGTTCCTTGAATATCTTCCTTGAAGACAAAGGAATCCTCAATCAACCATTTTGTACACCTATATTCCACAATAAAACAAAGTTGTAGAAAGGAAAAATCGCCACTTACTCGAAACTACTCGTGCTTTATTGTTCCAACACAAGGTTCCAAAGAAGTTTTGGTCACATGCAATGCTTACTGCCTCTTATCTAATAAATAGGATGCCATCTAGGGTGTTGGGCATGAAGACTCCATTTTCAGTCCTATGTCTTAATAAGATTGAGTTTTCTCTACCACCCAAGGTGTTTGGCTATGTGTGTTTTATCTATCTCACAGGTCCCAAGAGAACAAAATTGGTCCCCAAGGCTGGTCATGGTGTTTTCCTTGGCTGTTCTCCAACTCAAAAGGACTATAAGTATCTTGATCCTCACACTGGGAGGAAGAGGTTTGCTCCCAATCATTCTTTGAGCCCCCCTGAAATCCTCTTCAAAGGGAGACTAGTAGGGTGGAAGAGGTTTTCCTCTAAGGTAAATCCTTTCTAGCCTCAGCCTCACCCTATTTCCCCACTTCCATCCTCTCCACCTTCTACCGATGATCCATCTTGCAATGAAAAGACTTCTACAGCTCCTAACCCAGACCACTATGCATGATGGAAATGATGGAATGGAGATGTGTGTATAAAAGAAAAAGGAAAAGGGTTTCTTATCAACTTCATGGCAGAGTCCTCCAGATGAAGTCCATTATCAATCGAGTGGCTCCCAACTCAGTCAAGATATTGTTTCTAATATGATTTGGACTTACCCATTACTTTACGAAAGCATACTCGCTCATGTACTTCGCACCCAATATCAAAGTTTGTTTATTACTCCCATCTCTCTCCTAACTATTACACCTTTGTGTCTACTTTGTCTTTTGTTACTATTCCTTCCAGATATTCAGAAGCTATTTTTTATCCCAAATAGAGACAAGCAATGAATGAAGAAATGAAAGCACTTTTGAAGGCTAGCACATGGGAGTTGGTGGATCTACCACATGGAAGAAAATTGTGGGTTGCAAGTGGGTTTACATAGTAAAATACAAGGCAGATTGGTCAATGGAGAGTTACAAGGCAAGACTAATTACTAAGGGATTCACTCAGAGAGAAAGCATTCATTACAAGGAAACATTTGCTCCTATTGCAAAGTTGAATACCATGCAGGTTCTCTCTTTAGTTGTAAACTTCTCTTGGAATTGTATCAACTTGATGTCAAGAATGCATTTCTAAGTGGAAATCTCCAGGAAGAAGTTTATATGGATCCTCCTCCAAGGTATGACATGAAAGGAAAAGTGTGCACGTTAAGAAGAGCTTTGTATGGCTTAGAGAGACTATGCAAAGCTATGAAAAATGTGGGGTATATGCAAAGTAATGCAGACCATACTTTATTCTATAAGAAGAAAGATGACAAATTGACTGCCTTGATTGTGTATGTTGATGATATGGTGATCACAAGGATCCAGTGTTTTAAAAGCACAAGGCGCAAAAAAGTGCAAGGGGCAATTTGAGCACAAGGCGAGATGCACACCTTTTTCAAGAAAGGCACAAACATACAAAAAAATGCTAAAAATTAAAAAAAAAAGTGTCAAAAATTCAAAAAAATGCCAAAAAATAAAATATATATATTAAACATAATATTAATAAAAAATATAAACTTAAATTTTAAAATAATTTTTTAAAAAACCTATTATTTAAAATTAAAATACATAAACATAACATGTAAAGCATATTTAAATGAAAATTTAAAAATAAAATCAAACATATAAAGCATTTTCAAGTATGTGAAACCCACAATCTCTTTTTTTCCTCAATTGCATTACTTCAAGTAGCTAAAGTGATGTAAAACATATTGCATTCCTGATTCTACAAGCCGCCTTTGTACCACGCCCCTCGAGGCAAAGCCCAAAAAAGTCCATGTTAGGGTCTTAAATTCTTAATTCTCACATAAAAAAGAGATTGTGAGTTTTACATGCAAGAAAATGCTATAAGTTGCAGACTAGACAGATTTCTTCCATCTCAGGATTGGTTGGAGATATTTCCCAATCTTTTCCAGGAATTACACCCTCAGTGCAGTTCAGATTACTGGCCAATATTGTTGAACATTGACCAGATTATCAAGGGAAAGACCACTTTCAGATTGGAAAAGTTTTGGACTCTACACAAAGATTTTAACAAGAAGGTAGCAGATTGGTGGGAAGAATGCAAAGTAGGATGGGTGGGTTTCAAGCTGTTACAGAAATTAAAACATCTAAAGAAAAAAAAAAAAACTCAAATCTTGGGGAAGAGAGGAATTCAAAGCATTTGAAGATGAGAAGAAAAGAATTCTGTTGGAACTAGAAGAGTTAGATAGAAGAGAGCAAAACGGCATCTTAGATGACCCAAGCAGAGGTATAAGAGCTGATTTGAGAAAACTATGGGAGGTGGTCAGAAGAGAAGAAACTAATTGGAGGCAAAGATTGAGAGTGAGATGGCTGAAGGAAGGAGATAACAATTCCAAATTCTTCCACAAGTATGCCTCGGGAAGGCGCAGGAAAATTTTCATCTCTAAGCTGAAAGTGAATCAAAGGGAAGGGAAGAATCCCGAGGAGGTCTCTGAATCAAAGTGAGATGGCTTTGAAGAGGGAGAAATTAAAGAACAGTGTATAGTATGGGTGGAGATAGGGCTCCTGGACCAGATGGATTTCCCTTATTTTTCTTCCAAAAGTGTTGGGAAATTGTAAAAGAAGATCTAATAGATTTTTCAGGGAATTTCATTCTTCTGACATTGTCAATAAAGGCATAATCTCAACTTTTCGTTGCCTCATCCTGAAGAAAGGGGGAGCCTTGGAAGTAAAGGACTACAAACCAATAAGTTTGGTAGGGAGCACATATAAAATCTTAGAAAAGGTGTTAGCAAGAAGGTTAAAAGAAGTCCTGGGTGATCTGATTTCTCCAAGTCAATTCACTTTCATTGAAGGAAGACAAATCATGGACAGCATTCTAATTGCAAATGAATGTGTGGAAGATAGAAAAATCTCAAGGAAACCAGGGGCCCTAGTTAAGGTTGATCTTGAAAAACCTTGTGACAAAGTGGATTGGGGCTGCATTTTAGACTGTTTGAAGCAAAGAGGTTTGGGTAGTAAATGGATCAGGTGGATTAAAGGCTGTATTAGTCATTCCTGGTTTTCAGTTCTGATAAATGGAGAGCCCAAGGGCTACTTCAGAGCCAGCTGGGGACTCAGACAAGGTTGCCCACTCTCCCCTTTTCTCTTCGCATTGGTGATGGACATTTTCAATCATCTTTTTGACAAGGTCATTCTTCTAAATCTGGTGAAAGGTTTTGAAGTGGGGAGAGACTTGATCCACATCTCCCACTTACAGTTTGCTAACAATATCATCTCGTTTTTGGATGCATCCTTAGCACATATTTCAAACATGAAGAGGGTTATTGAATGCTTTGAACTAATTACTGGCTTGAGGGTTAATTTCAGTAAAAGTGGTAACAGCAGCCATAAATTCAATAGAAGAGGATCTCCTTGAAAACTTCAAAAATCTGTTGGGCTGTAAGTGGAGAATCTGCCTTTATCCGACTTAGGGATGCCTCTTGGAGGGAATCCAAAATCCTTAAACTTTTGGGGACCAGTAGTGGAAAATTTTGAAAAGAAGTTAGCTTCTTGGAAGAAAAACTACCTCTCAAAAGGGGGAAGACTTACTTTATTAAAGGCCTCCTTAGCAAATTTGCCAGTTTACTTTCTTTCAGTCTTCCGGGTCCGACCAAAGCAAGATATTTGATTGAAAAACTTCAAAGGAACTTCCTTTGGGAAGGAGGAGGGAAGAAAGGAAATCACTTGGTAAGTTCGGAACAAGTTTGCAAGCCAAAAAAAGGAAGAAGGATTGGGACGTGGGCGTTTGAAAGAGAAAAATACCTCTCTCTTGGGTAAATGGCTTTGGAGATCCCCCTAAAGAATCTAACACTCTCTGGGTTGCTGTCATCTCCAAAAAATATGGGTCAAACGCAAAGGGTGGGATAGCAATCTCCTTTTGAACAGAACAAAGTCAACAAACCCTGGAAAGGTATAGTCTCCACTCACACTTTTTTTTTCCTTTTATTAGATATAAAGTGGGGAATGGATCTAAAATAAAATTCTGGAAAGACCTGTGGTGGGGAGACTCTACCCTGGCTGCATCTTTTCCCAAACTCTTCAACCTTTCTTTAGACCGAGAAGCCACTGTTTCTTCCTGCCTTCCGAACCTAACTGCTGAAAACAGCTTGAACCTACACCATAGAACCCCTAAGGGACCTGGAGATTTCTGACCTGATTGCTCTTTTACAGACCCTTAAAAAAGTCTACATCTTCCCCTCCTCCTTTGACACCCAAATTTGGATCCTCCACCCAATAGGTGAATTCTCTTCTAAGTCTATGTTCAAGGCTCTAACTGCAAGTGAACAAAGCTCTTCCTTCCCCTTCAAGAAAGTCTGGTGCAGCCATATTCCTTCAAGAGTCTGTTTCTTTCTCTGGGAAGCTTGTCTTCAAAGAATAAACACCTGTGACCTCCTTCAGAAGAACTTGGGAAGACTCTTTCCCCATGCTTGCTTTTTATGCCTAAATGAAGGTGAATCAGCTGATCACATTCTTCTTCACTGTAAGTTTACTCAAAAGATTTGGTCCCATTTCTTGAATCTGAGTTCTGACCGGTTACAGTTGGGTATTCTCAAAGCATATTTTGGATTCTGTGCATCAATGGCAAGGTACAGGACTAAGCAGAAGAGGCAAAGTTTATAGCAAAACCACATGCAGTATTGTGGGGAGTTTGGGAGGAAAGAAACAAAATGCCTGTTTGACGATAAATGCAGGCCTATTGAAGAGCTGATTTCAGACATCATTTCTTGTAACCTCTGGGCTGTCAACTCGGATCTGTTCAGACTTCAGAGGTCTTTCAATCAATGACCTCAACTGAGATGCTCACACTTTTCTGTTTCTCTCACATCCTCAACAAGCAAGCCTGAGACATCCACTTGTTTCCAATGAAGGTGTGTTGACCCTAAACTTTGATGGAAGCACCTTCAGGCAAACCTAGTTTAGCTGGCATTGGAGGTTGTTTAAGGGATGAAAGGGGTAAAATACTTGCTGGACTTTGAGTAGTCCAATTGGTTTGGCTGATCTACAAAAGCTGAAGTAGTGGCAGCTCTTACAGGAATCAGAATACTGAAAAATCTAGGAATTCAGAACTTAATAATTGCAGGGAACTCAGCAAATACCATAAAATGGTTAAAGGAAAAGGAGGGGGACCTTGGAGATACTTGGCAGAGTCTATGGACTCCCTGAACTGCCTAAATGCAAGACTAACTTGGACTCCTGGGGAACTAAATCACATAGCAGATGGTTTAGCCAAATGGGGTGTATTTCTGGAAGAACTGTATAGTGATAGAATTCCTCCTCTATAAGCTTTGGGGTTCTACCCCTGCTATGTACATCTTCTCATGTACTTTTCTTGCTTTAATGAAATTTGGTTTAACTTTCCTCAAAAAAAACTTTAATTGCCTTTTAAGAAGATATTTTATTAAAATGAATGAATGAACAACATTAACAAACAGGGGGTCCGGGAGCGGAGACCCCAGCCCAGCTGCTAGGTCCAAAAGGGCAAAAAAGCGTAAAATTTTAAAAAGGTGCACGCCTGGGCTGAGGCACAAGGCATATCAGGCACACTAGCCATGCGCCTTTTGAAAGGGCTGTGCCTAGGACCTAGGCATACCCTAAACTGCAACTCACCTGTGCGCCTTGGCGCACACCCTAAACTGCAACTCACCTGTGCGCCTTGGCGCACCTAAGGCCAGCCTTGTAAATCACTAACAAAGGAGATTCAAACATAAAAAGGATTTCCTAGCATCAAATTTGAAATCAAGGACCTTGGCCCTCTAAGATACTTCCTTGGAATAGAAGTTGCTAGATCTAAGGAAGGGATTTATATATGCCAACAGAAATATGCTTTGATATACTGAAAGAAACGGGAAAGTTGGGGAGTAGACCTATTGACACTCCAATTGAATAGAAACATGGATTGCAAGAAGGTGAAGAAGATGAGTTGCTCACTGACAGAGAGGTATCAATGCCTAGTAGGTGAACTTCTGTATTTATCCCTTACTAGGTCGGGTATTACTTTTGATGTTCACATTGTGAGTCAATACATGCATGCTCCCAAAATCTCTCACATGATAACAGTAGAAAGAATTCTGAGATATCTCAAGTCATGTCCAAGAAAGGGACTGTTATTCAAGAAACATAATAAAATGGTTATAGAAAGCTTTACAGATTTTGATTGGGCAAGGCCTATTGGGGAGAGAAGATCTACAATAGGATAATGTACCCTTGTTGGTAATCTAGTTAGTTGGAGAAGCAAGAAGCAAACAGTTGTGGCGAGACCCAGTGCAGACGCAAAGTATAGGTCCATGGCCCATGGCCTAGCAGAACTTTTGTGGTTCCGGATTCTACTCAAGGAGTCAAAAAATTCAAATTGATGGCCCTTTAAGTACTACACAATCAGGTTGCCATCAAAATTGCCAATAACCTTGTCCAACATGATAAAACCAAGCACATTGAAATTGCTAGACATTTTGCTTGGGAAATGATCACTTCTTGTGATATATGCATTCCTTATTTGCCTACTGCAAAGCAACTTACTGAAGTGTTTACAAAAGGATTGCCTAAATCAAGATTTCATGAGTTGTTGGGAAAGTTAAGCATGATGTATATCTATGTTCAACTTGAGGGGGAATGTTGTAAATCTTAATGTTGCATGGGTGGGACTGTTACTTCAGTTTATATCTTTTTGGGCCCAAGTTACTCATTTCTTAAATCTACTTATGTCTAGCCCACCTAATGAAGGGCAACCTTGTAACTTCTCATGTTTTAAGTTACATTTAAATTCCATCCTGAGCTAGACAGAAGTAGATTGCCACCCCATTTTCTTATTCTCTTCTCTATTCTTCTCTCATTTTCTCCTCTTCTCTTGTTCAAAACACTTTAGTAATCTGTTTTCTAGTGGTTAAAATGTAATCTTCTTTTGTAAGGAGAGGTCGCATCTCGTGCCTCTCCTTGGGATGCTTGCAATAGTTCTCATATGCTGCAAATAAAATCATATTTCAATTATCAAAAAACAAAAACAGTTTGACTCCTAGAATTATTATGAGTTTGAAGTCTATAAATACATATGGACGTTTTACACAAAGATCAATGAAGTTTATTGAGTATTCTTAAGCTTATGCTAGTTATAGTGAGTCATTACCATACCCTTGAGTGATTCTAGGTACCCCATGAGTGATTTCGAGTATTTTCTTTCCTTTCTCTCTCCATTTCCTTTCTTATTCCTTCAAGAAACCATTACACTATTACAGCCATCAACAGCCATAAATTTCTGCTCAAGGAAGATCATTCAACACTCTCATAGGACTGGAATTGCTGGTCCTACATCATCTAGTCTGCCTCGACCTACTAGAGATTCTGTAGCAAAGCTAGCAGGTCAGTCACTTGCTGGGTCCACCAATCATTAAAGTTCCTTCTAAAAGAAGGAACCCAAGAAAAGGATACACCATCAACATGGTAAGAGTCTGCTATCAATGAGAGGTCAAAACACAAAAGGCCAACAAGTACAAAAACAAGCCATATCAGAAGGGATTGACTCATCATTTGATGAATTTCACATAGGAATCTTTTATGGAAGAGAATATTTACTACCAATAAAAGAAACAAATTTCTTCCAAGGACAACCACAACTATTAAAACCATAGAAAATTAATTATTAAAGGCCAAATAGCGCAAGGAAATTTTATAGAATGGAAGATAGCAATTGTATGACCAGGTAGATATGCTTTTTATTATAAAGAAATAATATATAGAAATCAAATCCATTGGTCATTCACTGCCATCCCAATGGCCACATGATACTCTGTGATCTATAAAGTAACCTCATTATCATTGACTGCAGGTTCAGAATAAAGAAGTACTGATAGTTATCAAAATTGAATTAACCAATATGAAATGTTTGTCTGGAATCCAATGTCAGTGGGGAAGAAGATAATGACATACCTGCAATTATAAACAATATCCCTGTTATCCATAAGTTACCAAACATCCACAAAGTTAAAATGGCAATCAGCCCAACAATAAAAAGTCCAGGTGTATAACCCAGGCATCGGACAGCAATTCCAGCAGCAACCTGCAATAATAAATCCATCTCTAAGTCGCATGGATCTTAAGTCACATTACAAATCAAACCTAGTAAGCACAATCTGAAAAGGATAATAGCAGGTAGCTTAAAAATAAAGAAATTAAAAACAAAAGGAAACAAAGAAGTTTTACCAAGTGTTCTTCAGGTGATTACTTTTTTAACTGCTCACACCACTAAGCAAAATGCTTAACCTCCATGCATAAGGGTCCTGGGCTTCGAGCAATGCTTTGACTAAAATGTTACATAGTAATTTGACAAAGAAATTCTTAAGGGCAGAATTCAATCTGAAAGAGTTCAAAGCAATTGCACAAAGGTCAAGGTTTATTACTTAGGAGACTTTGAAAGAGTTCAAAGCTTTGTATTTAAAATGTCATCTGTTATTACTTAGGAGGTAGTTTGATATTTCTTTTTTCTCTTTTCCTCCTTTTAATTCAACTTGGGAACAGCCTGAGATACCATCTAATGTCAGATGGGGGTAATGCCAATTAATGCCTTTTCTATTCCTTTTTATTTTTTGATCAAATGTCAGTTGATTCCTTTTACATGTTATCTACGTTTATTGGGCTTTTATATGTCAATCAACAAAATAGAGAAGCCTATTTTTATCAATATGGATTGTCGCATAAACTTTTTTATTGGAAACGGTGGCTCATTAAAAATAGTAATTAATCATCATTTGTCAACCACTCAGAAAATTAGTGTTGACCTCAATGAAATTAGAAAGATACAATACAGGCCAAAAAACAGTTCTCCCTGAAGGCCCCCTGTTTTGCCAAACCATCAGCCACAGAGTTGGCTGATTTCCTTACCCATTTGAAGATTACCCCAGCCTCCCTTGCTAAGCACAGTATTCCCCTTATCTGTTGTCTGAAAGTACATACACCCAGACTTTTTGTCTGCAGCCATCCTATTAACAGTTTAGAATCTCCCTCCACCTCAAAGTTCTGAAATCTCCATTGCTTTGCCAATCTCAAGCCTTGTAGTAGAGCCATAATTTCAGCTCTCAGAGAGTCTCCCACACCTATGGGACCAGAATATAGTGCCATCAATCTGCTCTCAGATTGTCACATAAACTTTCTCTTCACAAAATTTCCAGCTCCAAATTATCCCCATCAAACCACGATGCACACTTCCCGGGAATGATTCAGTCAAGAAAATCAACTAGTGAAATGCTATATAGAATGGTGGCACATAACATATCTTCTCAATTTCATAAAATGCAAATGATTCACCCAAGATATTTCCAGATGATGGCAGCATTTACGCCAGCAAAGGGTTGGAGAAAGGTCTTGAAGATTGAGGCTAAAACTTTCGTACTGGAGGAGGTCTAGATAAGAAAATGGCAGCATTGAAGATTGTAGAGTTGAGGAAAGTGTCTCTGATACTCGCGGGTAAGGCAGTTTCATGGTTTCAAGAAGCGTTGGAAGGAGCAAAAGGATTAGAACCAGAAAAAGAATGGAAACATTGTCATATTGAAGAAGGTAGGAAATGTAGCAGAGAGGAGAGGAACAAGTGGTTCATTGGGGTTTATGAGTATTATAGAGAAGGACTAAGACAGTTCACCAGTTTTCCGGAAGGAAGGAAAGCCTCTGCTTGGTTGCAACTAGCAGGAGCACAGGAATACTCGTAATGTAAGTTAACATTGCTTAAAAAACCGAGGAACCTGTGAAGAGGACAATTGAAGATGAAGTTGAATTTTAAGAAGGCCATTGAAAACTCAAAGATACAAGCGGCTAGTGAAGAAGATGTGCAGTATACTCTCAGAGTAATGCAGCCGAAGCTTGGATTCATGGTCCAGAAGAATTATGGTGAGGTAGATTTGTACTATCTGTGAAAGAAAAATTAATGACTGGAACAGGTTGATGGAAGATATCAAAGGGGTATTAAAAACTTCAGGAGAACTGGAGATTGTTGCTTTTGAGGATAACAAGGCATTGCCCATCCTCTCACATTACCCGGTGGAAGACAGAGCTAGGCTTGATCACAATACACCAATGGGCCTTCACTAGTAATGAAAATTTGGTAGAGTGTACAAAGGGTGTTGACCTGAGAGTTTTGGAACTTCCATTCCATCTCTGGTCAGAGAATGTCTTTAGCAAGATTTCAAAGTTCTGTGGGCGAGAAATGGTTTTGTCAGTGTACAAAGGGTGTTGTTGACCTGAGAGGTTTGGGACTTCCATTCCATCTCTGGTCAGAGAATGTCTTTAGCAAGATTTCAAAGCTCTGTGGACGAGAAATGGTTTCGTTTGATGCCAACGATCTTTGAGCAGTTAGACTAAAGCTGGTGGGGGCAAAGCCAGAACTGATACCAAGAATGATAGAAGTTTTCTCTGATGGGATTGCCTTCAAAGTGTGGATTGCCTCCTCCATTGAAGCTCGATGGTGGAAGGAAGGAGTTGCCGGCAGGGAAGCTGACTCTGTGAAGAAAGACAGAAGTGCACATGGCAGGCCTCGAGATTACAAGCAGACTAGTAATTTGGGTAACACGAAAAAGGAAACGAAGAGGCCTGAAGTGAAGAAAGATGTAGCTCAGATGTCTACTTCTAAAAAGGGATTATGCCCACAGGATGTTGATCGGACAGGTGCAATTTAAAAGTTACATGCAGGCGGTTGCTTGTACATGGGATTTAAGTGCCTTCAAATTGTCCATCTTAAGGCGCCATTCTAACGGTTAGCTCTTCTACCGGGTCAACATCAGGGTTGCCTTTCTTCTCCGTAGTAAATTCTTTCTCCCTTTCCTCTTTCCTTAATCCTATTCAATCTTCCCCCTCCTTTAACTTGTCCTCTTATCTATTTCTGCTTTATTTTCCCCTTCTACCCCTCCATAGGCATGACTACTTCCCCCAGTACTCCCAAATTGCTGCTTCTTGTTATGCTCTTGCACTATCCCCTCATCTCCCTCAAACCCTCCCCCTAGTCTCTTATTATCCAAATCTTCCAAATTGGGGGCCAAGTCAAAGTCATGGCTGGGTGTCGGAGCGACTACCAAAGAAACAAAACCAATGTTAGTACCAAAAACCAAATTGACAGGGTTATCAAGGTTACCGGTTTTGGTCCAGCAAACAAGCAATGAAAGCAGAGGTTCCCCACCCTCGCCCTTTCCCTCTTCCAGATTACCATACCCTTCCCTCAAGAGAAGAATCTGGGCATTTTGAGAGGTAATCTAGGTTGCATTATCTTGTGTCGAGCTTGGCCTTGCTGCCCCAACCTGAGCTTCAGTGGAAACTATATGGTACAACTGAGTTTCCAGCAATTGGGCACCCTGTACTTGTCATTGATCTATGAATGATCCTTATCTTGGTTCAAGCTTTGGAATTCAAATTTTCTCCTCACAGAGCACACCTCAGACCAACCTCACAGCACGTTGCAGTTGTGCATTGGGAGATGATGTTTCAGATATGTGGCTCCAAGTGTTTGTGAGGTTGGTGTGAGGAGCACTTTGTGAGAAGCAAATCCAAACTCCAAGCTTTGCCTCTGCTTCATTTGACTTCTACTATTTTCACCCTTGTCTGTTTCAAGTTGAATCTCATTTTTTCTCTCTACACCCGCCATCAAGTCTACCTGTWGATCACTCACCCCTTGCACTCTCTACTTCACGCTCCCATGAACACGGTACTTCCTCCTGTGACTCCTGTGAACAATTAACTCTTGCTCCATTGAGAGAAAGAGAAGTTAAATGGTAGTGGCCCTCCTGTTCCAAAAAAAAATAAAAAAAACTTGGACCACTCCATCAACACTGCCTATAATTGATTCATCATTGAGGAGCCTTCTTCAATATTCTCGCAATTGATCCAGTCCCCATCACCTTCCACATCTTTGCAATCTTCCTTATGCCTAGAATATCTAGGACTGGGTTTGTCTTGTTGAGTGGGTTAATGTTTCATCCATTGCCAAGATTCAGCTTTCAATCCATGCTCCTTATTCACCATCGAGGGGGGTAATGATAGACCTTTCTTATCGTCCCCCACAAACCCCTTTGCCCCTTCCCACCTCTACCAGAGACCATTGAGAGGTCACATGGTGCAGTCACCTAGTTCGGTTGAGCCAAGTGGTCTGGCCTCAATTAAGTTACATGCACATTTCGCTTGGATTTTACTGATTCAATTGCATTAGCCAGTTGGACCCACGAGTCTGACCTTATGGGACCTTTTCTCTCACCTGTGTAGATTCCTTTCTTAAGAGCTTCCATGTAGAAAGATTTTAAACCAGCCTCCTCTGATCGATTATATTCAAAACAATTTGAAAATGATTCCTTATATAGAAAGTTGGAGCCTACAAATCCTCCTCTTGATGTTTCGCCTTCCTCATTCAGTTTCAGTCTATCCCTATTTAGTTCCAATCCAACCTCCCTTCTTCCATATGGCTCCCACCCAGCCACATCATCTCCATCCCCCATCTTCCTCCCTTCTTCCCACATCAATGCTTCCTCTCCCAATGTGATCCAGAACCTCCACCACCTACCACTGTTAAACACCTCAGCAGATCAGGGCACCATTTCCAGCTTAGCTCCTACCAGTTTAAGCCACACCGCACAAGGTCTGATATAAGGCTACCAAGACACCAACACAGATTACTACAATTTGGTTAAAGGCCTACTCTGTCCAGAGGTTGAAGGGAAGTCCAAACACTTTGATTCGAAGAGAACCTTCTTCAATCTGTTTTTCGTTGCAGGTCTGACTCCAATTC
Source organism: Nelumbo nucifera (assembly GCF_000365185.1). Next base: position 195,750 of record NW_010729307.1, read on the forward strand.
TCTGTTACCGCTCATCCATACCTTGTTTTAACACTATGGATTTCCTCTTGAAGATCACCCATATCAATGATAGCTGCATTGCCCTAAAATGGTGCCAGGACTGCCTCCTCTTTGCTAGGAAAAGCCCTCATAATATCTTCCAAAAACCCTTTCCAATCTTCCATTTTCCTGGTCGCTCTCACCACCTTACTTTTTTGCCACACAATCTCATTACCTTCCAACAGAAGCTTCAACAGCAGAGAGAATCCGCATAAGCCTCTCATCGCTTGCGCTTTCTCGTCCATTACTTGTGTTTCCTCTTCCTGTCTCTTCTCAGAACCTTCCCCTGGGACTATTGGAGTTTTCAACCTCTTTTCCACCAGCCATCTTCTATGCTCGAACTCTTCCAAAGCTTCTACAATCTTCACCCATCCCTGTTTTCCTCTCCCCTCTAGAAAACAGACCATCTGCCATCTTCCATTCCCAAATTTTTCATTCAACTCAATGAATAAACCTCTACTGCTATTTTTCTTCTCCACTGTGAACTTCCTCACTTCCACCATTAGTTCCCCTTTCCATCCTGGCTTGGAGATAGCAAAGATTGTTCCATCTATGAAGCCCTTAAACCAACCTAAAGCTTCTCTTCTAATTATCACTGTTGAACATTTATCTTCTTTGATTTAGATTGTAGGGCTCCCACCTATTTCTTTCAGCAAAATCTCTTTTTTCTCCAGCACAATCTCCTTCCGCTTGTTCAATGACATGAAGCACTCCATCTCTATTTCTCTTACGTCTGACTGCATATCCTGATCAGTTAATCGCTCCAAGAAACCTACAAATCTTGAATTATTTGAATGATAATTTCATTAATCAAGAAGATGCAACATTTACAAGCATCTGTAGGGGAGGTGCAAGATGCGACCACACCTTTAATAGTGATTACAGGTTTTCAAAAACTAAAATTACAAAGCAGCCCAATATTATGATTCCCGAGAAGCCCCTTGCTTAGCAAGAAAATCAGCCATTGCATTTGGCAACCTGCCCAGCCATTGGATTCTAATTGCCATGTGCTTTGTTAACCATTTCACTTTTTTGTGATGTCCCTGTAACTCCAAATGACAGAATCTGGATCCAACAGCCATCCCACAACCACCTTTAAGTCTCCCTTCAACTAGTAAATTTTCCACCCCAATTTGGTTAGAAATCTGGATAGCTTGTAATGCAACTATTAACTCAGCCTTGTAGAAAGAATCACCTATTCCCACCTGGCCTGAGAACAAGGATATGATATTGCTCTCTTCATTTCTCAGAACCCCTCCTATACTTGACAGTTCTAGATTACCCTGACCGCTCCTATTGAAGTTCAGTTTAATAAAATCTTCTGGAGGTGGTGTCCAGACTGCCTGTAATTGGGCACTGCTGAAACTTGACAATTGGCACAATGTTTCTAATAAAATCATGGTGATGTTCCAAGATTAAATCATCAAATGATTCTGGCACTTGGCCCAAGCAGGCAAGGTATCACAAGAAAGGCCAYWTCCAGTAAAGAAACAGTTTGATATTTCTTTATCMCCTCCCACTGTCATGACCTTTAGAGGGTGGCATGCTGAACACTCATGAAGACCTGGTTAATAGGCACCCATGCCACATACAAGGTAACACTATTGTGACTGAGATTTCCTTTGATAGTAAAATAAAATAAAATTTCATTAAATCAAAAGATAAGTACAGATACAACAGTTAACAAATTTTATTAAATCAAAAGATAAAATAAAATTTCACTCAATCAAAAGCAAAATTTCATCAAATCACCCACAAGAGTAAAAATAGGACTAAGTCAACAAGATACAACAATACAACAGGCTTTTGCATTTCACGTGACAAAACCAAAGTAGCCCATAGGGTTTCCCCAAGATCTGCTCCACTGATATCCTTGAATTCGGTAACAGACAATGACAAATCCACAATCCAGGAACATATCTCAGCTAGACCTGTTCAGAGGCTGGGCCGGGCTTTGCCTATATATTAACAGAATAGCCCACCTGGAAATTGGGTAAGAAGATTTTTTTTACGCAACAACAGAACTGATTTATTTATATTAAATRACCTCAAACCCCAAAAATGCTGAAAGATCTCACTATGGGTTGAGAAAAGAGAAGAACAAAGAAAAAATCAGGCCTAGTATTTTAGGCCTGAGCCTGAGCATGCGGGCCTAAAATCATGTCCAAGCCTGACGAAGAATGGGCCAGGTTGGGACAGCCCATTCAGCTCATGAATGGGTCAAATCTCAGCTACCACTTTCATTCTTAGCTGATACCTATCTAAAAAAAATGCAACTATTCCTAACTTTCCAGATGCCCCCAAGAAGTTGCAAATGGTATAGAACTACGAAGAAATTTCACTTTTTTCCACCTGAGATTTTAGGCCACTTGGAGAAGGTTTCTAAGAGATCATTCAGGCTTGGCTTATGGATGTTAAACAGTTTTTATTTGATAAGTGAATGAAGATATTTTATTGCCAAAGGATTAACACAATACAAGCAACCCTTGGAGAGGTGCAAGCTGTGACCTCTCCTAACCATTGTATTATCAAATTCATGTCTTTGGTAAGCCATTTAAATTTCTCCATTTCATTCCTGAAAACCCAAGTAACCAAGTCTGGATTTTACCACCATGCCACAACCAGTTGAGTCTCTTCAATGATTAGGTTCTCCAAATGTAACTGATTTGCTATCTGAATTCCTTGTAAGGCAGAAAGAAATTCGACCCTATTAG